>CM071789.1:34056420-34656420 GCA_036559045.1 Platycarya longipes | reverse complement strand
AGGACCGTTGTTAATCGTCAACAACAAGCAGGGAGATTGTAGGAGCTCATCGATGGCAAGGAAAATCATAGGAGAATCGAATGCAATGGGCTGGAAAGGGTCTGGATCAAGTGAACGCAGCTGTAATTTCAGTTTCTCTAGAGTGCTTACATGGCAGTATATTATTGGATGGGTGAAAAATATGATTTTACACCCATCCGAAAACAAGGTTTACTCAAATATTTTACAAGGAGCAGTTAGAGCAACCTCAATGAATTAGCCAAATTTAAAAGATACTTTTAGTTAATGTGAGATGAATTCAACTTAAAAGATTCTAGAGGGAATCATCACATCCTGTACATCCACTACACACCCACTAATAAAATATGATTTTATTTTTTATCTTTTTTTATTTTATACTTTAAAAAATTTTGGTGTGCAAGGTGTGGGCACTACAACAAATGTGGGCCTTTCCCACATTCTTTTTCCAAGATGTAAGTTCATGGTAAATAGTGAGTTGTTGGCACGAAAACTGATCGTGGGAAAAAAATTAAGTTGCCGCAAGATTGCGTTAGCAAGTAAAACTTTGTAGAAAATAATTGTTTTGTGGCAAAAAAATAGTGTTCATGTAGTGACATTTTGTCCCAGCAAATAAATTTACAGATTTATTAAATTTATTTTTGCGGTAAGGGAATAATTTTTGGGAAAAACTTTTTGTCGGGAATAAAGGTTTTTTACAGCCACTTATTGTTGCCGCAATTAAACTTATAAAAAAATATTCATATTAGTTTTTTAGGCGAGGAATACTTTTGTGCCAAAAAACATTTGGCGACGTGAAACTTATTTTTTTCGATTACATCTGGCGGTCGGCAAGAACATGTAGTTTAATATGGTAATAAATTTATTATTTACGATGATGGTTATGAGTATTTGCGGCGGTCTGTAATCACAAGAAATAGTTTTTAAATTAAATCCCTAGCTTCCTTTCTTCTACACCCAAGTCTAATCTCTCATCTTTTCTCTCTCTCTCTCTCTCTCTCTCTCTCTCTTTCTCTCTCTCTCTCTCTCTCTCTGTGCTACCTGCGACGATTGCGAGTGTTTCTCCCCCTGCCGTCAAACCGACCCAAGGCAACCCCCTCCAACACGACCTTACCCAGAGCCACCTCCCCCCTCCCCGTGCTTGTAGCATACCGCGATTACGACTTCTTCTTCTTTCTCTTCGAGAGACATGGTAAATATCTCTCTTCTCACATCATCTTATCTATCTATGAGTTCATTTCTTTGTAATTTGGCAGTGGAAATGGAAAAGGGAAAATATGAATGTGTGATTTGTGATGATATGATTGTGTAAAATTTCTGTAATTTTGTAATGATATGGTTGGGTAACTGGGTTTGGCATTGGATTTGGCTCCACGCATTGATTTTCTTTTTTTTTTTTTCTGGGTTGCGTTCATGTTGCTTTTTAGCTCATGTTGGTTTTAGTTCCTTGTGAGATACCATGAATGGACAATGGCATGATTGTTGGGTGCATTTACAGAACTTCGAATTATCAATGAATCAATGAAACATTTTTTGAAGGAAATTTATGTGTTTTGATACTTAATGGATAGATGCAAATGCAATGGTGCTCTATCATTACCTAAACATTGCAATATTGAATATTCGAGGTATTAGGCAAAAAGGTTAAAACATTTTGTTCAATTTCAAACTTTACAACGAAGTTTATTTATATTCCACTTTCTTTTGAACATCATTCTTCTAATAAGATGCATACAGATCAACTATTATGCCACGTCAAATTTTGCAGGGTAGTTGTAATAGTCCGAAATTTTTAAGATGAATTTTTACTTGAATTTCTTTTTAGAGAAATTTATTGGATATATATATTCTAGAAAAATAGAGTTAGAGATTTAAATGAGAATTTTGAGCTAAGGATAGGTGAAATCATGCATTATAGAAACTATTATAGAAGGACCTTTGAGATTTGAAACAAGGTATCAACTAGAGAAATTCAAGTTAAACTTAGAAGAAATGGAATTCTCAAAATTTAGAGTATAAATACAAAAGGAAGTAATAGAACTAAAGATCAAACACTTGGTGCTTGGAATAGGCATTCTCGGATTAAACCGTTGAGGTTTAGTGTAAAGAGTATAAGTTACTCATATGAGATTCAAATGAGGTGATTTCAATTTTTATAGAATTCTAAGAGATATATATAAAACTTTAATGTTAGGAGTTTTTGAATATTTGGACGGTATCGATGACTTACTTTGGAAGAAAGTGGACAGTGCTGGATTGAGCTTAAATGGAACTCGAGTTAGAAGAAATAGACTAATTTGAGGCATGTGACAAAATATGTATCTAATTTTGAAGTTTTTAGGTATATTGACATGTGTAAGAATAGTTGTAAAGTGATGGGGAGTTAATTTGGAAGTTTGGTTAGCTTACTTGGTGATGGGAACACAAGGGAACTAAAATCTGCTAATCAGGAACTAAGGGAGTCAAAATTTGATTTGATTCTAACTAAACCAAGATGTGGCATTCTAGAACATGTCAATTAGAGTCTTGGGAGGCTTAACTAGTAACCAAATAGGTTAGGAGAAGGCTGGGGGGCATGGCACACTAGAAGAAGGCTGGAAAGGATTAGTGCATGCATGGTTAGGTGAGATGCCACCTCATGCCTTATCTCATAAGCTCATTTCTCAACCGTTGATCAAATTGGCTACAAAAATATTTCAAATGTTAGCCATTAGATGATCATCTTAGCTGCAAAGCCTAGCATCTTGGAGGATTAAGTTTAATCATGAAATATGTTTAGGATGGACACCTCATCCCATGCAAACCAGTAGCCTGTTACCCTTACCAAGTTGCCCTCTTCTTTCCTTCATAAGGGTCGACCATTTTCCTATAAATAGGCATTGGAGAGCCTTCTAACTCTCTTTGTAAGGATAAGCACATGTTCCATTTGAAGAACACCAAAGAAAAACCCTTTCTCATGTCCCTAAACTTCCACACATCTCCTAAATGAGCTAAGTGAGTGTTTTTTGGGAGAAAACTTACAAGGGTTGGTTTGATCACTTCCAACAAGTTTTTGATAACTTATAAGTCCACATTCTAGCTTAACTTAGTATGGAAAATGTTTATTTGAGTGGTTGAACTTTGCATGCTAATGTTGAACTCTTAAAGCCATGATTAAGTGATGAAATGGAATCTAAAAATATTTGGATTGGTTTTGTTGAGGAAATGTGTTATATATAGTTAGAACAACCTAAATTCATGTTTTAATAAGAAAAAATAAGGTTTATGTGAAAAGATTGCATGTTTTAGGTTGAAGAACCATCAAACTTGAGATTTCGCGAGATATTGGGAGAGATTTGATATTTTTTAATAAAACAGTCATAACTTGCTCATTTGATATCGGATTTGGGTGATTCAAAAATTTATGGAAAGCTAAGAGAAAGATATACAACTTTTATGTTTAAAGTTTTGAGAGATAAGGACTAAATAATGGATGAAATTGGGATTGAAGTGGCAGACCTAAGTTTTAGGCAGAAATCTAGCTCGACTCTTGCTCAACGTCTGGCTCGAGCGAGATTCCCCTGTTGCCTAAATCTGAGATTTTCTTGTATCCAATGCATGTGTTTTAATATATAAATATTATGTGGTAGGTTTTTAAGAAAAATGGGCATAGCATGTTTCTAAGAGAATAAGAAACATTCATAAGAATAAGAAAGTAACAACTAAGAATAAGAACTATGAATAAGTTAGTCACGTCGTGACGGGGACGGCGAGACGTAACGCCTAGATGACTGACGTGCCGATAGGGACGGCAATACGTAACGCATATCGTATGATAAGAGTGTTTAATGTCATCAACGGGGACAGCGATACATAACGCCCGTAAGTATGACATGACTAAAGAAGACGGCGATACGTAACGCCTACAAATGCTAAGTATGTTTTGTGTCAAGATGAGGACGGCGAGACGTAACGCTCGGAAGACTGACACAAGACTCATCACAACGAGGACAGCGATACGTAATGCCGAAGGACTAATGAGTTATATGTGATGAGAATGGCGATACGTAACGTCCATCAAGGATAAGACATAAATAAGTTTTAAGAAGTGAAGATTTTTAAAAAAAAAAATGTGATAAGTTATCATAAGAATGCATACCTATTTAAGTTAATGATAAGTTATGCATAAGCCACATGAAATATATTTTAAATTATGTCTTCTTTTAGAATTACTAAAAATATTAGTGGTTGCCTTGTCTATACCCTATTAAGCTAATTGTGTACTTACTGAGATTTCTAAGGAAATATCACTCTTTTGTGGTTTTATATTTCTTTCTTGTACATATAAAATATACACGGGATTGGATGGCCAACAAAGGGAAAGCCCCAATGCTGCAGGAGACTCAGGGGAGTCCTAAGGGACCCTCTAGTTATAGTCCCTATGTAGATTTCGTTTTGATTCCTTGGGACCTCCTATCTATGACCAGCCGATGGGATTTTGGAAGGATGACGCATCCGCTTTTTTCAAAGAGGAACGACGTATGGAATGCTGCTTAACTTTAGGATTAGACTGTTCCTTGTCTATATGTGGGGTTTACACGACACCACAGGGACAATATCTCCAGCGAGACTTTTGTCTTAATTTAGATATGTTTCGCTATGGAAGCGAATTTCTTGAAGTTAAGAAGGAACCCAAGTGGCTATAAGGATGGTCTTGTGAATGTTATAAGTATTTTTGTTAACCCTGATAACTATTTGGGCTTTGTATATATATGACAATACAATATGAAGTTTATGAATGAAGTCATGTTATAAGTATACTTTTCTCCATGTGATCTTTAGAAACTTTTATATTTGAGATCTCATCCGCTGCGAATATTATATCTTATGTAATATATTCACTAAGTTCTTGATATGTACAAAGGTGAGTAGCCTAGTGTTACTTATCCTGACACCTTAATTTAAGTTAAATCCCAGACGTAAATTGGGGTCGTCACAGGAGTTATTTTTGAAAATTTATTATTTCTATTTTCTAACATTGTTAAATCATGTAAGAGATATAAAGGACCCAATGCACCCATCCTCATTGGAGGAGCTCAAAGTAATAATCGAAGATGTAGTCGAAGTAGATGACATGCAAAGTTATGTTAGGTAGGCACTATTCTTCTGTTCTGTCTTTATTCATGCAGTGCGTTTTCCTTTTATTGTATTCTTTTCTACTTATTTAACAAATGGCGATGCCTAGTTTTGGAGTCACATTTACCCCACAGTTGAACACTGCAACATGAGACTCTAATGATGTGTTTTCATGTCTTTGTTGTGCGGTGTAGAAGAAAATGTTCGTCTCGGGGTCTCTGTTCCTTGCCTCTTGTCGTGTATCCTTGGCTTCTTGTTGCAAGCTTCTTGTTGTGATCTTTCATGGGTATGATATCTCGATTTCATTCTTGTCATGTCTTCTTTCATTTTGTTGGTTATATTTTGTTTTATTTTGCCTTTGAATCTTCAATCTCATGTTCTATTTTCTATATTGGTTGTGAAGTCTAGGTTAGATTGTTGTGCAGAGTTGCCCAAAGAAAGAACTAACATGAGCCTTGTGTTTGTTTAAATGTTTTCATTATATGTCTTGGTCTCTTGAGACTTTCATTTCACTTTTGTTTTTTCTCTTTTAATTCCTGTATAATATTGATGATCCTAAGGATTTTGAAAAAACAAAACTTTAGTTAATGGTGACTTAATTAAATATTGAATACATTCAAATTTAGATTATGTAGCCTATAATATATTGTTGTGTTGGCTTTTTTAATGTTTGTATGATTTTGTTTTTCTGTTGAAACTTAAAGTTTTATGTTTGTTTTGGTTGGACTCATTACATCTTAAAAGACAATTACTTATTGCTAGGATTGTTTTATTGAGAAACTTTTTTTTTCTAGGTTTTGCTGGGCTAAAGAATGTGCATATGGTACTGATGGCAAGTAAATATGTCTAGGTTCATATTATTTCCCATCAAACTTTTTATTTATTCTTTTTATAGCATACAATTCAATTATGATTTTTTCTGAGATTAATATCTTCCTTTCTGCCATTTGACCTTGTAGTATACAATTCAATTATACACTAGTTAATATTTTGACATATTGGGTGTAAGTGTATGCTCATTTTCCCCCCCACCATCATATTCAAAATAAGTTTACAACTAAATGGGTATATGTCTCACTTTATAACACTCTTGTTGAAAACAAGTATATTTGGAGAAACGTTTCTCTTTATTTTTTTAGTAAGTTCATTATCTGCTTAGGTAAGTGATTGCTTTGACATATTGTTTTGTCTTCCATTTTTTTGTTATTTTTAAGATACAATCTGCTAGCTTTGAAGTAATTTTTACCTAAATATTATGCCTCTGTCAGTATATTCGAGGCTTACTCTCTATTTATGTTCTTATGCAGAGGATACTTATGTTACCTACTTCCCAATATCATTTGATGGTTACCATTTCTAAGTCTCCTTAATTGAGTAAAGGTACTTATCACTAGATTTTTTCTTTTATAATTATTTTCTAACTTTCCAAAAAGAAGCTATTTATGATTTTAATTTATTGGTTACGCTGGTTATATTGAGAAGTCAATGACCCTTTAGTGATTCAAACTTCTCATTTAGCATTGGCTACCACTTTGACTAATATTTTTGTGATATAACTAGCTTATTTTGACAGTGAGTGGATTTTACTATGAGAGAATTATGGGACCATTTAAGCAGTATTACTTGTACGGGCATTCCTTGGGTTGTCATGAGTGATTTTAACAGCATCCGTGTGGACTCTGAAAGAGTGGGTGGTAATCTAGGATCTCGTTTGGCTATAGGAGAATTTAATGACTATATTGACAGATGTGGTCTAATTGATTGGAACCTTTCTGGTAAGCAGCTCTCTTGGTGTAATGGGCAGTGAGGCCTGGCTCGTTATTAGGCTAAATTTGATTGCATTTTGGTTAACAATATTTTTGCTGGTAAGCATGGGGGTGCAGAGGCTAGACTTCTCAGTCGTAGAACTTTTGATTATTCCTCGTTATTTCTTCAGATGATCCCTTCCTTCCAAAGGTATGGTCTCGCTCCCTTCAGATTTCAAAATATGTAGTTAATGCATGACGATTTTCTCAGGGTGGTGCGTGAGGCTTGGTGCATTGAGACACCGGGAGCTAATAATCTCATGATACTAGCTAGTAAGCTCAAAAGTTTGAAAGTCATCCTCTGTACATGGATAAAAATATTTTTGGTAGAGTGGAGGTCTGTATTTGTGAATTATAGGAGAACATTGAATTAATTGATGAAAGCTTTCAAAATGACTACTCTAACCAGTTGGAAACCGAATTATTGAATTCCAAGATTGAGTTGGATAACTGGATGCAGAAAGAAAATATACGTCTTACTCGACAAGCTAAGAAAAAATGGCTAAAAGAAGGGGATTGGAACTCCAAATTTTTTCATGCGATAATTGCTTAGAGACGCAGGAATTCGTGTGCCAAGTCCATGCGGATATTGGAGGAGGAAAATATTGATACTCCAGAATAAGTCATGAGGGGGCAATGAGGCACTTTGAGGATTTTTTCGGTCAAACCAGAGATATAGACCTCCTTGATTTGAGTTTTATTATTCAAACGTGCTTATTGCATAGAGATTAGGAAGCTTTTCTTCAGAAGCCTTCGGAGCTTGAGGTTAAAGAGGTGATTGCCTCTATATCATCAGACTCTAGCCCAGGTCTTGATGGGTTTGGGTCCAACTTTTACATTGCTTGCTGGGATTTCATGAAGGCTGACATCATGGCTGCGGTGAAGGATTTTTTCCAAGTTATCAGTTTGCCTTGTTTCTATTTGGTTTCGTTCATTGTGCTTATCCCGAAGGTGCATAACCCCACCAGTTTTGATAAGTTTCGGCCGATAAGTCTTTGCAATGTTATCTATAAAGTGTTTGCTACATTGCTGGTTAATCGCTTGTCTCCAGTCTTTGGCAAAAGTATTTCTCTTGAGCAGAGTGCTTTTGTAAAAGGGTGTAGTATCTTTTAGAGTATTTCTTTGACTCAAGAAATTATTAGAATGTTGCATAAGAAGGGTAAATGGGGTATTTTGCTCATGAATTTGATGAGTAAGGCTTATGATATAGTGGATTGGAGGTTCCTGATGCTTGTGCTTTGTACTTTGGGATTCCTGGGTCTTTTTGCAATCTGTTTTGGAACTGTGTTTCTACTCCCTAGTTTTTTGTCATCATGAATGGTACGTACAAAGGTTTCTTTAAATCTGAAAGAGGTCTTCACCAAGACGATCTTTTATACCCCTACCTCTTCATTTTGGTTTATACCCCGACCAAGACTATTTTGGTCGCAAATAATCATTTTGATTGCAATTAAAGTGTCACAAATACTAATTTTTCTTGTAGTGCTTATCTCACCTTATTTCTAAGAATGTGAGGGAGAGGATAATTAAATTGTTCTCATTGCCATCCAGTGCTCCGATGATATCTCACTTCCTTTTACGCAAATGATATTGTGGTGTTTGCGAATGCTTCTAAAAGGACTGCCAATCCTTGATGGAGATCTTTCGTACTTTTGAGGTTTGGTCAGGTCAAAAAATTAATTTTGATAAGTCTGCTATTTTCTGGCCTAAATGGTTGTGTTCAACCACTTAATAGATATATTGGATGAAATTGGTTTTACGTAGCGCTAGTTTCCTTTCACTTACTTGGGGGCGACTATTGTTGATGGGAGGCTTAATGTTGCTCATTTTGATAGCCACGTGGAGAAAGATGTGAAGAAATTGGCGGGTTGGGAAAATAGATTGTTATCTCAAGGTGGTCATTTGATTCTTTTGCTTCATGTCCTGACTAGCATGTCGATACACCTTCTTTCAGTGGTTCAAATGCCGAAGACAATGAAGAGGAAATTGGACAGCATGTTCTCTACTTTCTTTTAGGGTGAAGAGGACTAGAAGAAGAAATGGAAATGGAAGGCTTAGAAAAAATCAATGCTCCTATAGAAGAGGGGGGCTTGGGTGTTAGGGACCATGGCGAGGTTCAACAGGCGAGGTTCCTTAAGTCCGGCTGGCAACTTTTGACGCAAGATTCTCTCAGGGCTAAATTCTTCCATGCTAAATATGTTAAAAATAATCATATTTCCTTGACGCAAGAGGGACGGTCCGGTTCTCAATTTTAGAATAATTTATTGAGAGGTATCTCAATGCTAATACAAAATTCTCAGTGGAAAGTGAGGGAAGGTAAGGTCTCTCTCTGGTATGACAAATTTATGGATGCTAGCCCTTTGTATACTTTGGAGGAAAGTGTTTGCAAAGATGGGGATTTTGTTTGTGCCCATTCAAAATTGGAGAGAACATATCTCTACCTGGTTTCGATGCGCCACGCAATAGTCTCAAGTCGTGATCCTTACAAGCTTATTACTGTCGATTGTTGTGTGGAGGTTGTGGCAACGTAGATGTACTGGTCACAGCCTTCTTCTGCATCTTTAGTGGTTATGGCGTCTCTTGCAGGTTTGTTTCTTTCTTGTGTTTTCTTTTATTTAGGCATGTTTAGTTGTTCTTTTTGTTTGCGTTTCTCTAGGTTTGTTTAGTGTTTCCTTCGTGTTTTCTCTAGGCATGTTTAGTGTCTTCTCTAGGCCTGTTTAGTGTGTCTTAGGCTTGTTTAGAGTTGTGTCTGATTTGGTTTGGTTGGTTTGTGGTTGGGTGGTTTTCTTGTAAACTCCTATTTGCTTTGCTTATTACCATGGTATTCCTCCACCATAAGTTTATTAATAAAATTTGGGTAGGGACCACTATAGAACATGTGGCCTTAACTCTTCGTTAAAAAAAAATAAATATAAATAAAAAAGAGAGTGGATTTTACTATATTAGATGGGATAAGTTCAATGAATTTTCAATATTAATTATTTTAGAAAGGAGATCAAGCCTAATAATTGGTTCATTCTCATATATCTGAACTCCAGTTTGCAGTCAAAATTTTTTAATACACACCATGTCAGAATGACAAATTGAAAAGATGACACTGAGTTTGTGCATGTTTGTTTGAAATTGTTATACGATATTTTGTTGAATTTGGATCTCCACCACATGCATATTTATGCTTTTAGGCTTATATTATGCCATTTTTTTCTACTTTTGGACTCATTATGGTTTTCATTGGTTTTGTAGTCTATAAGGAGGGAAGTCACCTCCTTTTGGGTAATAATTCCCTCGATTGTTTGTCTTGGTTTAATGACCAAGAGGTGGATCTACGCTTTACCTATAGGGAGGCAAACTTCACATTAGTCTTATAGGAAGCGTATATTTCATCATATTTGCTATTAAATGATGCCACAAGTTTTATCTTTCATCATATTTTAATAGTTTTAACAATCTAATATTCCCTTTTTGTTAGTAGTAGTTGTTAGTGTTAGCAACTTATATTTTGCAAAGATTTTTTAGTACCCACTATGTTAGAAACTTTTGTTATTTGAGCTTCTCGTTTTAGTTATAATTGAATTGATTATAACACTCTTAATTTGTGCCATAAGCTATATAATTTTCTATTCTTATGAAGGATACTTATGTTACCTACTTTTAGGCCAATATCATTTGAAGGGTACCATATCTCTTGGAAAAGTCCCATTAATCGAGTAAAGTACATCCCACTTGACTCTTTTCTTTGTAGTTATTTTTAATATTTCCAAAAAAAATTATTTCTGATTTTGAGTTTGAGAATGGACCAATTGTGTCATTCATGCTGGTAGAGTCAATTTTCTCAATTAGATAATTTAGTTATATAAGGAACTTTGTTGTAGAGATATAACTTGCAATTTTGATTTATTGGTTAAGGCTGGTAACATATAGAAGCCAATGACACCTAAGTGATTTAGATTTTACATTTAGCAAAGACTACCACTTTGGCTGACATTTTTGAAATGTGACTAGCATATTTTGTATGTGGGAGAATTTTACTTTATTTGTTGAATCTTTAGGTCTTATTTTGACATTGCAAAGTGAGTTTATATTTGAAATAAGAAGATGCCAAAACAAATATAAACACAAGTGGAGGCAGAGCAATAAACCAAGGGAACATCACAAGAGTATTGGCAGCCATAGACTTTTTTTTGTTTTTTTTGTTTTTAAGATTCTTCTATAATGGTCTTTAGTCTATGTAATAGATGATTTAATTTAGTTGTTTTGATAATATTGAGCTGATAAAATAGGACGTAGCACAATTTGCTTGAAGTTATATAAAATTTTGCTGAATTGGATCTCCATTGTTTGAACATCACTCTTTGTTACTTTTGAACTCATTCTCATTTTATCAGTGTCTATAATTTATTTATTTTTTTGGAACTTTGTTCAGTATTTGTGATGACATGATGTGGCTGCAATATATATTTTTCTTACCTCTATAAGTTATTTTCGATAACAATATTTGGTAGAAAATTAGGTATTTGTGACCATCTTGTTCGTAGCAATTAACCATTTGCAACAATATTTTTTGTGTAGGAAATAACATTCTTTAACCATTTAAGCATCGTGTGAGATGCATTTTTCAACAAAAACATTTACTTATTTGTGACCATCTTGTTCATAGCAAATAATCATTTGCCACAATAATTTTTTGTTGCAAATAACTTTCTTTAATTATTTATGCGACAAAAAAATGAAGTTTTGTTGGGAAAAGTTTTTGCTACAAAAGTAAGTTTTTGTGACCAGATTTTATTTTTGCAAAAAAATACATAATTTTCATTTTATTATCGACAAATCTGCTACCAAAGATTGTTGGAACAAAAATTTTTCTTATGACAGGAAATTGAGTTTTTGCCGCGATACATTGTTGCCGCAAAAAGATAATTTTGTTGTCTTGGGCGCTTCTTTATAGCAAAGTCATTGAACTTTAGCTATGTAAGTCCCACATTGAAATATCTATTTTTTTAATTATATAATAATAAAATAATATGAGATGAATTTAACTTTAATTATTTCATTCACATCAAATGTTTGTATTGGATTATCTATTTATTAATTATATAGTAATAAGATATATTAATTTTTTAAAATTATTAATTTATCTAATTCTATCATATTTTATCATTCTATCTATTGTTAATTATTACTTAATGATTAATTTAAAAAGGATGATCTGCATCTTGGATTACATAAAGAGTTGAGATGTGGCTATATATTTTTTAGATAAAATATCCCAATAACAAAGAGCATGAGAAGAAGAAAGAGAAATAATAGTAAAATATAAATTTGATGCATCTACGGTAGTCAGCAAGTTCAGAGTTTATTTTGGAAGTTATTGTAGCTAACATCCAATTTTTTAGATTTTAGCTAATCTATTGCAGTCATTTTTTTATTGTTTAATAGTTAAATATATGATGGATTTAATTTTTAGTTAATCTATTGAGGATGCTCTTAAAAGGTGTAATCGGTCTGATTCAATATAATTTTGAAAAAATTTTAAAATCAAGTTGATATATGTCGATTTTAAAATATTTCTAGTATCCAAGACGTAAGGGAGAATTAAGAAAATCTAAGTACTTATGATAAAGTGGCACCGTCATATAGTTTAATTAATATTTCTCTTGACTTATGAGATATCATATTGAAATAGTTTGTCTGAATATGTGGTATATTAATTCAGACATAGGGAGTCCATATGAGTTATGAGGGTGTCTATATGTCGCCGAATTTATTTGAATTCTTCTTGCAATTCATGTACTACAGTAATAATGGGAATAATAGTGAGAAAATTAATACTCCTAAGTAGGGTTTTTCTCCCTTTTGTTTCCGATCTTTATTGAGACCTACCGTTCGTTGGGAAAGGGGGGATAGACCTCTGGCTTCACCCACCTCCCTCCCTCACTAGCCCATTTCCATTTTCATCTTTGTTTTTTCTTTTCCCATTCGGTCTTTTTCTATTTTCTCGTCAGATCCGAAACAAGCCGATTTGTTGTCTTCCAAAGAGCTTTGGTCAACACACACGGTGTATCCTACTTCTCTAGCCGCCGATCCACTAGTTCATAGAGGTTTTTAGTCTGTCACGCTCCACTAGCAATTCGGTTTTGTTTCGAACTGGCTTTCCTTTGTTTTTGCTTTCCAAAATCTAGAATCAAGTAAAAGTAGACGAAATTCCTCACAGTCTGCCTAGACTAAGACAGAGCAGTACACATTCCACCGCTGTAACTTTCAGCTGCAGTTTTATAATTTGTTGTGGAAGTTCCTCAACAAACTATTTCAACCGTCAAAAAGCAGTATTCCCTTTTGGGAAATGAGTAGAAGCTATTTGTTTGGCTCCGATCACCCTATTATTTTTCTTGTCTTAAGTTGTATTATGTGTTAGCTTTTTGAGAATGATTGTAGGGACTCTCATCCCATTGAAACTTGTATCTTGTAATTTGTTAGTTTTTCTAATAAAATTACTAAACTTGCCTAAAAAATAATAATATAGAAAATATTTACTTACAAAGAAACTTTAATAAAATAAGTAATGTTTTGAATACTGTACTGGTAGGCATACCGGTCAATGCACTAAAACAAAATATTTCGGTATCGATACCGTTTTATGTACTGTTTTGGAATACTCTATACATAAATAAATTATATATATATAAAAATATAAATTATATTTCAAAATAATAGTCAATATATGAATAAATTATATATAGAAATATATATATATATGTGTAATTAGTCTAGTATGAATTGAAGAAGAAAATAGCAAAGAATTAAAAATAAAATAAAATAAGTGAATGGCCAAAATCCAGTACGGCCAAAATACCAACCGATACGAAATAGGCCCCTAATCTGTACCGGATGACTGGCCAATACGGCATATTCTTATTGTACTAACTGGTACGGTACGGTATTAAAAATATTAAAAATAAGTCTATAAATTAATGTGATTGGATGTGTTACATTAGATTATAAAATTATTTTTATTATAAAATAAATATAACGTATTATGTGAAGTTATATCAATTTATAAATTTATTTTTATGTCAAACTTTTATGGATGTATTTCACAGCTACTACAATTGATTACTTGTAGCTAGAGAATTAAGGGAGTTCAAGGGAATGTCTCTGATATCTAAGTCAGTAACACATATTGATAATATATTCAAACCATCAATTGAGATAGTAGATGTACCTGAATTCTTTTAAAAAGACCATATTTAGCCTAAGGGAGACGCTGGGCCCCCCTACAAAAGCAGACGGAGCCGCCATCGACCACCGTGAACGTCGCTAATATCTCCCTTAATTTTGGGTCGCTAGCTTTGGATGGAATTTACATTCCGAATCAAAATGTGTTTGGTCATTGCTGACCCTTTTTTAGTCCCTTTATTTGGGTCACAATTAATTTCGGTTTTTTGGCATTTCCTTAATTCGATTACAATTTTATAATTCCGATTCAAGGATTCAAACCCTCATCGCATGTCATTTTATGTTTTTTATTTTATTTATTTTTCTCAAATTTCAAATATACTAATCTCTTTCATTTCTTTGTCTTGGCCTTACGTGTCCCCATTTTCTTGATTGCATCGATCCTTTAGAGCATTGGCATTAGTTTCATTAAAATTTATCATCAAAAGTTGATGAAAAGAAGTTTGAGACAGACACATATTGATAGACCATCCACTAGCTATAACCTCCACCGAACACTCCGAAAAAGGCTCTCGAGCCCTTTCTCTCTAAACTCCAAAAAACCCCTAGCTGCCTGAAGAGGGAGGGTGGGAGCTAAGGCTCCTCCCTCCCTCCCTCCCACCGTCTCTTTCTCCTTTCTTCCCTTCCCTCTCCTCCCCCTGGCCCCTTCTTGCAGTTTTCTTTTGTAATTTTGTTTGTTTTGCATGCAGAGAGATGAGATGGTGTCGTGACTCCCTCCGGTGGTCTCCGACCAGCACGCATGCCACCAAGGGGTTCACCAAGTGCCAATCCTCCAAACTACAGAAGGTCACGCTGAGATAGCGACGCGTTTTCCTACACGCGTGAGTCAAAATTGGGGCAGGGTTTCCACGCGCCTCCAACTCATGCTCCACCGCTTGCGTATGCGGTGGTTTTGGACTCAGGCCTGGCTGTATTTCTTGCGTTAACGGTTCCATACTCCCCTAGGTGGTGCATGGCTCTCACGCGCCACAACTGCCCACTGCTTCGTCAATCGTTTTGTGCCAAACTAGGCTCTGTTGACCTGGATCTCTATTTGTTGTGTTGTTTCTTTCCTTTGCTGTTTGGTTGTGGTGTTTATCTCTATGTTTGTTTAAGTTTATTTTCTGTATATGCAATATTTGTAATAATGAAAAGGAAATGATTTATTCCATGGTTGGTTCACACTCTTCTTTCAGAGGATGTGTGTAAATTTCCTCTTTCTCTTTTAAAGAATGGAGATGGTGATCTCTTCCCCTCTTTGAGAGGTGAGAGTTTGGTTACCTTGAAACTCTCTTAGATAATTCACTATCATGTGATATTGTCTCTTGAGAGGTTAGAGGTTTAGACAAAACCCGTCATTTTGTGCGAGAATGCTGTAGATCAGTGGTTAGTTAGGCTTGTAATACGGATTTTCCCCTTTTTATCAGTCTTAGTTGTAAATTTCATTTGATAAAATGAATTACGATCATTTCCTTCAAAAAAAAGTTGATGAAAAGTACAAGTTTGCACATACATCAAAATTTCATCAAATTCGATGAGTTACTATTCAAAAGTCAAATAAAAAGTACTTTTATATTATTCTGCCAACTTTTTTTTCCTCATTTTTGATCAAATATAACAAAAACATTTTGATGTGTGTGCAAACTAATACTTTTTATCAATTTTTTATTATAAATTTTGATAAGATCAATGAAAATACTCTTATAAAATAGTATAACTCTTTTTTTTCTTCTATCTTCTTTATTTCATATAAATAATTTATATTACATATGACCAGAGTCTTTCACGTACTCATCAAACTCTAATGATATTATTAATATGTAAAATTTTGTGCAGTACAGATTGTCACGTAAATATTTGATAACGTATCTAAAAAACAAATAGAGAGAATTTCAAATATGCAAAAAACAAAAACAAAAATGGTAAAACAAAAAAAAAAAAATGTCGTGAGAATTGGCATACTATCGTACAACCGATGAAAGAATTTTAAGTTTTCTTCGGAGTTATTGGGTTCATCTTCTTTATTTGTGAAAATATATGCTGTCATAAGAGCATTTATATTGGGTTCTCTAAAATTTCTCTAAAATTTTATTTAAAAAGGACACTCTTTATAATTTTTCTTAAATTTTACTTATATTTTAAAAACATCATATATTCCATTCCTTATTATTTCTCTATTTTATTAGAATAATATACTTTTAATCTTTCTTTATTATTTTTTCTACTATTTTATTTCATATCTTTTATTATTCTCAATAAAATATATTTAAAATTTGATATAAGAATGAATACTAACTCCTCAAATATAAAGAGTTACTATAACATCCCCTAAACCATCACCTATTATAAAGATCTGGATGGATGTAGGTTGATTTTAAGAGAAAAGTTATAAAAGAGAAGTTGAGGCTGGCCTAAAGTTTTGAATATTATATTAGAGATTATTTCAGACAAAGTATTGGAATGAAATATTTTGATATCGGTATTATTTTATATACCATTTAAAAATAATTTATATATGAACAAATTATATATATGTACAAGCATAAACTATAAAAATAAAATAAAATTGATATTAGTTTTGTAGCTGGTACAAATATAATATACCTTTCATATATGCAAAAAGGAAAAAAATGCAAAATCAAAAAAACACTAAAAAACACACAATCTGTTGATACGATATAATATTCAAACATTAAGTAAAATCCTAAAACAAATTCTATAATTTAGGAAAAAAAAATTTTGATCAACCCAATAGAAATGCTTTAAAAGGGATATTGACACCTAAAGTAAATTCTTTATTATTTACTAAGCATTTAATATTATAAAAAACATTACACAAATAATAATAAATATTGTAAGGCTTAAAAAAGAAAAAATATTGTAAGACTCATATAACGTGTCTGTTTCTCATAGCTTGAAGCTGAAGATAAGATAAAAAATTACTAAGATATTGATTCGTTTACTTAATGTGTGCAATATCAACTGCACCGACATCAACTAAAGTATTCATTAATCTCCAATTAGTTATCATTCTGTTTTAATAAGCTATACATATAATTAAGGCAATGAAAAAACACAACATGTAGACTATATATTGAATTTGAATTTCTATTATTTATGTAAAATATTAATTAATGCAGTGAGATTTCATTAATAATTTATATATATTTTCTAAGTTGTAACAAAATTGGATATAAAAATATTTATTATTATTATTATTATTTGATAGGAAAGAATCATCGTGAATTCGTGATTATTTTATAAAAAAAAAGGTCGAGAAGGTGTTAAGCTGTTGCCGGCCAAGAAAATGTGTTAGAAACTTTGGAAATTAGCGACATATGGCATGCACCGTTTTGCCACGCGTTAATCTTCAGTAAACAGGCAAACACTAAATTTGTTTGTATTCGGAGCGTAATACTAATATCTAACTGGAAAAATATTAGTTGTCAAGCCGAACGTCACAAACTTTGCACATGGACAACCAGCAGCAAGCCATGTGATTTAAATAAATGCAGTGTGTTCCCCCGGCCTATCTAGCATCTAATTGTATCTTGGTCATGTCAAGTGTTTTGAACCATCACGTTTTCACTTAATTTTCATTTTATAATTGCACTAGCGTAATATTTCTATATAATTTATTTATAATTTACAAAATTTTCTTTATAAAATCCTTTTGTAATTAAAGCATTTTCTATTTTTTTAAGCTAAGGAATTGATTCGACCCTGCATTTAAGGGAGTTGGTTCCTCGTGACCGATCGAACGACCGCCTACTCTCAATGGATTGTTGATTCTATATTTTATATTTTAGAATACATTATTAAAATTTTTTTTTTTGTTATATACTGATTTTTATAATATATCATCCATTAATTTATTTATTTATCTTATATTATTTAAATATTTTTTTTATTCTTTTTAAATATTTCTTTTCTACCAATAAATTTATAATATTTATATATTTTTTATATTTACAATTATTTTATATATAATAGAAAATAATTCAATCCTACACACATGAAACAAAAATATATAAGCCAAACGCAATAATGTCTCTCGTTTTCTCACATTCATTATGGTCATAATATATTTTTTAAATATTAATTTTTTTTTGAGATATAAAAAAATTATTTTAAAATTAAAAAAAAATTATATTATATATTTTATTTTATATAAAAATCTAATAAAATAATATATAAAATAATAATAATGAAATGAGACTAGACAAAACAGGCCAGGTTCTAATCTTTAGTGAGTGCATGTCGACAACAAAATCTCACAATTATTGTCTTTCTTTCTCTTTTGCGTCAAACCTTCAATTTTTTTTTTTTAAATTTTAATTTGGTCTGGATTTGGTTTTCGTTTTGTGAAATTCTAGTTTGCTTAGAGTTATTTGTCATCTTGAAAGTTTATTGAAATGGACCAATCCTTCTGAATTCTGTTTTAGGCTTTGTTCTTTTATTTTTTGAAGGGTTCTACTTCTTCCAACGCTGATCGGATTGAAATAGTAAAATTGGACCTAGATAGTATTGAAAGAGATCTTGATCAATGTTCAGTCCACATTTCGATTTAAACTATTAACAAAGAGTATTGCTACTTATTATTTTAATTTTTATATTTTTTTATTATTTTATGACTTGAGATGAGATAATTAAATATTATTATTTATATTTTATTTGTAAATTTATTATCTACTACTACATTATAGTAGGATGATAAAAAATAATAATAAACAAAAAATAGATTATAAATAAATTTCTTCATTAACAAATTGTCATTGTCACCAAAACATTTTTAAATGGCCCTTAAAAGCAAAAACTTTAGTGTATGGCAGTCGTAGTGTAAATAAAAGATGGACCTCTTAGGCTCTTATTAAATAACTGTATTCCAAGAAAAAGTAGAGAAAAATTGGTAGGGTTTTTTTATCTCCAAAACCCACCAAGACCCTATGATAATGCCCCTTTGTCTTAATAATCTTCCAAATGTAGTCAGCTGTTACATTTATTTTATATATATATATCGCAATTATTAGTCCTAAAAATAACAGAAAATATTTATCCTGGAAAATTTAAATCAACCATAAAAACAAAACAATGGTGTCGGAACGGAACATCCTTGCTTTTCGTTTCCTTTCCTCGTCCCTTCTGTCCTGTGCCTTTTCCTTCCTTCCTCCTTTAGCTCCACCGAGTCACCGACGCCTCATTCCCCAGAGAACACCCCCTGATTTTCTCCAATCTACGATATTAATCCAGCAATTGTGAAGTTCGTTTTCGATGACAACCAGACCTTCCATCTCCAGATCTTGAAGCTCGTTTGTTCGATTCCCCATTTCTTGTTTTGTCTGAATCGGTCGCGTCGCCCGCCGATTCAACTCGGCAACTCGAATCCGGAAAATGCTGGAGCGGTGCTTGGGAGTCCGCCGAGTCCGCCAGATCCAGCGCGCGGCTCGGCACAGCACCGTCACTTTCCTCTGCCTCTTCCTCACCGTGGTCGTCCTACGTGGAACCATCGGCGCCGGCAAGTTCGGCACCCCTGAACAGGACTTCAACGAGATCCGAGGCCACCTCTACTCGCGCGGCCGGCGGGTCGAGCCCCACCGCGTGCTCGAGGAGGCACAGCCCGACTCCGAGTCCGACGAATCCAACAACTACGCCACGTTTGATATTTCAAAAATCGTCGTGGACGAAGAGCCCGAGGAAAAGCCCGACCCTAACAAGCCATACAGTCTCGGCCCGAAGATCTCTGACTGGAACGAACGGAGAGCCGAGTGGTTGAAAAACAACCCGGATTTCCCAAACTTTATCAGACCCAATAAGCCTCGGGTCCTCCTGGTCACCGGGTCTTCCCCAAAACCTTGCGAAAACCCTGTCGGTGACCATTACCTATTGAAGGCCATCAAGAACAAAATCGATTACTGCAGACTACATGGGATCGAGGTTTTCTACAACATGGCCCTTCTTGATGCCGAGATGGCAGGTTTCTGGGCTAAACTTCCACTGATTCGGAAGCTCCTTCTGTCACACCCCGAAATCGAGTTCCTCTGGTGGATGGACAGTGACGCAATGTTCACCGACATGGCATTCGAGGTTCCCTGGGAACGCTACAAAGACCACAACTTCGTTATGCACGGTTGGAACGAGATGGTCTACGACGAGAAAAACTGGATCGGTCTGAACACCGGTAGCTTTCTGTTAAGGAACTGTCAGTGGTCGTTGGATATTCTCGACGCCTGGGCCCCGATGGGTCCCAAGGGAAAAATAAGAGACGACGCAGGTAAGATACTGACCAGAGAGCTCAAAGGTAGGCCGGTATTCGAGGCCGACGATCAGTCCGCAATGGTGTATTTGTTAATGAAGGAGAGGAGTACATGGGGAGAGAAAGTTTATCTGGAAAACGCGTATTATCTCCACGGTTATTGGGGAATTCTGGTCGATAGGTACGAGGAGATGATCGAGAACTACCACCCGGGACTCGGCGACCACCGGTGGCCGCTGGTGACCCATTTTGTTGGTTGCAAGCCTTGCGGGAAGTTTGGGGATTATCCGGTGGAGAGATGCTTGAGGCAAATGGACAGGGCGTACAACTTCGGTGACAATCAGATTCTTCAGATTTATGGGTTCACGCACAAGTCCCTGGCTAGTAGGAGAGTGAAGAGGGTGAGGAACGAGACCAACAATCCACTTGAAGTGAAGGACGAGCTCGGTTTGCTTCACCCTGCTTTCAAGGCTGTCAAGGTATCTACGGCTTGAAAATCCGATTGCACTGCCACGTTACTCTTTCTCTGTTCCACATTTTGTTAAGTTATTGATACGAGTCAATGTTGTATGTTATTCTAAATATTGATATCTTTTTTGTTTTTTCCTTCTACTCTTTTGTGTCTGTAGCGCTCAAGAACATAAAAATTATATTGATTTTTGGAAGAAATCCCAGCCTTTCTTACTTGTGTAATAGTCTGTTGGAGTATGCGTGTCTGATATATGAATACGAGAGTTCGACTCTAGTGATCAAATTGGTGTGTAACATACCCTCACCTAAAATTCTTAGGTCATGGTGGCCTAACTAGGACAAATTTCTTAGTGCTGGTTCCTAGTGCATTGTACTGGTGCTTCTTCTTTCAAGGGACGGTTTGATAGCCTAAAGACTTGGGGGCATGGAAAAGTTCAAGCTTACTATGAATTGACACATGTGAAAGTCTTGTTGAGTTCTGATAGGAGGAAGGAGATTGAAAAGTGCCATTATTTATCATATTCTATGTATATATATGTTACAAAAGTGAGAAATTATTGCCCACTATGACACTTGAGTTGGGCATTATCCCAGAATGATGGATGTTGAGAAGATTTGTGATTGCAGCTAGTCATTAGCTTTACCATTTTCAATTTTTCATTAATTCAAGTTCCACTTTTGCAAATAGTTTCTAGATAGTAAAAGGCAATTGCAAAATATTAAGAGATGTTCTTTTGAAATTCATAACCATTGCATTTGATCTGATGGGAAATGACAGTCATTGCTTGTCAAGACACAAAAATGCATACTAAATTTAGTTTCACGTTCTAGTTCATCGAATGGAATTGAAATTTAGTTTCATGGTCTAGATCATTGAATGGAATTGAAACATGAATAAATAAGTAGAGTTCAGCTCTGCTGCTTACAATTCTCATTAGATCACATCCATGTTCATTTGATGAAATTGAAACATTAAGATATTTATAGAGCTCAGTGTTGATTCGCGCCTTTCTGGTAGAGTCTGGGACAAAAATAGTTTCTTTGCAACGGATGTTATAACGTACGAACAACGAATTAAAATCTCTGAGTCATTTTTTATGCAATTTATTCCTTTTATGAATTATGTTCATGACTGATGGTTGGGATTTGGCAGTAAAGCCAGCACTGAGATCATAATTAGGTTTTATGTATCTTTGACTAGCTTCGAAGAATCTGGGAAAAGAGGAACTCCAGTTTATAACTTTTTTTTTCGCATCTCCCGCTTGGATGTAAACAGTTAGCAAGCAGAGTAATCTCGTTGCCTGTTTGTTTGTCTATTATTGGGACGCAGATAATCAGTTTTCCTGACCCGACGTGTGACTAATAAGTATGGTTTGATCAGGGGTTGTATCTTTACATCATTCGGTACAATATTACTGTTAAGCTTCTACAGGCAGTTGATATCATCAGAAACATGAGATGGTGCGTATTATATCATACAAAAAGAAAAGGTGCTAATTAAGGTGGATCAGCGAATGGCTGACTGTAATTTGAGAATAATGTCGAGAAACTCCGAAAGAAGCATGGAAAAAATTTGCACGTCTCTTGATTGGCACACCAAACATCGTGGGTGTGAAAGATTGTCCCATTATTTTTATTGTAAAATTGATTTAATGTATTTTATTGTTGTTATCGTACAACAATTACAATAAATATACAGAATAATCAAAATAGAAAGTAAGAAAAAATAACATACAGATTTAACGTAGTTTGGTGGTATGTTTATATCCACAGGAGCGAGCGGTAGAAATTTTATTATATTAAAAATAAAGTTATATCATATATATTTATATTAATTCTAGCTGTACTGGTATACTTGAGGAAAATTACATTATATTAAGTCGATCACGATGCTACGCTCTGCTTCTTTTGGTATCTACTGTTTTGTGTGATTTGTTTATAGATGTAGCACTTGGAAGAATATTGGAAGACCGCATGGTTGGGCTACGTAAGAATGGGATTGGTTTGGCCAAGATCATGCCATTGAGACGAGGAAAGGGATGTTGGGTAGAAAGAACAATGAAATGAATTATAGGTGAGTGGGAGCGTAGTGTAAGTTGAGTGAGATTTTGAGTTGGGCTGGTGGCAATTGATAAGAAGGAAATTTGGAGGATGGTGTGATCAATGTCGATATGAGTGGTTTCTTGGTTTGGTGGAAAGGACTCTCGCTATGTTAGTGACTGCGGATAAGATTTGAACAACTTTCTTTCAAGTCTCCAAAGGCAAGATTCTTTTATTATTAAAAATACACGAAAGGAATGTTACTTTTTAAAATAAAAAATAAAAAAAGAAACTGTTAAGGTGTTGATATTTGATGGCTTTTATTCTCAAAATATTTTTAAAAAACCCAAAATTGATCAAAGTAAAAATTTAGAGACAGATAACAAAATTAACAAAATAGAGAGAGAGAGAGATAACGAGAAGGTCATAAAACATATATATATATAGATCAAAATTAACATGAAATCTCGATCCTTCTTTTATTTTCTTTCAACTTAACTTTAAAAAACTAAGCTTGTAAAAACAATTTAATAATACTTGGATCAAAATTAGGGCTGTTCATCTGGGCCGGATATTTTTTCGGCCTGGTTTGAAATCTGGATTCCAGTTCCAGATCTCGGTTCATATTTTATTAGAACCGGAACTCGGATTTACCAAAATGATCCGGATGCGGTTTTAAAACCCAGGCACCAAATTTAAAATTCGGTACCCTAGTCTTTCTAAAACCAAATCATTAGGCATTAGTCTCAAATCCAATCCCCCATCTCTCTCTCTGCTCTCTCTCTCTCTAAGAAAGATAACAAGAAATCGAAATCCTAATCTCTAATCTCCATCCTCATGACTCCATCGATGGTGTGATCCCAACGTCGGTGTGATCCGGATTTTCAATTTGGACACCGAATATACAACCTTAATCAAAATATAAAATACTCACCTCCAATCAGTTTCTTTTTTGTTAGAAATAATGCTAATATTGATTTACGTACTTATTAATGCCAATCGAAAAATCTGATTGAAGAATTTATTAGTTTTAGATTTAAAAGTCTAATATCCAACCCAAAATAAAATTATTTAAAAATACTATTATATAATTATTAAAGGGTTACTACTGACTTGATATTGTCAATCATCTAAATATGAGAGCATCACAATTTCAAGACTCTGAAAATTACGTAGAAAATATTTTAGACATAAATTTTTTTAAAAATAATAAATTTATAAATTAATGTGATACGTTAAATTATAAAATTATTTTTATTATAAATAGTTGTGGAGTTAGGAATTTGCTTTAGAGGGAGCCAAGCAAAACTAAAACAAAATATATAAAATATTTTTTATTCTATTTTTATAAAAAAAAAATGATACGATATAAAACAATCTGATAGTATAATTTATAATAAAAATAAAATACGTTTAATACAATTTATATATTAAAAAAATATATGATATATCAAGAACATTTTATCAAAATAAAAACACATTAAAAATACGTTATAAATTATCTAACTTCTTTTTTATTTTTATTTTAATTAATAATAAAAATATGTCTTCATGTTATTATATCATTTTATATTATATGAAATGTATTTTATTTTTAAATTAGATTAAATTTTGTGGAAGGGGTCAAGATAATTTTTAGAGAGGTGGTCAACAAGATAAAATTAATATTATTATACTAAATAATAAAAAAATAATATATATATTTTTTCTTAAAAAAATATTATTATTTTTTTCAATGTTTTTTGTGGAGAGAGCAAGGCCCAGGCGGAGGAGGGCTTTGACCTCTGCCTCAACATGACTCCACCATTAATTATAAAATAAATCAAATAAATCTCATAAAATTACGTTTGTTCATAAATTTATTTTTCTATAATTTATATTTTTATATATATAGCACTTCTCAATTACTATTTATTATTGATTTGTTGTCATATTTGGGGAATAAAAAAATATTTTTAGCCATGAAAGGATTTAAACTTGTAAATTAATATAATTTGATATAATATGTCAAATTATAAAATTAATTTTACTATAAAATAAATATAATGAATCTCATGAAATTATATTAATCTATAATTTTATTTTTATATTCTAGCTTGGTTTGGAAAATGAGATGAATTTAGTTTATTTTATCTTTTAATATTATTATTGTTTAAGATTTAAAAAAGTTAAATTGAAATTTGAAAGATGTGTATTAAAATTTGAAAAAATTGTATTTGAATTTATATTTTGTTAAAAAATTTAAAAAAATATAATGACGAGTTTGAGATGAGTTAGGATGAGTTAAAATAAGTTGAAACGAGTTTGTATTATCTATGAATCCAAACCGGCCTATAATTTCTTTATATACGAAGTCTCATAAAAATAAAATAAAATAAAAAAGTCGATGATATTGTACCTCTAAATTATATCACTTAGTTTGCCTCATTAATATTGTGGTATTATGTGACTTATTGAAAAAAAATATATAGTCAAAATAAAATAACGTTTAAAAACATGAAAATATGAGAATTAAAATTTCAGATTTCTATGTTCGTATTTTTAATTTTTTAATAATTTACGCGACAACTACCACGTGGATAAAATAAATGGTATTAACTAAGTATATAATGGTATTATAGAAACAAAACTGTTCCATAATAATGGGTGGGAATTGGATAAGGTAGGATCTCGGCAATCAGCATTAAGACTATACAGAACGGTGCACAAAACCCTCACAAAACCCAAACCCACGTGTCAACCAATGGTGGTGAATATATTCAGACTCACACTTCAAGCAACCAATCCACCACCCGCTTGGGTCCACACTCCACTTTATCATAGCTCTCCTGAAATTCAAAGGCCGAACGTCATCGACGATACCAGAACTTATGTGTGAGCGTATACACCCAAAATGCTATTCTCTATTCTAAGTTTCTAACAACAAGAACTGGAAGGGCGCGTGAGTGGCTAAGCACGTCTTTTCACTCTCAGTATACTCAGCTTCACAGATCGCACCGCTACCTTTGAAAATCAAAACAAACCCCCACACACTATAAAAACCGAAAGCTGTTGTCCATTTGCTCTCTCGCTTTGGCGGCTCTCGAGAATTTCGAAGATTTTTCTCCTCTCAGAAACCCTAATTCTCTTGCAGCTCGCACAAGCATACATAAAGTACATCTTTTTTTGTATTTGTAGAAATTCTGGACCTGAGCTTGGTGAGGACGACAGTCGACAATGGAGGGTCCGATGGGGCAGAAGCTTAAGCAACAAGAGTTCGCTTTGGTCTCGGTCTCCGAGCTTTCTCCGTCGTCTTCAACTTCTCCGTCTAAGCCGGAGGTTGCTCGGTTCTGTGCCGATTCCGGAATCTCCGAGCTTCGATTTCACAAGGAATCTGAATCTATTGCTACCAGGAATGTTGATCTTCGAACTGCTCGGGTTAGCTTTCGTGCTTTTTGATTGTTTTTTGTTTCATTGTATTTCAGTTGTTGAGAAAGTGGAAGAAAAGGAATGAAAGAACAACAAAATAAATCAAACTTTTAGAGCATTGTCATTGTTGTCGTTGTTATTTTTGGAGACTGAATAATTTTTTTTTTTATGAGTGGAGACCGAGTGAATAAACTAGCTTATCTGCGCCTAATAAATCCAAGAGCTGTATGAGTCAATATGGTTTTCCTCTGTTCCCTTGTTCGATATTCAACATTTCTTTTTTTTCTTTTACTACACTTCCTCGGTGATCAGAAGGAGACTTTATAGGGAAAGATGTGCATTGAATGTGAAATGCGCGAAAATGACGGGTCATAGACTAATTTATGATTGGCGGTTTATGTTGTTGATGTTTTCAGCTATTCAAATTGGGTCCTGTTCAATCAGTTTGCATATCTGAAGGTTCTGAAGCCAGCAAGGAGGTAAGGGGCGCACACGTGCATATAAAGTTCTCAGCATGTGTTTTTTGTTTTTTTTTTTTGGGGGGGGGGTGTAGAATCAGTACCTTTCTGCTGGCAATTACAATAGACTCAGTACCCTGGATGAAGAAAAGTATTTTAAATCTATTTGGTATTTCATCAGTTGGCAATTACAATAGAATCAGTACCTTTCTGCTGCATGTTACTTTCGAAATTATTTCAAGTTGAAGATTATGGTCATGCTTGATATTAATGTTAGATTGTAGCAGTGTGAAATGCCTATCTATTTTAACTGTATTACTTTTGAAGCAGACATCGTACTCAAGGGGAATCACTGTCCAATTCAGAAATGAGGAAGAGAGCAGAACCTTCCATTCTGCCTTTGAGCAATGGAAAAAGGAAATTTCTCAAGGTACTACATTGGAAATTTTCTCTCTCCGCCAACCACCCCTCCTGATTTTGGTTTGATGTACATGAATAAATAGATGAATGGTTAAGTCGACATATTCAATAATAAATTTGTGCAATCAAACTGGATATAATAATGTCATTTAGGGTGATGTTTTGGTTGAGCATCTGATGAGCTATGACCTTGATGGTCATAAGCTGTAAAAGGGTTACCATCTGAAAACCTCACAGGTTATGTATAATGATTTCAGAACAAATGAAAATCAATGTCTATACTTATGCCTATCTTCTAATTGTTTGTTTCATTGTTGTGTGTCTTTTACTGTTTCAGGAAAACAATCACCAAATGGGACAGTTTTGGATACTAGAAGCAAATTTGATGATAAAATAGAGCCATCTTCTGCTAAAATGTATTTCCATTATTATGGACAGCTGTTGCATCAGCAAAACATGTTACAGGATTATGTGAGAACAGGTCATATCACCAATCTATGATCTGATCTATCTTTGATCTAACGTTACATTCATGCTTGAATCTCTAATTGGTAAAGTTCTTTTCTTTTGACAATTATTTGATATAAGTTCTTATGCCTTAAACTCACATCATACACTCAGATAATTGATCTTACGTTCCATTCAGGCTTGAATTTCTAGTTGATAAAGTTTTTATGCCTTAAACTCACATTATACAAGCAGATAATCTGTCAGTATTTCATACTTGATGTTCCAATTTGGTATCAATGATCATTGTCTCAGGAACCTATTATGCTGCTGTTATGGAGAACCGAGCAGATTTTATCGGTCGTGTAGTGGTTGATGTTGGTGCTGGTAGTGGTATTTTATCATTATTTGCTGCTCAGGTAGGCCTAGCTTTTTAATTTATTTTACCATGTATAATAATGCCTGCGTACTTTTGTCTTGTAACTACTGTTTCTGCTTAGTTTCATTTCTTTGGTTGATCTCATATTTCTTTATTATCCCAACAAGGCTGGTGCAAAGCATGTTTATGCTGTAGAAGCGTCTGAAATGGCAGAATATGCACAAAAACTTATTGCTGGGAACCCATCACTGGGTCAACGGATCACAGTAAGATTTTTTCTTGTCACCTCTAACTTTCTACTAGTGTCATTATTGGCCAGTTATCTTATTGAATTCAGGGCAAGATACCATTCTAAAATGTCTAAAATGTAGGTAATCAAAGGTAAAGTTGAGGAAGTGGAATTGCCTGAGAAAGCGGATATTCTAATATCCGAGCCAATGGGTAAGCTTGTAAAAATACTTGCTTTACCAAGATTTAGCACAAAATATTCAGATTCTATTACTTGAACACTGTTTCTGATTTAGAATATTCATTTGTATGCTTAAAGGAACATTGTTGGTTAATGAAAGAATGTTGGAGTCCTATGTGATTGCAAGAGATCGGTTCCTTGTCCCAAATGGGAAAATGTTTCCTACAGTTGGAAGGTAAATATGACCCTTGAATGCCTTTTCCCCCATGTTGTCTGGACATCTTGCTGCAAGTGTGATTCTGGCTGCGAGAGTTGTCTTTGTTATTCTCAAATTAGTAAATGACTTCTTATTCAGAAATAAAATAGTGGATATGTAGTATCTCCATGAGAGTTTTATCTACTTAATACTATATGAATGGTTTTGGATTTGATTTATCTATATTTATGCAATGATGAAATTATCCACTGAAAAGCTATTATTGATGGACTGGTAACAGCATTCTATGGCTCCTCTTTGTGGATTTCTCAATTCAATTCTTGCCTTTGACATATGATTTCTTTTACTCATTGCAGCATTATGTGGCACACTCAAAACCCGGTTTCATATTCCCATCCTTTATATTTTTATATGTTTGTTATTAACTTTTTTGAATGCTAGGATATTCATAATTGTGTTGGTTTATGTGACGTTGGGCCCTTAGGCTTGCATTTCTTGTATTCCTAGTGTTTCATGAATTGAGATATTTATAATTTGTTTCATATATCATGCATCCGGGGTTTACTCCCTAAGGGTAGGTCTGAAGGGTCCTGCCTTGGTGAGGGTCCATGGTATCAAAAACAAAAAAATTGTTACATTTGTTACTTTTTGGTCCTCACAATTTGAGTTGATTATCCTTGTAGGATACATATGGCACCTTTCAGCGATGAATATTTATTTATTGAAATTGCAAATAAGGTGCGTATTTGTAGTAAATTATCCTGAGGTACCTTCCTTTTATTATTATCGTAAGGTCCCGTGTCCAAATATTCAGATTTGGTAGCCTGAAAATATGTAGGCGATTTACTTATAAAAAAAAAAATATGTAGGTGATTTAGGCTTTTCTACTAGGGATTCTTTCAGGAATCAGAGGACTCTCCAATGTAGTATTACTGCTCCATTCTGCTCCCTTTTTCCCTTTTACTAATGCGATGCATTATCATTATTACTTAACCACCACCCCTCCCCCACAATAAAAAGAAAAAGAAAAAAAGAATAGCTTATAATTTTCTATGGGTATAATGGGTATAAGCTTCTCTTATTCATTCAGTGAACCTCACATCATACACATTCTGGTGAAACATGCAAAAATTATTGTATTCTTCTTCTGTTAAACCTGAGAAAAACAAAAATAAAAATTACGGGGGGAAAAACCCCCTCCCCCTCCCCAAAAAAGAAAATAAGAAGTATTATACAAATTCCTACTAGAGGTACACATTGGTCAGGATAAAGATGTGAGTATTCTGGCTTCTTACGGAGATATTCAATTGCAACATGTATTGTATGCATAGTATTGCTGCTGTGGTCAAGTTTTTGTTTTCATCAACTATTAGCTTATATTGCCGTGTGTCTTTTCTGGATCTTGCTTACATTTTTCGTGTGAGAAATATAATTTACTAATATTATTCTTACTCTGGTATAGGCCCTCTTTTGGCAGCAACAGAATTATTATGGTGTTGATTTGACACCCCTACATGGATCTGCATTCCATGGATACTTTTCCCAGGTCCATAAATCTTGTTTTCTCAATATATATAGTTTCCATTTCTTGGCTTTTGTGCCTTTAATAAACGCTGCTAATCTTTAAGCAATTTTTTACTGAGCAAAAAAGACTTTTTTAATGGCACCGGTTGTCTGGAACAAAGTCCTGACTAATCCCATGGGTCATTTTTTTATGAGCAAGATAACTTCTATTCATGATCCAAAAAGGTACTAGCCAAGTACACGAGGAGTTTACATCAGTCTGTTCATCTTTAGACGTGGAACTGGATTCTGATTGGTTGTGGGATTATATGATATGTATTCCATCAAATGCCTGTGATAGTAGAGTTTGGGCACCTAAAAAGTTTTTTTTTGGGACTTTTTGGAGCTTAAAGTCTCACTGACATTTTGGATATCTCCTTTAGATTAAATTTTAGTAATTGTACGCCTCATCTCTACTCCCCGAACTGGTTGTGACAGCTGGCTTCTTTGTTCAGTCTGAGGGATCTTACAAAATTTTGGGGCTCCAAATTTAGTTTCAGGATCTACTCTAGAAAACTCGATAGGTTCAGTCGGATTCAAAGTGTACATCACTGTCTGACCTCATGTTTGGGTGTTTATTTACAGGTTTCTTATTTCATTGTTTGCTGTGATGATTGTCTTCATTTATGATGTAATAACCATTTACTACTTGATGGCTTCTGTTACACTTCACACAGCCAGTGGTAGATGCTTTTGATCCCAGATTATTGGTGGCCCCTCCAATATTTCATGTTATAGACTTTATGAAAATTAAGGTATGAATTACTGTTGGAGAAGTTTTTTGCCTTTTGGTAGCTATATATGTCTCATTTAGCATGTGGGAGCCTTTTGGACCCTCATTGAGTTCTATATTTCAAAAAAAGAATGCATTGGAAGCATTTAGAAATATTTCGGAGTTTTTGACTGTATCTTTTTGCTGTTTGATTGAATTTCAGTTCTTCAAAATAGTTTTTTTTTATGCTCATTGGTAAATCAGCACAGATGACATCCAAACTTTCTTTTAATTTTATCCTGCAGGAAGAGGAGTTATATGAAATTGATGTTCCGTTGAGATTCACCTCCTCTGTGGGTGCTAGAGTGCATGGGTTGGCTTGCTGGTTTGATGTATTGTTTAATGGGAGGTAATCTGTTGATTTTTACTAGTTATTCTGTTTTTTCATTTGACAGGCCCGCACACTTCCAAATTTCTTTACCACGTTAACATGTGAGTTCTATCCGTTTAATCTCTCTCTGTTTTTAACTGTTTTGATCCACAGTACTGTACAAAGGTGGCTTAGCACTGCCCCTGGCACACCAACAACACACTGGTACCAATTACGCTGTGTTCTCTCTCAGCCAATTTATGTCATGGCAGGACAAGAAATTACTGGAAGACTCCATTTGATTGCCCACAATGCTCAGAGTTATACGATATATCTGACATTGTCAGGTTGGTTTCTATCTCTCTTGTTTTTGTCTTAAATTTGTATCTTGCAATTTTGTTTCTTTGGTTTTCTAACAAGTTATAGTTCACTCCAACAGCTAAAATGTGGGGACCTGGTGCCGAACAAGGAGGAATACTTCAGACATCATCATGCAAACTTGATCTCAAGGAGCCTTACTACAGAATGTCTCAACCACAAGCATATCCAATAGTCCAGGATCAACAATCACATCAACTAATAAGCACACAGGTATTGACAATCCAATCATCACATTACTGTCCTGATGATATGCAGTATCAGTCAGGATTCTTCGACTGGAAACTTTGGACCTGGGGGAGGGGTTCTCAGTAATTGAGAAATCTTTCCTCCTAGTTTTTTAATTGGCACTGGGTGTTTGAGAGCAAAGTTCCAACTAATCCCAGTGGTGCACAGGCACTCGGCAAGAAGTTTTTCAAAGTGTACCTCACGTAATTTAAGGGGAAGTTCCCTTAGTTTGATGGCCTCTAAAAATTGTTTGCACCCAATATGACTTGAATCTTAGACTTGGAGAGAGCATACCACAAAAACCAAGGTCCTTACCACTTAGCCAACCCTAGGGGTTAATCTTTGCTCCTAGTTATTTTATTCCTCTTCTCGACTTTATTTTACCGTCTTATTAAAACCTATATTTCACTCCAGGGTTTGTACAGTAGTTTGAGAATCTACCTGTCAACATAAAATACTAGACTGAGAATCTATTATGGAACTAAGCAATTGAATTTGAAAAATAACTTGGACAATTACTTGTTCCTGTTATTCCATTAATTTTGTAAGGGAAATAGCTGGGGTGAGGTGGACACAGCAAGCAATGCCACCTCTATCTTGGGCTGGGTATAATAGCACAAAGATCTTTTTCCGTATAGGTAAGTTAGACTCGCACCAAGTGGATTTTGAGCCTACATCATCTCTTTCCATCTTGTTATTTCAACAAATAGGAGGTGCAGTTTAAACTTTAAGCTAGAGCTCATCGTAGTCGGTTACTTCATTCTGAACCCAGCTCTATTTTAGAGTTGTCTCCATGGTTTCCCTGCATCTGCTTAGTCTCATGGGGCTCGCTATCATCATACAAAGTTATTTTACACCGTTAATTTATACTTGCACCAAGTCAGTTTTAAATCCACACCACTGGGCTTTGAACCCAGTCACTTTCCATCCTATTCATTCTACGAGAGAGCTCATTGGCATGGCTGGTAACCATCCATTCTGAACTCAGATCTCTTTAGATAGTTTGTTTGCGGTGGTTTCCCTGCTTCCACTTGGTCCCACTACGTACAGTTGATGAAGACATCCAAAGTTCTTTTGTACCATATTGTCTTTTGCATTAGGGACCACCACTGAGATAGGAGAAACTAATAAAACTCATGTGAACTCGTCTTTGGCATTCGAGTTTTGGAGGATTCATATTAAGTTACTAGTTTAACACCTCGAGCACATAGAGCAAAACCTATACGCATTAGACTTTCCATTGCACTTTTTTTTTTTTATTTGTTGGCATATCCGTGCTGCAGTATAAGTACTGATTCTGTAGTTGTCAGTCTTGGTAATAAGAGTGACGTGGTTTATTATTGGCAGGATATACCTATTCAATCGCACGATTTAGAAGAACCCGAGTTAATGCAGCAACCATCGCCAAATTCAGGAACTCATCTAAATATAATGGAAAATGTTTAAATCCAGATGTTTCCTGGAGCGTTTCTAACATTGGCATCTGTTTGTAACATAAACCTGATCCCTGTAAATTATGGTGACATGCTTTCCTCATTCATTATTTGAGTGGTTGTGCAGAAGATCCTGTACAATTCATCATGATTTATTAGCCATCCAGGGGTACAAGATCGTAAATTTGACTTATTGATTGGGCCTGTTAAGGTATTTTACTATATGCTCCCTGAGAAGGATCGCAAAATATTAGGAAACTTGAGACATTTGTAGAACCGTGCCCCCATGGAAGGGGTTTTGACTAGTTTGGGTTGCTCTACAATCCGCTTCCCTGCTGATTTTTGGTTGATCTTCAGGTGGTTAATAATGGACATTGCTACCATGTGACCAAAAGCAAGCCGTGGCGTAAGGTCTCACTATATTGGTGAATATTAACACAAGTATTTAATAAGAATACACAGAATTGCTCACTTTGGGAGGCACCACGAACAAAGAACAGGGAAGAGTGGAAAATTCTAGCGTTTTTGGATAACCCCCGTCTGAGCGGAGAATGCTCCTTACATAGTAATGTCCCAAAACGGGCCTAGCTAGACAATAGGAAAACTAAATGCAAATGGTTCAAATGTTACCGGCTGAGGCCCAATCTCTATTACAACACAAAGTAATTTAAAGCAACTAATAACATAGCATGAAAATAAATGTTGGCCCATGGCCCGTAGTCTTCTCGCTCAAAGCTCAGCTTCTTCTTTGGGCCGTGACATGAATTCATCGTTCCTTGGTGTTTATTGAGCTAATATTGTGTTCCTTTTGTGGGTAAGTACGCACGGATACTGAGCGATCTGACTGGAAATATTGTCTAGCTTACCGAGAGTGTCTTCATCTAGGTGTAATTATGGATGCAAAAAACGTGCTCTTGTCAGATTGCATATTCCAGAACGCTAACCAACCCCGCTTTTAATTCCATAATAACCGAAGGAAAAAGGGAGGAAAAAAGAAGGCACCGGTGCATCCTAAACTTTCGTTTTCAATCTGTAATCAATTATTTCATTAGGGTAGTTGAATTTTGGATTAAGTTAAAATAGTTCGTAAATTATTTCTATTGATAGATAAATTTAATTTCACACCCTTTATATAGGTTGGGAATTAATCAACTTATACTATTTTTTTATTTTATTTTTATAACTGTTTTAACAACTCTATAAAATGGAAAGTAGTTTTGTAAAATTGGAATTTATTTTTTAGCAAGTGGTATAACGGATTGTTTGATTGTAAAAATAGATTGTAAAGAGTTATAGGTTTTATATTATCCATAATGGAATCTTCGTCTCTTTCTAAGGTTTGTGAAGTTTCCCATTGTCGGCATACAAACATGGAATTGAGGGAAGAAAAGGCGTAGATTATAGATCCTCAACGAAATTTTGGGGATTCGAGTGTGGCTCTTTGAAGGGTGTTATTTGTTGTATAATGACTCAAAAAAGTATATTTATTTAGGATTTTGATTGTTCTTTACACATTGCAGAGGTCGACTAATCCAAATGATAGATATGTAATTTAAATAATTGAACCTTTTTATTTGTCTAATGGGTGATATGATGTCATTATCATGTCTTGAAATGAATCCTTAAGAGGAATAACACAGATCCCGCAAAAGAGTAATCAAAATTTTGAGTTGGGTATCGCTCACAGAGTATACTGGGCCGGACGAGCTAAATAAATCTGTGGGCGAGACTGAAATAATAGCCAGCTCTAATTTTTTGAATAGGCCAGATCCAATATAATAGCGTTTCTGCAACTCTTCAAAATATCAGCTCGTGACTGCTACAGCTGAGAGTTGTTGAACACCAACAACATTATAGCAGCGGCTACAAAGCGTGGGGTGCTCCGGAAAAGAACCAACTTGAGGTGAAAAATTCCAGCATCTTTCACATTTTGAGCCCTCGGCACGAGAAACGCCAATCCAAACCTTGCTCTGCCCTTGGATGAGACACTCTCCTTTGAATGGTATGTGAGAAATAACCTCATCCTCTATGGAGGGTAGAACCTCTGCCTGCATATTGCAGGTAAGAACATTAGAATACAATTCTCAAGTGCTTCAATCAATTAATTACAATACAACAAATTCCTACTTCTCGGTGGTGTTCATGTTGGTTCTTTAACAATGGATTTCATAAGTTTCGAGTACTTTACTCCACTACTATTTATTATTTTATTATTATTTTTCACCTACTTTTCATTACTATTTTAATATTTTATCATTACTTCATTATTTTTTCATTACTATTTAAAGAGTATTTGAGATCATTTCACTACCCAAATGCAACCTATATCCACTTGGTAGTGGAGGCAGCCCCATGGGGTAAATTTTCAAAGTACTTGTTCTCCATACGGGATGGAATCCCCAATATCCATGACAGGTTTATTGCTGAACTGCCCATGTTAGACACAATTACCAGTATATATATGCCCTTTGCATAAGCGCTTTAATTTGTGAATAGAGTTGATAGGGTATAACCGTTTAAGCAGAAGCAACACCAAAACTCAACATACCTGAGATGTTATGAATATGCGCTGCAACGTGTCTGCATCATCTTTGGCTGCACACATCTCACACAATCTCGATGCCAAGCTAGCATCAGAAGCCTGGAGATAAACTTTTGCTTCTAAACTGGAACCAATCAATTTCTCGGTACGAGCAACTTCCAGGACTCTATTCACCTCAGTTCTCAGCTGCTCAAATTTCTAATATTAGATAGCTGAAAGATATTATAGCATTAGCGCTTTACTAGTTTCTACGAAATAAACCCCCAGCATTGCTTTCTGAAAAGGAAATATTACTGTTGGAAAGTGGTTACCCAGAATGACCAATGTGATATCAGAGACCATATAAATTCAAGCTCCATATAATTGTCAGATTGCATTAAAAGTATCTTGGGTATGTAAAAGTAAAAACATTTTACAAACCGTTCTTTTTAAAACAATTATCAGGCGGTTCTTTATGAGCTAAAAAACTTCCTAGATGTCTTAAATCTGCAAGAAAATATCTCAGAAGTAATTCTTCTACCTCTAAGTACAGATTTTGGGTGAAAATAAGTCATTGAGAGGTTCAAGAGAAAAATTAAAAGTGCAGTTGTTTTCTGGCAACAATGCAAGAAGAGCTGGTTTAAAGTCACTTTTAAGATTTTTTTTTTTAATGTGATAGAACCTACATTCAGAATACAAAAACCCTTAATTATGTCAGTTTATCATTATTAAATGAAAACAGTAATTACCTCAAGAACTTTTGCCCAGAAGTCAATTTCTTTGGTAGGAAAAGCAAGCCATGTTTCATTCGGGGTTGGCCATCTTGATTCAAAAACAAATTCAGCAACAGAACCATCTTCCATGGTATACTGAAAGGGAAGGTTTTGCCATACATCCTCGGCCAAATGGGGCAATATGGGAGCAAGTACTCTCACAATGGAAAGCAGATGTGCTGCAAGAACTGTTTGACAACTTCTTCTAGTGAAACTTGCAGTGCCCCTAATTTTACCAACTTAGGATGAGAGAGGGAGAGGAAGAAAGATTTTCACATGCCAACATCAAAAATTTATATTTTGAAAATGAAGACGACATTGTGTATTGCATATCAAGTTTTGAATGCACGAGCAGGACTCTTTTGTTCAAGGGTAAAAAAGGAGAAATTTGATGCAAACTCAGATAATTGAGGTGCAAGCATCAAAAGTATAAAGTATCAATCCCCTAAGATTGCTGTATTTTACTTGGTCATAGTTTAGACAAACGGTTCAACAGGATTAGGTTTTATAAATCTACAACATTTCCACTAGTGCAAAGAAATATGTTCAGATCATGTGTATCTGCATGTTCATAAGGAGCATAGCACCAAAAGCGAGTCTGCATGGAACTTCTTGAAAGGACGTTTCCAGTTTCTAGAGGTTCAATAATTGTTAGAAGAAAAAGAATCTAAACAGAACTCTCTCCTACCAAGTAAGGCAAAGATTCCTTGCAAGATGATAAATCTTCTCACTCCATAAGTCGATATAAAAAAAAAAAAAAGTGTTATTCTCCAGAATTAGTGTCTGAAACTATTGTGGGGAATAATACATCAGGTCAAAATATAAAGCAATGGCTCCAAGATGAGAGCTTTCTGAAATCTGTGATTTACATACTTTATTTTAATTTATTCTTTTAAATAAGAATTTTAAAAGAATGGCATTGTATTAGTTTTCAGTTCCACATATGTTGACTTTATAGATTCAGTATCAGCAGAAAAAATGCCATATCATGCGTCATCTTATATATATATATATATATATTTACTGGTAAATCATGCATTATCTTATATTATGAAGAACAGCAAAGAATTACCCAACATAAAGCCGATCTTTTGCCACATCAAAATAGAAACTTGATAGGTCAACAATGACAAACCGTTGTATGATCTGAAAATTAAAAGACAAACACATTTTATGTGAAATTCCTGAGAATAAGTAAATCATACAGTATATAGAGAAGAGTTTTCTACTAACATAAAGGAAGTAGACATGAAAGATCGAACTTAAGTATCCACTATCAGTGAAAACTAAAAATCCTCTAATGGACTTTTCTGATGTCTTACAAATTGAACCTGCCTAGTATGGTTTCTAAAACCAAGCAAGATAGAATTTGCAGTCTGCCTCTATTAAGAGAAGTTGATCCCTCCCATACTTGCTGCATTCTTTTCTTCAACAAGTTATGTTATATACTTTATAATATACCATCAAAATGCTGCTTTTTGCACTTGGTTGGTCACTTATCTTAAATGAAAATGCAGTTTTGTAAGCGTTAATTTCAGCTATCTACTCTACACTATAAGGCTATTTTATTTTTAACATCCTAATTCAAGATTAATTTGTAACATCTACCCCACTGTTCAAATTAGCATACATCCACGGGCATGTTGGTCATACTAATATTAAACAGGAAACTCCCTTTCAAGTAAATTAGGATGTTAATTACTTTTTACCAGCAATTAACAATAAATCGTCCCAAATTAGGATGTTAATTACTCTTTTTACAAGTACATTTAGATGTTGATTGCAAAAGTTTAAAGCTTAAGGGACAAGTTGATTTAGACTGGAAAGCTACAATCCAAAAAATTCTGCAAAACTAGAAGAAATATAAATAAAAAGTGAAAACTTGGTAACCCCCTGTGCTTTGGCCAGGCTATAACAAATTTTGGATTCGGCCCCTTCTGTTAGATACTTTGTCCACTCTAGTTAATGAAAAACACATGGCAACTCACGGAACTGCCACATAAAATTGGAAAATTATTTTTTCTAAAAAAAATGAAATTAAAATGGAAAATGAAAACAAAAAACAAAAACAAACAAATGGGGCTGGGAGGGTTCCCATCCGAACCAGCAAGTAGCGGCCGCCACCACCAGGTGACCATGGCCTTGGCCACCATGGGGTGGCTAAATTCAGCTCAAGCCACCAAGGTAATAAGCATCTATACAGTCAAATTGATTTTTGATGGATTCGAAAGAAACAGGGCAACAGGATTCAGTCACCCCTGGTGGCCCAGGGTGGCTGGACCTCGACCATCCCATGGGCTCTAGAGACATGGCCACCACCACTTGGTGGTCCATCAAGGAGGAAAGACCTCCCCTCCCAGCCTGGGTTTTTTTTTTTCTTCTCTGTTTTCTATATAAACTATAATAACTCAATTTAATTTTTTAATAAGAAATTTTCCACGTAGTAGCTCGTGAGACTACTACATGTTTTCCGTTAACTAGGGTGGACAGAATTTCTATCGGAGGGGCCTGATCCAAAATTTGTCATAGCATAGGGTATGACAAAATTTGTCATAGCATGGTATTATTCCTAAAAACACAATGAGTGAATCTCAACCTGACCAAAAGATAAGGGGTTACTGACCAAATTTTTATAAAAAATGCCTTCCCTGCTTTCAGATGGCAAAATGAATTTATTTTCTTCTTTTCCTTTGCTTAAATTAGGATCATTGTGGAGCATTATAAAACCATATGTATAAATCAAAAGTCTGACCTCCTGAACTGTGACTTGGATAATTGAACAACTTTAAGAAATAACTCCATTTGTGAATGCTACCCACCTCAAAAAGAAATCCAAAATCCAAGCAGCAACTTAATCAAATAAATCAACATAGGAGAATATGTACCTGGAATATTTTAAAGAACTGATATTTTTCATAGCTCTCCCTAATGTTCATTTGAAAATTTTCAAGCTGAAACAGTGCATGCCGATCAATGATAGGAAGATTGTGGTATGAAACAGCATAATCAGCCTGGCAATAACATAGCTTGAGATTAAAAAATGATCAACATTTCCACTAAAAATTAAAGAGAGAGAAAAATTACTAATAGAAAATCAAGACAAATTAACTTGAGCCATCACAAACATTTAATATGTGTGTGCGTAAGAGAGATAGAGAGAGAACATCAGGACCAAAGTTTTTTTTCCCTCAGAGAGCATATCATAAATAGTGGAAGGCTTTAGAAATGTGGTAACAAATAAAATTTTAGAGAAAGTGTGAACTCGAAAGCTCTGATTGTCCAGGTTGGTCATACTCTCCAGTCGTGCAGATTAGCCAAAAGGTATCTCAATGTTCCACGCAGCTTCCTATAAATATCAGACATTTGACGGAGGACTTGAGGGCCAATCATAGCATCACCTGTATAATCAACACTAGAAACCCAAAGTCGCAAGACATCAGCTCCATAACTAGGTGCTTCCTGCCAATAGAAAGAAAACCATGAAACATCTAAATTCCCTCACACGTTGGCCCAAAAAATCAAGGAAAGGGGTCATGTTGTGGTTATTCATTTGATTTGAACTATCAATGTCTCACCTTTGGGTTTTTTCCTCCTTCAATCACAGTATGTGGATCCACAACATTACCCAAAGATTTGCTCATCTTAAAACCTTTCTCATCCAGTACAAACCCATGAGTTATGACACTGGTGTATGGAGCCCTTCCTGTAGATTGGTGACAGCATCATATTGTCTCTTACTGACTTCGGAAATAAGTTGGTTTGTTTAAAACCATCAATAGCTTAAAAATACGACAAGAGGAAGGGTCGTTTGAATTCACAATGAAATATAATTGTAATTCCGTAGCATGTCAATAATCATGCAATGTTTGTCATTGTGTAACAAAAGCACATCAATTAACCTTGTGGTTCTTTTAAAGTCTTACAAGCATTTGGTGTTCAGCCGAAAATTGCACTGTTTTGGGCACAAGAACCAAACTTTTAGAATTGAAAAAGTTAAGAATCTTACAACTTTTATTCTCTTAGAAGAAGCATAGCATTTTAAATCATAAAGAAGTTTCTTAGAGTCATCAGGAAATGCTTTCTGGATGGGATAGCAATTGTTCAAGGAATTCATTACCAAGGGTTCGACAACAATGCACACAAAATTTTAATTTTTAAGATTAAGAATTCTAAGTTCTTACACAATGCCAGGCAGAATGAAAGGATGTTCTGTTTTTTTCAAAAAAATCACATAAAATTTTGAAATTTATTCAGCTGCTCATTACCTTTTGTGGCAACACTTGTTAACAGGGAACTTTGGAACCACCCACGATGCTGATCAGTGCCTTCAAGGTACAAGTCTGCAGGAAAACGAAGCCCGTCCTTTTTACCCAAGGCTGCAGCCCAAGAAGAGCCTGAAAGATTAACAAAACAGCATACTCATTATTGATGTAAATGAAGAAAAGTAACTCCAATGCTACGGAACTTATCAAAACTTACTGACAAATTAAGAAACAGTAAATTCTCCATAATTGAACATTACGCTTTCCAAATAAACGCAAATCCAGCAGAAACCAACCTCAAAATAGGCAAATGAACTTTGCCTATTTTTTACAATAAACTACCCTCTGGCTTAGCAAGAAGCATTTAAGACTACCCAAGATAGATCAATGAACTTTCCCCATCCAGTACAATCTCAGATCTTACTAACAAGAACCAGAGAGATATTAATGTGTTATGTGAGAAAATATAGAATTTAATTCATCTTATATAGAGAAGTAAGGCAAATATACTTTTTCATTGAGGCCAAAAATAAAAGGAAACAAACAAAAGGTTTCAGACATTTTTAACACTTTCATATTACGATACCCGAGTCAAACCAGACATCCATAGTGTCAGTCCCCTTTTCATAATCTGACGCTTTTTCCCGATATTTCTCAGGAAGAAGATCCTCTACCTTCATGTACCACCATGCATCACTACCCTTTTGGGATATTATAGCTGCCATAAAAATGATAAACACAGCAGTAAATTTGTTAGTGGGACATGAACCTTAAATAGGTCCAACATATTGAGGTCAGCTAAATTCGCACATTGATGCAGAAATATTATTAATTGATTCTTGGACTCTAAAGAGAATAACACTTATGAATGCAAAGATTATTTAATAAAGAACAAAGAAAGCAATCAATGTTCTAAGAAATCTTACTCTTGATGTGGTTAATAGTCTCTTCATTCATAAGAGGTTCCTTTGACTGCATATGATAAAAGACTGGAATGGGCACACCCCATGTCCTCTGTCGTGATATACACCAGTCAGACCGGCTAGAAGTCATTGCAGAAATTCTGTTTTCTGACTGAACAATTGTCATGCATGCACACAAGATACCATTGGTAAGATAAATCATACCATTTATGAATATAAAAGATGCAAGTATATCCAAACACATACAACTGCAATTTAAAGCCCCAACTTAAAACCTTATTCCAGCACTGCCCAAGTCAATAAAGGAGTTAAAATTGTTAAAACTCCACATAAATCATTCAATTAAATCCTTAAACAAACAGGAAAAAAACATGCAACATTCAAGGTCACAGTTGCTCCAAATGCCATAGAGTAAATCAATATTCAAATTCAATTGAAAGCAGAGACAACGGTTCTCTGTCAAAGTCATGTTATATGACAAAGAAATTAACATTTTTGAGCGAAATAAAAACTAAAAAAAAAAAAATTACCATCATGCAAAGAAAAGACAAAAATAAATTGGAATAGCATCATCTTGTAGAAGATCAGGATATACAATGGCAAAACATGAATTAGATAGGAACAAGGCTTGATCTAGCATTGATAAAAATATACCACATGATCCCTATAATCAGAGTAATAGAAAATGACAGACAGTCAAGCTTAGAATGGCTCTTACTATAACACCATTACCTGAGGGGGAATCCATTTTACATCACCAATTGCACTCATAGCAGCCTGGCGAAATCCTTCAACTGATGCAAACCACTGCTCTGTTGCCCTAAATATTGTAGGCTTCTTTGTTCGCCAGTCATAAGGATACTTATGTTCTGCAAAAGGTAATTAATGTGCTATTAATTAATCAATGATAGTTCCACTGTCAGCTGAAAACAGTGACGGGTTTCCTCGATATTTGACAACATACCATATGATTCTTCCATAATAATTGACAACCGTTCATCCAAGTATTTCGCAACAGCAACATTACCATCACCAAGTACATCAAGCCCACTAAACCGTCCAGCTTCTTCAGTAAACTTTCCATCATCACCTACAGGAGAAAGTACAGGCAGTCCATACTTCAGGCCAGTCACATAATCCTCCTGACCATGTCCAGGAGCAGTATGGACCAGTCCAGTTCCTGCTTCCGTTGTAATATAATCTCCTCCAACAACTACCGGACATTCTCTGTTATCTATTGGATGGATATACCTGAAACCAAAATTGAAACCATATCTCAGGAGATATACTGTACTTTATATTTACCCAGACAATGTAGTTTAGCAACACAAGTTACAAAAAAAGAGTTAATGTGCGCAATAGGCTTTTTTTTTTTTTTTTTTATAAATGAACAAATGTACTAAGAAAATATTGGCATCTTTCAATTTTATAGTTCTCAATTTCATTCGAACCTGCAGTTCTCGAGATCTGAACCTAATAGTGTTTTCTTAATGACAAGTTTCATTCCCCATTTTGCTTCTAATGGCAGCACAAGATCTGATGCAACAATAAGAAAAGGCTTCTTTGATTCCTTAAGAAGACTCCCAAGCCTTAGTTTTTTGTTTCCAGCAGATAAAGAAACATCTTCTGAACGTGACTGTAGTTCAACTATGGCATATTGAAGCTTGGCATTCACTGCAACAGCTGATCATAGGATAACAGGTAAAAAGTCAGTGCATATACTGTTGCAGAGATCCATACAATGAAATCTTGCAAAAGAGATAAATTCAAGGTGGCATATATTAACCAGATGAGAGTAGCATCTAAACATAAGATTATAGAGTTGATATAACTTCTGCATTAGACAGGAGAAAGATGGAGAATGCATCCACAGATAAACATTCAGCAGCATTATATAGCCAAAGAGAAGAACAAACATGATAAGAAACATGACACGTCTCACTTGTAACATCCTGTGTAATTGAGTTGTACCTTTAGCACTTTTTCATAAAAAATGCACTTTTTTATGTTATGACGTGTATTTCTCATGCTGCTAACCTTCTTATATGACCAACGGGGTAGAAGTTTAAGTCGTTGGATTTGGAAGCAAATATTAGATATTACAACCAGAAGACACTCAAAACCTTCTTCTTTTTCCACTGAATGTCATGGTGGTAGCTTCAAATATATCATATACTAATTCTCACCAGCATTAGTAAAATGTCAACTAACAATAGGCCGAATGCAAGATAATGGGAAACTCACCAGCATTGGCTGGAATAGTCCAGGGAGTTGTAGTCCATATTGCCAAGCACAAATCGGGGAAAAACTCTTTTAATAAGCTTTTTGAAGTTAGAGGTGCATCCACTAATCTGAAAATGGCATATATGCTTCTTGAAACATGCCCTTCAGGATACTGCATATAAATTGCTAGTGAATTAATACTTAAAAAAAAAATTACTTGTAAATTAACAAATAGGAATCATTTGAGTCTTTCAATATAGAGCACAGGGCCCACTATTATAAGCTTCAAGTCATAGATCAGGCAAATGGAAACAACATGTACCAATGAAAAAATGTGCTTTGAAGTTGCTGAATAGTTGTAGAGAATGTCAATGGAACAAAACCAAAACTTAATGTAAACTTTATAATATTTCAATTTTTACAAACCTGATAGTAATATATGCTCCCAATGAGGTTTTACAAAAGTAAAAAAGACATTCAAATACCTCCAATTCCGCCTCTGCAAGAGCAGTTCGTGATGAAGGGCTCCAGTGAACTGGTTTCCTGCCTCTGTAGATATATCCATGAATGGCCATCTGGCCAAACACTTCAATCTAACAGATGAAACGGCATACATGGAAGAACTCTTAGTGAATAAGAACAAATATGGTTAACAAAATTAAAAAACAAGTGCAACTAACATGAAACAGGCAGGCCTATTTTTTTTGTTGGGGGGCGGGGGAGGGCTTGTAACCACTGTCATCCATCTTCTTAATAGTGCTAATGCATGGATGCACCACTCGCACTTAGCTTCAATCTTACACTAATTTGTTAACTTATAGGTGTATGTCTAGCCATTTAGATATCCTCCAAGTTAATAATGTCAACAATGATTCTGCACACAAAAAGTAACACAACACACACAACCATACTGACTGTGAAGGAAGCTTTATATTCTGAATAAAGATGAGTAACTTTGTTAAGGAATAGATGCATGGTTTGTGCAAAGTGCCAACTATAAGTATATTACTGATAAATCTCTATAAGACTTTAAAAAAATCTCTATAAGCAGCCATGGTCATATCATAGATGTTTTACTGTAATAATAATTTGTACATGAAGAGACAGAACATGAGGAAAAAAAACCCTCTCCTTTGTAGTCATAAAGGGCTTCTCCAGAAAGTACGGAAAGAGGTATTCAATGGGTGCTTAAAGTTAATTCAGTTGAAAGCAACAAAAAATCAAAATGAGAAAAGCTGAACTGGCTACCTGGGCAGCTTCATATTCTGGATCAAGAGTTAGATAGGGATTATTCCAGTCTGCCCATACTCCAAACCGCTGCAAACATCAAATAATAGAATTGAAGTTCAAGTATTTCACTAGTAGAGGGTCCCCATGTAATTGAACTAAATATTGCCAATAATCAATTAAAATAATTCTTAAAGATCAGAGCCATCCAATAGCAAAGCAATCACTTTCACATGATACTGTGAACCAAAATACAACCAAGGAAGTGAGAGACAATGAAGGTGGTACGACCTTAAATGATGCCATCTGTTTTTGAACGGTTTGTTTGGCAAATTTGGCGGCCTTTGCTCTCAGCTTTAATGGTGTGAGATCTTTTCTGGCATCTTGATCCAGTGACTGTAGAACTGGAAGACTTGAAAGTGACAGTAAAATTCTCAGGTTATTTCACAATTTAAACTGAAAAAACATTAGTGTTAGGTTTTTTTCTTTACCCCAAATGAAAGCTCACCCACGTTTGGTGTTCTGTTCCTATACATACAGAAGCTAAAGCCACTTTTCAGAGCAACCACAGTCGAAGTTTACAGCTCAACAGAATTCAAGGGTCAAAGTTTTTATACAGTTTGTTTACAACCTTTAAGTTGCATAATCAACTACGAACCAATAAAATGATGTCTTAAGGTATTGATAAGAACATTCTCAACTGAAACTGGACATTTACTAGGAAAAGAAAAAGATATACTGATGAGATTCAAAGGCATGGGTTCGGACATAGGGACATGTTGAGGCCTTATCTCAAACGGACAAACCAACCATACCAAATTGAGGAAGTCCCAAGCTGATGACATCATGCTAACAAAATCAGCAGTCGTAAACTTGCCTTTCAACTCAATAGGTAGCCCATGACAATCCCAGCCAGGCACATAGTGAGCTTTGTAGTTTTGAAGGAGCTGCTCAAAGAAGAAGAATAGAATGAGAAGAATGAACTTATGTTAATTTTCTTAAACACATATAGCTTCACAGGTTGATAAAAAACAAAACTAAATCCACGAGCTTAATGTGCCAAATAATGGCCGTTTGGTCCTGTTTCTTAGAAGCATGCAATGTTGTAATACTGATATGAACAAAATATATAATAAAAAACAAGAACTCTCATCGTAGAAGGAAAAAAAAAATTATAAGTAATAACTTTTAGTGAAGGAATGCAACTAGGCAAAGCCCAAGTACACAGAGAGTATATATAAGTGAGACCTAGTTACACTCTAGCAGGCTAAAAAGCATTCAAAAACTCATTAACATTCCCTTCCTTGAGCACAATTGCAAAAAGCCATTGAACTAAAGAAAATACAAAAAAGTCCCAGATTTCACCCATAGTCTTCTCCTTGTTGTTGAAACATCTCTCGTTTCTTTCCATCCATAGACACCACAGTAGACACAAAGGAATCATCCTCCACATTGCAGCCAAATATTTGCATTGATGGTATCGTTTCCAGCAAGCAAGGAGATCAGCCACTCCCTTGGGCATTACCCAACTAAATCCAGCCCTGCAGATGATGTTATCCCATAAATTCATTGCCACTTCACAATGCAAGAAGATATGGTCGATTGACTCCAGTAACACCATTCTGTGACTATCATCCCCTTATTCCTTAAGTTGTCGGCCATCAAAATCTTACCCCATGCCGCTGTCCAGACAAAGAAAGCAACTTTGGGTGGTACTGGAACTTTCCAAATACCTTTCCAAGGGAACCCACTTGGCTAGCCAGTTTGTAGCACCTTGTAGAATGATTTGACACTGAATTTTTTGTTCCCAGAGTGATTTCACAGCATTCTATCTCTCCTGTGTCCTCTAACTTGCCTAGCATATAAGAAGCTATAAAAATTAGCAATCTCCTCAACTTCCCAATCCTGAAAATTTCTGGAAAAAGTCTGATTCCAAAACACTGTGCGATTGGCTCTACTCAATACATCGGAGACAGCAACTTGTTGGTCTTCAACTAGGCTAAAAACTCTTGGAAATGCAGAAAAAAGAGTACTCTCTCCACACTATTTGTCAAACCAAAAACTGATTCTTGCACCCTCTCCAACCTCAAAGCTAATGTGTTGAAAACACAGCCCACCCCTTCCTAATAAACTTCCAAAGGCTCACTCTATAAGTCCCCCTACCCTCCTTAGTGCACCCCCCCTGTCACTACCATATTTCCCCTCCACAACCCTTCTCCACAACGACTCCTCTTCCAATTAAAATCTCCACCTAGAAGAGCTTTGTTGAAAGTAATCAAGTTCCGCACCCCCAAGCCACCCAATTCTTTTGGCCTACAAACTTTCAACCATTCCACTAAATGGAATTTATGTTCCTCCCCCATGCCCCCCACAAGAAGTCTCTAAATAATTTTTCAATCCGACTTGCTACTCCTACCAAGAGAGGAAACAATGAGAGGTAGTATGTAGGAAGATTGGAGAGAGTGCTTTGAATGAGAGTTAATCTCCCACCCTTTGACAAATACAGCCGCTCCTGACAATCTTTTTTCGACATTTTCTACAACCCCGTCCCATATTGATCTTGCTTTAAAAGTAGCTCCCAAAAGGGAGTCCAAGGTACCTCATAGGGAGGGAAGCCACCGTACAACCCATCAATCTGGCAAAATAGTCAATGTTTCCCACTTCCCCCACTGGGACCAATTCCCATTTTGCCAAATTAACCTTAAGACCCAAAACAGCCTCAAAACATAGAAGTATGGCCCTTAGTGCTTGAGGTTGGTCGTTGTCTGCATCACAAAAAATTAAGGTGTCATCCGCGTAGAGCAAATGGGTGATGGATAACCCATTCCCCACTGCAAAACTTGACAAGAAATCTCCCCAGACTACATCATCCATCATTCAACTCAGCGCCTCCATTACTATGATAAATAAGAATGGGGAAAGTGGGTCCCCTTATCTTAATCCCCTCGAACTAGAGAAGAAGCCACACGGTTTGCCATTAACTAACACGGAAAACGGGCCATTGAAATACAATAGTTCATCCAACCACACCACCTATCTCCAAATCCTCATCTCTTTAACAAATAAAGCAAAAAATCACAGTACACATGGTCATAAGCCTTTTCCATGTCAAGCTTGCAGAGTATCCTAGGGCTACAATCCCTCAATCTACTGTCCAAGCACTCGTTGGCTACCAAGACTGATTCCAAAATTTTTCGACCTCACACGAAGGCATTTTGGGGCTTTGAGATTATCTTGTCCATCACACAACTCATACGACATGCTAGCACTTTTAAGATAATTTTGTATAACCCACCAACAAAGCTAATAGGACAGAAGTCATTTAGCTCTGTGGCTCCTGCTATCTTTGGAATTAGAGCAATAAATGTGGCATTGAGGGATTTCTCAAACTTGTGACTAAAAAAAAATCTAACCTAAAAATCTTTAAAATTAACTTCAAATATTTGGTTTCTAATAATGAATGAGCATATCTAGGCCTAGATTGGTATCTTATAGGACAAAAGCAATGTACAAACTTCATAATTTCCTATTTTCTCAAGCTGTTACAAGGATGCTGATGATGGTGAAGGAAATTCATTTATATACAATTAATGTGTTTCATAAGATTTAGAGTAAAAATAACATCTTGTGCAACAACAAAGCCAAAATGCCTAAACTACACTCCTGCATATTACATACATTAAAATCTTGAATCATCAAGAAGGAAGAGAGAGAGAGAGAGAGAAGAGGGGAGAGAAGATTGGAAAACTTGAGTTTCCAATCCCATTTTCCCTTCTAAAACCTTTTTTTTTTTGTGAGACGGGCAGAGGTGGAAAAGTTTGTTTCTTTCTAAACCATTTCAACTTACACCTAGTATGACCAGCAACAAAAAAAAAAGGAGCAAAATGGAAGTGCATTACAGCAGAAAAGGCATGTTACGAGTTTTAATGTGCTTGTTGAGAATTAATATCATCAATTTGAATGTCAAATAGATTCGCATGTAACATTTTGGATGTTCATATCAAGGAGATAAAAGGATAAAAGTACCTTGTAACGGTTGATTATATCTTTCAAAATCTTATTTAGAGCATGCCCAATGTGAAGATCGCCATTTGCATATGGAGGACCATCATGCAGAATAAATTTTTCCTGTTCAGAGTAACTAAAATTACATCCAATGAACTACATCAACCATAGGAAGACTGCAAAACTCACCCCATTATTTCTATCCACAATTCTCTTGTACACCTGCCTGTCAACCCATATTTTCTGAATTTCAGGCTCCCTGACCAACGAATTTGCTCTCATGCCAAATGTTGTCTTCGGAAGATCAACTGTGTGTTTGTATTTTCCATCTTCCTGTTTTCCCCCTAAACACTCAAGCACACCAAAAATCTAGAAAATGAAATTGCATGTTTGTCCTTCGGAAGAAGATTAATAGTATTATACCAAGAAACTCCTTATAGAAGAAAGTAATCATATCAATGGATTATCACCTTCAGATGTTTTCTTTGCTGCCATAACTGGTCCTCGAGATCTTCTCTTCGAGGAAGAACAGAATTCACCATTGGAATACGTACAATAGCATGAAACATTTAAGAGAGACAAGACTTTGACCGAAGTGCTTCCTCTGATATTAGATAAGCCAACAGAAGTGGTTGTCCTAAAAGATGTGCAAGTTCTTCGCGATAAAACCTGAACATATACAACAGATTTAATCAGCTGCAACTTAATTCACGCTATATTAGATGGTTTAACAGTGATAGACCAAAACTTCAGGCATTGGTTAATTAAATTACATAAGCTTATTAATAAATAGTTCCTGTTTTTTATTACATTTGTAGTTTATTTTATTCAAGCATTGGTGTTCCAAAGCAATACATAAAAAAGGTTCCAGATAAGAAATTAAGACCTGTTTGCCATCATTTTAAATGAATCTCATGTATTTTGAAGAACAGAATTATGTTCTCTTATATATATAGGACTGACATCGAGAGTTGTACCCAGCAGGACATAACATTGTTTCAATGAAACAACCGATAAAAGATCAACAATTTGATAGCAAACCAAAAAGAAAATAAGAGGTAAACTTCTGAAGCTCTAACAAAACTGAATTTATTCAAGTCTTTCTATAACATTTTGTCGAGCAATTAGAACGCAACAAGCAACGTCCAATTATGCCAAATCAATAGCATAAAACGATTTGAATTTCTTTGAAATGTGATGCACATTCATCTAACATTCTATAAATACCAAATCTTAACTCAAGTCTCTGCATTGCCAAGTTCATCCGCCATTTCACAAAATGCGCACCACTTTCACAAATTACGGACGTTCTCGATGTGTGAAAATGCAAGCATAGCCGCATTTTGAGTTCAAAGCTCTTAACTCCTCGTTTCCTCCGTTCGCTAGCCGAGAAACCGTATAGACAAATAAAGCAGAAAGCATAGCTATCTCACACAGCAACCACTCGAATTTTAACCTTTTTACTAGCCTTCCAAACGTCACTCCTAGTTCCGCCCGAAAACAATACTAGCAAACCAAAAGTAAGCAAGTCGACGCCTGACGCGGACTACGAACAGTGCAAAAGACTCAGAGAAAGCTAATATAATAAGAGGCGAGAGAGATTGCGCGAATATATATTACCATATTCGGAGAGGTTTGCATCAAAGCCATGGTGGCTTCCCCGTGTTTCAGTGCAGAGGAGTTTGTGGCGAAGGATTTGAACAGGGACATGTTGGCTTCCTTCATTTGTGAGCGAGCTTCTCCACTCGCAGACACACTAACAGATAAAAGATAACAGGGTTACGAACCAAAAACGAAAACCGAATGGGATACTTCCATTTCACTCTCCATTTAAATCTTACTATAACTTTGTTTTCACTGTTTCGTTTATAAATTAGTCAATAGTAACGAATATTCAATTAAAAAATAAATTAATATCGAATACTTATTAGATCATTTTATAAATAAAAATACGCATGCCAAAATTATATTATTGAAAAAATCAATCGCAACTTAAAATTAATTATAATATCAAAAGAAAATGATTAATAGACAACATTTTTACAATTTTATATTAAATAAAGGGTTGTATGAATATCGTTACCAAATATCAAAACACTTCCTATTTTGTATTAATTTAAATGAATGTCCGGAGACGATTCTAGAGCTGGTCCAACGCTTGGCTCTCCAAAGATTCTACTTTTTAAAGCTTCTGGATAAAATAAATTAAAGGCTCGTTTGGGCATTTAAAATATTTAAAAATATATAAATAGTAAGAAAATTATTTATAAATAATAGTTTAAATTAAGATGTTTTATTAAATCTTAAGAAATGAGGGGGAAAATTAAGAAAAATATAAAGATTTAAAAATTATTTAAATCTAATTTTTTAATTTAACTTTTATTTTAAAATTTGAAATTTTTGGTATTATTTTTTGTATTTTATTTAAAAGTTCAAGAAAATTACTAAATGATAAAGTTGAAAATATGAAATTGTATCATTTTTATAATTTATTTAGAAATTTGAAAATATTATAATGATTATATGAAAAAGTTGAAGATTAAAAGTTGAAAAAAAAAAAGTTGTGTTTGAATGATGATTGGAAATGAAATATTTGAAAATAACTAATTGGACATTTTCATGGCTTCATACGCCAAAAGTGACTTACACAATTGGAATTTGGAACCATGGCAGTAAGAGTAAATGGCGATTGCATGAATGCATCATCATAACTAAGGCTATGTTTGAATCTAAGATGAGATCGCGATAACCTATGTAACTAAACTAAGAAACAATTCAAAGACCTAAGTGGGTTTCATGTCTCTAATGTTACACTTCATAACACCTAAGTGGGTTTCATGTCTCTAATGTTACAATTCATAACACCTGCCAAACATTAGCATGAAGGATAGTAGCTTGGTTTATGATGAGCGCTCACCCCATCCGAAAGGAAAAGAAAACCTAGACATCCTCTGAATTTTTCAAATCAAACCTAGGACAGATGCGCCTAAGGATGAAGCCTGCAATCGTTGGAAGGATGCTAAAGAGTACAATTTGGAGTTGCTCGGAGCTGCTTGTCCTGACAGTCATCTGCCCTCTTCGTTTCTTATTCAAACCAACATGAATGGCCATTTTAGACCTCCGTCCGATTGAGAATTCAGACCGTAGATTGGCCGTGAGAGACGTGTCACCCGCCGCTTGCACCAGAGAAAGACCAAATGTGGAATGGTCATGACCTACAGGGAAATCCTCCTTTTGAAGTTCTACACGATAATCATACTCATCTAAGTAAACTATTCTTTGCTTCTTGCTGAGCTCAGCAACCTGAGATTTCCTCAGAGGCATGAATGGTGGAACGTGGTCATTCTCATCTTCTTCCTTGAAGTCCAATAAATTCGCCAGCTTGAAATCTGAGTAAATTTCGTCCCCTCCTAGATCGACAGAGAGTTTTGGATGAGCATATGGCCGCAGAAGGGAAGCCAACAAGTCCATTGGAGATGGGATTGATATAGGATTTGCTTCGGATAAGATCTTTATATAGTAGAACATTAAGAATAAATGGGTTCTCCAAATAAGTCCATTGGGAAGCACACTTTGTCCAAAAATGTTCTCTTGACACGATGGATGGTTCTCAACCAGGCATACGGGATGTATGCGACCTGGATTCATTGGACCCAGATCACCAACTGCCTGATTGATGGACTGCTGAATAGCATTGGATTGTTCAGAAACAAGTTTATCATAGTCTAGGGGCAACCCAGATTGTCCATCTGAGGGAGCAGAAGCAGCGTGAGTCAGAGTGATAACAGCATTTAGCCATATTGATGAGCCAAGAGAAAGAGTGATTGACTTCAACAAAGGAAAATCAATAAGATCTCCAATCTGGCTGGTGTCCAAACGATCAACATAGAGGACAATGTCTGGAGGGAATTTCCTCAAAAATTTCTTGATCGATGCTAATATTTTTAAATTGATAGATTGTTCCCTTAAAGAAGACCTAAGACCTGGTGTGTCAAGCAATCTTATCCTGACACCATCTATTGTTCCGACTATCTCTCTCACAGTTGTTGTGGCAGGCTCAAATGCACCAGTTGTAGCCTTTTCCTCACCAAAAATAGAATTAATGGTTGCACTCTTCCCCACACCACTTTTGCCCATAACCAAAATATTTAACGAGAAGTCTAAATCATCTTTACCCTCTGCTTCAAGTTGCATAGCCAGCCTCTTCGCTGCTGATTCGAGGCTAGATATTTGACTCGACTGCCTCCTTGTATCCAGGGCCAACCTGTATAAAACTCTTGAAACTCGGGAATCTTCAAGAGAAATGCCAAGCCTCTGTACTAGCCTCAAAAAGTTCACTCTTATCAGTTGTATTTTCTCTGTTTTCTTCATTTCTTCTTCACTTAGGTTGTCCTCAAAATCATCTCTGGATCTAAGGTCTGAATAAAAAAACTTGGGGCGATTCAATGTTGAGGAAGGTCTCATAGAATGGATTGAGGAACCTAAACCAGTGGGACGCTCCTCTGAGTTAGCAACAGCTACTGCTTTCAGAAAAGCCTCTAATTCAGCATAATCAAATAATTGCTTGCATTCACCATCCCCATCTCTGTCCACTTCCTCTGATTCGATGCCAATCTGTCCACCATCTCTCTGTGAATGATCCCGAGAGCCCTCTGCATCAAAAAGAAATGAGGAATTTTGCCTCTTCTCACATTCATGCAGCAAACTCTTGACTGTTTCAAAGCTTCCCAAAATCAAACCTTGAGGATCTTCGACAGACAGTGAACTTTCATTCCCTTCTGCTGCTCCTTGTATTGTGCATGCATCAGAATTTGCTTCATCTTTGTTATACTGTTGTACGTTATTGGCCACACTGGAACTCATTGCCGTGGATCCGGAGGAATGAGAATCACTGTACTCATTTCCCTTGGGTTCATCGCTAAGTTCAACTTGGGTGCAAGTTATGAAATTACTGAATCCAACTCCCAAATCAATACCTGACCCCATTTTGCTTTCTAGATTCTTATAGGCTTCAATTACTGTCTCCACTTCCCTTAAAACAAAAGTCGACCCCAGGAGACTAGGCTTTATGGTCTTAGCAAAACCATTTGTTACATCACTCTTCTTCTCGAGCCGAGTGAGACTACCATTTCCATCAAATAAATCCGAATCAATACATTTTTCAGTATCTGAACTAACAACATCAGTTTCATTAACCGTAATAAAAGTTTCTTCCCTCGCTTCATTGGCCTCATCAGCATCTGCTAATGGTTCTCTTTGGGTTGACGATTTCATGGTTACAGCACCATTCTCACTATACTCGGTCTCTCGCTGCCCTTCATTCATTCCCAATTCAACCCCTTCCTTGTCTCCTCCATTTTTTTCACCAGAATGCACAACATCCTCATTGAACTTCTGACTTTCCTCCATTACATATTCCCCATTTGCTATCAAAGACTCAACATTAGACATCTCGGCAACATCAGGACCCATGTCTTCAATCACCTCGGCCAATACAGAATCCTCACCAGACTCCTTCAATACCCTCTCTTCTCTCGCACCCAAAATCCCAATTTGGGCTTCAACAAATTCATCTGACACCTCAGCTTCCAACACCTTGATGCTTATTGCAGGCTCATATTGTTTAACAATTAAAGAATCCCTCCACTCTACTAACTCATCCTCGTCAACACCAAATGACTTGACTGTAGGAGCAGCACCAATCTTCCCCAGCACATCAATACCTGGAACCCTCACTGTACCTGAAAACTCACTATCTTCACCATCTGCACTCACCATTTCCTCCTCCTCATCATCTTCCATAGACAATTGGGCTTTGGGCATGACCCGGTTCAAGTTCAGATTATCAACCAAAATCGGTTCAATAACAGGGCCATATTCACGCACAACATCACCTCTCTCGTCCTCATTTTCAATAAAATTCCCCAAACTTTTCCTATCTGGGTCTGCCACAAAAGGTCTGGAAAGTTCGAGACTTTCACCGTCTATGGCTGCCTCATCTGGGTCCACCACCCAGGGCCTCTCTGAGGCCATCTCCAACTCCTCCCCAATCAGAAAGGCTTCATCCGACTCACACCCATTGTAATCACCATCACCACTACTACTGGTACTGGAAGTTTTGTCATCAATAGAGTCAGAATCAGAATCAATTGTAGGAGGAGCTCGGATAGGAAGAGAACCTGTCGACACGAACGATGAACTGGAAAGCACGCGCTTACGTGGGTCTGCTTTTGTTGTGAAAAGAGGGACATAAGCCTTTGAGTCCATGGCTGTGGCTTTTTAGTTCGAGTTCGTTGTTCCTCGAAACCAAGAAAAAACACAGAAGCCAAAGCGACAATGTGAACAGTTGTTCACAATGTTTTGTCTTATTAAAGGAATTTCCCTTTCTCGGAGTTATTACAAGCTTGTGTCTTGTTTTAGGGTTGAGGGTGGGTACTGGGTAGGTTGGACTGTTCGGCTGGGGTTTGCATTTGGTGAAAGAGGACAAGGAGATTGCCACGCATGAGCCTTGTGGACCGTGGTTTAGGTATCGCATAAAGTTTTGCCTTAATTCATTATTTTCATATACTATATATTATATTTTTTTTCTTTTTTTTAACTAATTAATAAAAAATAAAATGAAAAATTATATGTAGTATGTAGATGATAAATAAGATTTTTCAGCCTATAATACTAGTTCCTACCAAATTACCTTCGGTACTCAGCTGATTTTGAAAAAGGTCAAAAAATAAAAAATACTTCCCTTTATTTGGCTATAAAAAATTTCCTAAACAGTCCTTACAAGCGATTAAACTTAATTATAACTCTTGACAAGTTATTACCATGGATAGGGGAAAAAATTATATATCTTCGGTATTTGAATCCCGCGACATTATAAGAATTTTTATATAGAAAAAATAATTAAAAAATTTAAGAAAATATATATTTTTATATCTATACTACGTGACCACGGGAATCCCCTCCCGGGGATCCCTAGCTACTTAGGGGCCCGGGGGGTTGTGCAGTCCTTTTATTGAATAATAATTTTATCGCTTTCCTTTTTTGTTACGAAATTTTTCTTTTTGATTGGGCAGAGCATCTCTCTACATAGAAAAATCTCAACGTTAAAGTACTCTTGAAATATTGACAGAACTTTAAGACAAGAAGAGTCCTAATATTACAAGCCCAAAATGAAGCAAAATCAACACTACGGCAAACGTTTAAATAGACTTGGGTGGGGTGCGCCAGGCCCGTGCAATAGTGCAACGCATGGGCAACGCTTGAGCAACGCGGACCTTCCCCCTAAAAAAATAAATTTAATATCGTGTGGCCCATTGGACCACGTATCAGATATTAAACTGATAAGAACAGATACTACACTTGATCTTAGCCAAAAGGCCGAGAAAGGTATGAGTTCTTTCGTTGCGCCTTGCTTCATTTATAGCTGCATTTTCCCCTCGGCTCTCCGTACTCGCCCGGTGTGGGAGTCCAAGCTTTTAAAGCTTATAATCTGGTTGAAGTACAAACAAGTGCCAGGTGACTCTCATCTTTATACGATGAAGGTATGGGTCGGCTGTTTTAAATTGGCTTTCCAGCCTTAGGCTTTTAGTTTTAGCCATTAAAACATTCTTATAACATTTTTATCGAATTGTTTAAAATTAATTTTTTTTAAATATAAATTTACATATTTATTTAAAAAAAATTATCATATTTAATTAAGAAATTAAAAAAAAAGAATAAAATTATTTTTTGTAAATAATAAAATTAAAACTTTATCTAACAAAAATAAAGTTTTAATTTTATCCAACAATTTGATTTTTGTTGGACAAAATTTTAATTTTACTATTCATAAAGAGTATTTTTATTTTCTTTTTCCATTTTTATCTCCCAACTTTTAATTAAATATGACCAAAATTTTTTTGATAAATATACAAGTTTGTACTTTTTAAATGATAGTTTTAAACAATCTAATAAGAATATTCTTATTGGATTGTCTAAATCTAAACTTTAAAAAGTATAAGTTTGCACGTATGGTCAAAAAAATTTGATTATATTTGATCAAAAATGAAAAAAAAGAAAGTGGAAAAAAAAATATTTTTTGTTATTAAAAATAAATAGTAAAACTAAAAGTTTGTGCAAACTTTGCACAAAAGATGATAAAAATTTGCACAAATTTTTAACTTTAATATTTATTTTTAAAGATAAAAAAGTACTTTAATTCTCTTTTTTACCTTTTTTTCCTTATTTTTTACTAAATATGATTAAAAAAATTTATATGTGTACAAATTTTTACTTTTTAAAAATTAATTTTAAAAATCTAATAAGAGCATTTTTATTGAAATGACTAAAAGTCAAATCCAATAAAAATTTAGACATTAAAACTTAATTTACACTCATATTAAATTGTTTAAAGACTAAATATTTTGACTTTAATAAATAAAAAACTCAAATAAATTGCCAAAATATGACCTATTATCAAACTTGTTAAATCCTTTATTTTATTCCTTTCTCTTTCATATTTTTTATATTTCTCTTTTCTTTCGCTGGTGTTATGGCTATAAAACCAGTCTATTGAAAGGGAAATGATAAATGTCCCGTTCTAGGGTCCGTTTCGGGGCCTGTTCAATTTTTTGTTTTTATTCAATGATTAAGATAATATTATTTAAGAATATTATAAATTTCTTATTTTTTGAAAAATTTAAGAGTGTTTAAAAAATGATGTAAAAATAAATTAAAAAATATATAAGAAAAAAAAATACACTAAATAAATATAAAAAATAAACTCTCCATTAGACTCCCTAACATCTCCCCTGTTAAAAATGATAAATGTCTTTATTTTTAGGCAAAGATCAGATAAACTCAATTATGCAAAATAGGAAATAACTTAAGAGTAATGCTAGATATATTAAAAAAAAAAAATGTACGCTTTCTTACGGACAGACATATGGCAAGGGGCATAAGTGTAAATTCAGTCTTCAAAAAACCTAGCTTTGTCTCAACCCATTCTCACCAAAAAGGCCTTTCTAGTTTCTCCATCCATCTCTCGTACTGCTCCCTCTCCTTGACTGGGACTATGTGCACAACCAAGATTGCCCCTCTATTTTTCTGTTTTTCTTCATCTGGATTTACATGGGTTCTGGCTATTTTCTAAACTTGAACCTAAGTGTAGAGATTTCATCAGGAATTGGAGATTTAAGAATCTTGCAATATATGTACTGTATACGCAATTGTTTATTCTGTTTTTACTTGCTTTGCTTCATTTATCAGAACAAAATATTATTTAACTGTTTACTCTTGTTTTTCAGTTGAAACGGCAGAGAATCTGGGATGAAATTAGGAACTGTTCTTCCAGCCTTGTGCATCTGTACAATTTCCATCTTCTTTCATTTCTTGTTTTGTCCCTTTTTGGGTAAAGACATCTGGCAAAATCCGCATGCTCAGATTGAGAATTAAAATGATTATATTCAAACAAAACATTATTAATATAACCAAAATTAATCGCAAATCATCCTATCAAACACACACAAGTAGAGGTATACCCACCGAACAGAACTTGTAAGGCCTCTGATAAATTTTGAAAAGGCACATACTCTCTTTCTTTAGTTTTATATTTTCATTATTTTTAATAACAATGATACATCAATCCTTAAAAAAGCTTACATTTTTGTTACATACGGATAGCAGCTCCATAACTTAAATTTTATTTCTTTTTAAAGATAAGATAAGATAATAAAATGAAAATTAAAAAAATAATAAAATATTATTATAATATTAATTTTATATTGGAATTTAAAAAAATAGTTTTGAAATTTAAAAAAATTAAATTTTTTATTATATTTTATATAAAAATTTTAAAAAATATAATGATAAATTTAAAAATTTTGATTTCATATCTCAAAACAAACTAACCTTAACTTAATTCATTAAGGTGAGACATTGTGTAGAACAGGAAGGTTTCTAACCTTTGTTTGAGAAATATGATGCCGTCAAGAAGGCTTCCGAACGTGGAAAAATGATCTATTCAAAGCTTTGCATTAATTAGGCCTGATCATTAAGTCGGGTTATAGGCTCCAATCTTTTTGTTTTGTTTTTCCGATAATTTTAAAAAAAAAATTAAAATTTTCAAGAAAATCAATTATTCAGCTTTTGAATTCGACATTCCCGAATTCAGAATCCAAATAAATAGGCGTAACATTAATCCAACACGATAACAAATTTTAAAGGACACATTTACAAATTATAGGCAAGATTGCTGACTACCCGTTATTCAATCCTACCAGGCAATGGTTGTTCTTTTCAATTTTTTTTTCTTTGGATGGTAAGATAATATAATATTTTATTATTATTTTAAAATTTTAGTGATAACCAATTTAGGCAGGACATTGTTCGGTCTCAGTATCGACGGTAGGGCTTGGCTTGGAAGCAAGCTATAGCTACCTTGAAGTAATTAATGAATGAATGAATGAAAGGAGAAGAGAACTTCGTATTTTAATAAATATCTAGGAGTTATGTTTAACCTTGAATGCTATTAATGGATTCTACAGCAATAGTCCCTCGGACTCGAAAAGTAATAACGAAAATGGCTAACCCAATAGCAAATTCCGCAGCTGCCACCGTTGGAACCAATGAAGCAAATGATGTCAAGGAAGAGTTGGTCAGCATTCTTTGATACAAGGTTGGCTCAAGTTCTTTACTTAGTAGGGGAGGATGGTGGATTGATAAAAATTAAATTATTTATTATATTTTATATAAAAATTAAAAAAAATTATAATAATGGAATGAAATAATTTGATATCCAAATGTGACCTAATCTATCTTTTAAAATAAACTCGAAATAAATTATCATAATTATTTTGATTTTCGTAACAAAAAAAAAAAATAATGATGATCTTTACAAAAATCTTCTTGCTAAACATATTTTTAATGAATCTACTAATTTTTTGAAGTCCAATCAATTTATTTTTCATAGGTCAGGACGTATTTTTAGTACTAAAACTCACTTCTTTCACAATATTTTAAAAAAGAAAAATTATAGAGATCACTCACACTCATCACATTCATTCTCACATGAATAGTACACATGTACTATTCATCTGAGAGTGAGTGATGAGTGTGAGTGATCTCTAGCATTACTCTTTAGAAAAATCCAGTACTGAAAGTTTATGTGAAAATCGATATTCAAAGAATTCTTAGCATTTCGTTTAGTTTAGATTGAAGAGTGAGTTGAGCTTATTTCTATTTTATTATTAAATTTTTTTAATTTTTTATATAAAATATAAATTCCTATACACTTTTTTCAAATTTCAATACATATTTTTCAAATCTCAATTCAATTTTTTTAAATTTTAAAATAATAATAATATTAAAAAATAAACTAAATTCATCTCATCTCCCAATCCAAATGGGATCTATCTTCCTTAAAAATAGGTACTCATATCCTGTGACTTGATTTAAAATTTTGTATTCTTTGAGTTTGATTTTAATGTAAATAATTTTAATTTTACAATAATCAAATAGAGTATCATATTATCTATAGAGTGAAAAGACTTAAGTATGATTTAGATAATGATATGAGATAAGATGGATTTAGATGAAGTTGTTGAAAGTTAAATAAAATATTTTTTTTAATATTATTTAGGGGTATAGAACTAAATCCAGATATCCGGTCATATTCGAATCCAAATACCTAGCCATATTCGGATCCAAATCCAGATTTTAAAAACCGGACGCTTATCAACCCAGACTAATTTGGAAATAATCCGAGCGTATAATCAGATTCACATCCGGATATCCGTATTATAACTGGATATTCAAATTTCTCTCACATTTTGGCTATAAACCATATCTGAGTTTAGTAATATTTAAAAAATAAACTGTTTATAAATTTAAAAAATGTTTTTATAGCATTTGTTTAAAATTATGATATCATGTTTAAATTGTCCAAATTGTCCTAAAAACAATTTAAACGCTTTTTCAAAAAGTTTATTAATGAAATAAACAAAATAAATGACAATGCAACATAAAAAAATTCTATTATTGTTACATCACAATGTAAAACATCAATTTACAAAAAACAAAATAAATAATAATACATTATAACTAATTAGGTTAATTTTATGCTTTTAAGAGCCTAAGAGGCACATGAACTTGACAACTTAAACTCTTGTGACCAGGCTCAATAAAATAGCTTGAACCCTCCAACCGGTCAAAGTTTTTATAGCACATTTGCGGTTATCACTCTCACTAGTTTTACCTTTGAAAACATTCTAAACTAAATTTAATCATTTGCACACATATCATAAGGCATTGATCTTTAATAATCAGATAATCTGAAAAGGATCAACTAAGAGAAACAAACATGTTATTTGCATCAATATAGTCTTAGAGGGAAATTCATGTACAACCAAATATTAATTACACTAGGGGTCAAAAAGGGACCAAAGCATATAAGGGAGATAGGAAATGTGGAATTGGCAGATGATAGAACAATAGTAAGGGTGTGAGGCAGTGTGCAGGAAAGGAAGGCATTGATGAAAAGTGAACGACATATGACAAAAACAAGAAACCAATTGACACACGCCAATCACAGCAGTACACCACCAGAGCCCTATAAAGGCAACAATTAGATGAAATGAAGGGGGTTCGGACTCTCTCTTAGACCAACTCATTACCATCTTCTTTAACCTTCTCAGTGGGACTCAAGAATTCGAACGAGTAGATTTGTGTATTTTTTCTATACAGAGATCCATAAGAGACTATAAAAATATTTATTATAGTAGATTTCCTTTCCCAAACTCCTATAAACGTAAGTCTTATGCCAAACCATATAAATATCGCGTTTATCTCTATTTATTTATCTGCTATCCACGTTCGTAAAGCCGCACTAAATTTTTGTCGAAGGCCCCAAACGATATCGAATAAAACCTAACTCATATTAATGGATCAAGAATAATTCTTTTTCCTATCTCGATTTATTAGTCAATTTTTATGGACTCAACATAATCCATCTAATAGAGGTGATCGCCAGATAGTATCTGTATATGCTATACTCTTTTTATTTGCATTCTGCACAATCAGGCAAAAGCCAAAGAAGTATTATTACGGGGGTTTAATGTTGAGCATCAAACAGAAGTGATCTTTGTGTCAAATCACTCGTGACCCATTGACAGTAGCTGCAAGTGAAATCACCCCACGCCAGAAATTCAAAATCTTACCAGTATATTTCTCCCACCCAGCAATAATAATAAAAAAAATGCACCTTATTAAACTCCCAAATGAAATCTTTGAGGGGTTCTTCAATATTATCAAGTGAAATATGCTCAAGTCGTCGAATACCTTAAGAAAGAAAATATATAGAGATTAAGTTTATCCATAAGTTAAATGGATAAACTTAATCTCTATGTCAATGCCTTGTATTCGATGTCAATGGATAAGCTTACTAGTAATAAAAAATCAAAATTAGCAAATAAAAGCATTTGTATTTGATGCCAATGCTTCTACATGCTCCTTTATCTCCCAAGAATGAAGGCCTGATTTGCTTATAAAGATAAAATCAAAAATTAAAATATATTTTAAAATTATCATTATATTTTTTCAAATTCTTATATAAAATATTAAAAAAAATCAATTTTTTCAAATTTTAAATCACAATTTTTAAATCTCAAACAAAACTAATATTAAAAAAATATATTATAACAATATTTTATTCTTTTTTTAATTTTTATCTTATCTCATCTCATCTCATCTCATCTCATCTCATCTCATCTCATTTCATCTATAAAAATAAACTAGCCCTAAGTGGTTTACAACTCAACCAATTTTGCATGCAGATTAGTACTTGAGCAATCTCTGATGCTCATGAGCTTCATTATGGGTCCAATAAATGTCTACCGCTGTTGAATGCAAACTCGGATGCGATGGTGAAAATAGGGATGATCAATACATTACGTGCGATCTCCACAAGAATAAGATATATAAATGAGTTCCTCTTCCACCAAACCAAAGTCTCAAGCTCGAGCACTTTTAGTTCAATCATATCCGACAAATATATATCCATGTCCAAGCTAAGTACTGAACCATTTTACTCCTCAAAATATTGCTCTAAAGCTGTATCAAAATTTTCACAGTCCAAATTGTCACCAATAATACTTGAGAAACTTATATAGGCCATATTTGATCTTTTATGACCTAATTAATGAAATTTGTGGTATTGCTCAATCAAATTATTCATGAGCAATTTTACTTTGGTCTCAATTCTATTCTCGCATTTATATCTTTTTACATTTTTAACCAATATGATAAGATTGTAGTCTTATATTAAGGGTCAAGAACAAAATCTATATAAACAATCATGTTCCACAGTGATTCAAAACCTATCTCATCTTTCCTTAAAGGTCTAAATACTCTCTCCTTTCAAAATCTAAGAGCCATCACAATTGAATGTTATATGTCCGTATCAAAACTCTTGTCGTTAGTAAAGGATTATGTTTGTCCTTGTTTCATTTATATCCTCTTATGGCACAAAAACATAGAATATGTAACATACAATCGACAAAATTTTAAAGACATAGACCCATCGTTTAAAAGAAAAGATAAATATCTAAATATCTTAAAACACTTAACTTTGTTTGTTTTTAAAATTGAGTTTTACTATTCACAATTCATTTTGTACTTTTAACTTATTTTAACCATTCATTTTAAATTTCAATTCATCTCAAATACTCATTTAATTACTATTTATAACTTATCTCATCTCATTTCTAAATCAAAACAAACTTTAATCTTAAAACATCCAAAAATATGATCAAATCTTAAAACACAAAAATCTCCAAAACACTCATAGTTTATAAACAAAATTCAATATTCATAATCAAATTAAAATTCACATTCAAGAATAAGGAGTTAAAATAAATCGAAAATGATAAAAATAAGGGAAGAAATTTCGGGAAGAAGGTAAGAAAAGCAAGGGCGAAAACGTAAATACATAATTAAAAATAGAAGTGGAAAAAAAAAGATAGAAAAAAGGCATCTGTTTCAAATATAACAGGTGTCGTCTGAATTCCTTCATCCAAGATGACAGCTGTTACTCATGAGCTGCAAAAAAAAAAAAAAGTAAGACTTTGCGAAACAAATGCAAAAACAACGATAAAACGGAAAAATAAATAAAAACGATGATCTCCAATAAACAATGATCGAGATTCGAGAAGCAATTGAAACAAACAAGTATAGAAGCAGCGATCCGACGTTGAAACTTAACGAAAAGTTAACGAATTTATATAAGAAATAGGTACCAACATGTCAGAATCGTATGGGCCGGGGATGACCCAATCAAGTCAAAACTCTAAACGACCTCGTCGCAACTCGCACGTTACCATGAAGCAGTGTTTTTTCGCCCAGGACAGTTCTGATAGCTGAATCCTTCTTTCCACATGAGCAATGGCAGCCGCGCCTTGCGCCACCTTCTCGTCCCTCACACCCTCCGTTAACCCTACTGCTGCCACACGAACAAAGCCATTAGTAGCGGCTTCTCTTCGAAAATCCACGAGGAGAAAAAACTATATCCGCCCAAGATTCTCAAAACCCTAACTAAACCCTCACCTAACCCCGTAATTCCCATCATATCTCCCGAAACCAAAACCGAGACTCCCCTAGATTTCGAGTCCCTAACCGAGCTAATCTCCGGCGATACAAAGGCAGCCGCCGACCCCGGAGAGGGCGATAAAGTCGAGGAATTTCGAGTGTCCGAGACATCTGCTGAATACAATGGCATTTTCGGTAAACTTTCGGCTGGGTCCGTCCTAAAATACGGGGCGTATTTTGTTGGGGTCTTCGTGTTACAAACAGTATGTTCGGTTTGGATAATGGGAAGTGGCAATTCTGATAGAAAAGAAAGGAATTTGGATAATTTGGATTCGAGTATTACCGAAAGCAACAAAGGGAAACTTTTGGGGAATAAAAATGGAACAATATCTGGTGCAAGCAACGTGGTTTTTGAGCATGACTCTGAATTGGAAAGGAAAATTGAAGAAATAAGAGCAATGGCTAGGGAAGCGCGGAAGAGTGAGGCAAAGGTGGAGGAGGAAGATGATGAGGATGAGTATGAAATTGACGAGGAGACTGCGGTATCTTTGCATAGAGCGGGCATTGAGAAAGAAATGAGTGCAACATTGAATAACTTGCAGAAGAGGTTGGATTCGCTACCAGATAAGTTACCGGGATCTTATGTTAATTATCTTGGGAAGTCTGGGAAGATTGAAAATGGAGCAAATAAGGATAATTTGGATTCAAAAGGTTCGAATGGGGCCTTGATGTTTAAGAAGAAGTTAAAATTTAGAAGCCCTTCAACGAAGTCAATTGATGGTCCTAAGGGTTTTCAAGGTACTGGAGATCGTAAAGTGCCTAACAAGAAAAAAAGAAGCTCGGATCGTACAGGTAGAATACGCGGAAATGGAACTGTCAGTGATGACGGTGTAGAATTAAAGGGAGATGATGAAATGATATCACTAACGCAAGATTCAACATCGAAAAAAAATGGGAAGGTGTTGAAGGAAGAAAGGCAGGGATCGGATTTGGGAATGGAAATAAGAGTTGGAAATGCTGAACGGAGAACTGGTAATGTCACGAAAATTCCAAAGGATTAAAAAGTTTTGCTTGATCGTGGTTTAACAAATGGAAATATATATATATATTTATATATTGTTTCCCAACTCTATCATTAATTGGATATCATAGGGACATCCCATTCCCATTGCAGTTAACGGTCATTAATGGTTTAAAGTTTACTAAAATTTTCAACTATATATAATTAGTAAAAACTGGTGGTGGCATCTTTTGCTTCCTGGATTATCTGTAACAAACGAAGTTCATGTAGACATTGTTTTACATTTGATACATTCAATAAATTGTTAAATTTTTAGGTGCTGTCCAGGAACCTAGCCTAGAGAGGCCTTTAGTTGAAGTAGAAAATTTGCAACAATCAGCAATGCTGGAAAGTCAACATTCTCCAAGATTCAGAAGAGGAAACCGGAAAACTCACATGAAATCTGATAAGCATGCTGTGTTGAATAGAAATGGCAGTTCCAAACACAGAGAAGTTGGGGATCAAATGCTGGCCAACAAGTTCAAAGAAAAGCAACCAAACATTGATACAGATTTCTGGTGGTTGAATCTTCCTTATGTTCTAGTGAGTGACCAAAACTTTCTCTTCACTCTACTTCTCCTCATATGGTAATGTTAGAAAGTGGTTGTGCTATCATTGCAGATGTGAGATCCATAATGTTTAGTTTTTACGTCTTTGGACTTTATGACTTGACCGAACCATCTTGGCCAGTGTCTTCTCACCGCTTGTTGAATTACTGCCTTTTTCATTCATATCGTCATTTTAGTTGAGCTCATTTTGTAGACAATCTTTTCATGGATTGCCTAACTTCATAATTTTCTGTTTGTGACACAAGAAGGCTCTGGAATATCATCTCCTTTAATTTTCTCTTTGATATGAATGGGCGTGAGATGTATGATTTTCACAGTTCATTTTAACTTTCCTGTTATTTGCATTTCTACATTTGCCAACACTGTTCATATGATTTGTAATACTGACTTTTTGTAAAAGTTTTGATCATGCATTTCCTAATAGGATAAAGCCTGATTCTAGTGTTGTCAATTAAAATGATACCATTAGGATACAACGTAGACTGGAAATGAATTGGTTTGACTCACCAACAATGCAAATACAGGCTTAAATGCAGACCTTTAATGTAAACTTATTATGAAATGAGAAATACTTGTTCCTTAGATGTTTGTTAATGTTCTGTTACATATATACTATACGATTTTGGTGTTTTTTGGCAAACTTTCATTTGCCGTATGTTAAGCAATAATATGCATTTTCATTCTCTAAGACTCCAACTAATCATCAAGTTGATATTTATCCAATTCTAGGCTATATTTATGCGTAGAGGTTCTGACCGCGAAGGACAGGCAGGATTTTACAACTTAAAGTTTGGTTCCCATGCCCGGGAACAAAGTAACTCTTCCTATACTGTTGTATTCGAGGATCGTGTTGATGCCAGTAACTTCTGTTTTCTACTGGAAGATTTTTTTAAAGATCTGGATGATTTTAGTGCCGACATTCTTCCGTTGTCAATAAAGGTAAGCCTCCATATTGGGGTTATAACTTTACATTTGCATATTGCATGCACATATCCTGACATGCAAAGGCCATATTTGTGCAAGCTATGCCAAACAAGTGGGAAGATGAAACTCGCTGTTCAAAGGTTTACACTTGCATACTGTGTTCTTAGTCACTATGCTTAACACAATTTGTGGGGTTTTGCTTCATTCTGGAGTAGGTCGTGATAATCCATCCCCATATTCCATTTATTTTAGTTTTAGAAACCTCAGTGACAACAATGAAATGAAAATTGTTCAGGAACTTCATGAAGCAGTAAAATCAAATGCCATGAAGGTAGTTGTTGTGAAGAAGAGACAGCTTCAGCTCTACGCCGGCCAACCATTTGCTGATGTGGAGATGGCTTTGCACTCTTTGGTTAAAGGAGATCAAAATTCCCCAATGCGCAATTCATGATAGAATGCAGACATTGCTTCTCATCTTTGCACACGCTCTATGGGGTTCAGGTCGCTTCACTCAATTTTTGGCAATGGTTGGTGTAAACAACCACTTCCCTCCATCTCTGCGTTATTTCTACCTGTTGCTGGTGAAGTTTTGACAGTGGCAATTCTGCTACGGAGTTAAAGGTTTGCCTGCCTGTGTTGTAGTGTCACTATAGGTGGCTGATGGAAGAGATCTGTCAAGGTTTTAATATTGAAATTATGTACTTATTATTGGAGTAGCTCTAATCATTTAAGTGTTTTTTCACCAACCCAGAGGAAAAGTCCTTCCAAGAAGTGTGAGTTACGTAAGCAATTTTTTTTTTTAAAATTTTGGATTGGTCCAAATTCACAAGTTGTAATTCTTTAATGTCAACCCCAAGGAATTTATCCAAAAGGCTTTGGTCTTGGGGTATCATTTCCTTCAAAGTTCAAGGTTTAACACTTCATGAATGTAAACAATCTTTTGGGACCCTACTTCTTGGTGAAAAGTTAGCGATTTAACCAGTTCAATATGGAAAAATATTTGAGAGTGCAGTGTACGGGATCGGGATTTACTTTACAGGAGTAAATCCAAAAGGCCTTGTCTTAGAGAGGTTTTCAGACATTAAAAAAAGAAAAATTCTTTCATGTTGAATGGGAAGAGTAACGATAGCTTTACATTCATGAAAGATCCGAGATATTTTTTTTCTTATATTTTTCAAGCATTACGTTAAAAATCAAGTGGGTTCAACAAGAATCAACTTATGGCTAACTACATAAAAATATGTCCCAACCGTTGGGCTCTTTAGATAACTGCAACATTCTAAAACGTTGATCATACAGGTCCTTGATTGTTAAAAGTTGATTGTTAAAAGCGATGGTGAAAATAATAGTATTGTATCTATATCTTTTCAATTGATCATCCAATTCAGTTAGATGGCAGGAATATTCCCGTTGGCATGCATGCTGACTTTTAGAAGATTTGAATTCACAGATAAATTTGACCAAAAATGGAAAAATATGAAATGAATAGGAAAAAGTTAAAAAAAAACACTTGAACTTGAATGGAACATTCACCATAGGGTCTTATTTGTTTTGTTAACACTCTTATTTCCTAATTTTCCAATATAGACATTCCACATTGTACGAGTCTTTCTTTGTAACCGTTAGAATTACGAAACTAAGAAACAAAATTATCCATCCAATTCTATTTTAGGAAAGCAGTTGGAAATCCACTCGAAGATCAAGCAACAAGAAACTGGGACTTAAAAAAATAGAAAATCGAACTTTGGCAAAACACAGATAGTTATTTCTATTCCGGTAGGTTCTAGTTATTTTAACAGCACATGCATAAAGGCAGTAGGAGAAGACAAAAATGGCTGAGAAATAGTAGCAGTGACAGTTCCATTTTTGTAGGTCCTCTCTTAGCACCCAGAAACCATCTCACAGCACAACGTAGAAATGGCATACAAACTCGATCCATTTCTACAACTCTTTAGGCAACCATATTCTTCTCTGATCCACCTACTGTTTATGAGAGTCTATAAAAGATAATACGAATGATACATCAATGCAAGAAAATCGTAAGAAAGACAAGTTGTGCTGGTAAGAAAACAAATTGGTTAGAAAACACTTGCATGCTAAAATAATATCATGTAGACTGGCCAACATTTTCCAGTAGTTTTACGTTCCCACAGTATACATTGTGCAAGATGATAGGGCAGAAGAAGATGGTCAAAACATAAGACTATACTAGATCAAAATAGTTCACAACAGAGTGCTGCAAAATGCAGCTTTATCCAATCTTACAACAAGCTCATGCTCAAAGTTCCACATGAACTTTGTAGCAGTATGCTATCTACAGGTCTTGATGGTGTTCATTTGCATATTCACGCATGTTTGACATGCAACTCTTATGCCTGGAAGCCATAATGCATCGATACAAAAGGTCAGGGGCAATCTATTAGATAAGTTCCTTCTGACTATTTGATAGAAGAATTTAAGCATCTCTGAAAGCCATTAAGGACTATCATCAGTAAGTAGAATCATGGGCATAAGACTCAACGATTAGGTATTTCGACCTTCGCTTCATTCACAAACGTTTCTGCTCTGCCCCTCCTTTTTCCTCACAAAGCCCATAAGAATCCACTTCTTTCTAATATTATACAAAAACCAAGCTCCCATAGAAGTTAGGAGTAGGAGCTCGACTTATGCATGTGGCTTCCCAACTTAACCATTTTACGTTTTGAGCTCCTGAAAGCATAAACAATTAGGGCGTTGCATTTGAAATATATGAATTTGGACAGCTGGAAAAGATGCCAAAGTCCCTCGGGTGTAAGCCTCATTCGTTTATGCATCTTGTAACTTCAATCTCTACAAATTAGATAGAGAGTACCTCAGAAGGGAGCAGCTTCAGCCCTATAAAGGAATTCATGTGGAGAACCATCATCAAGAGCAAAACTCTCCGTATGCTTGCCATTACCAGGATTTTGAAGTATGTTGAGACTTTGCTGTTTCTCTCAATACTGCACCCACAAATGCTGCCTGCTCAAGGCATTCAGCCTTGTGCAGTGCATCTAAGAGGACAACACATGTTTTAGTATGAATATTACAACCTTTCAACCTAGTTTCCTCAAAAAGTGCATATGAATCCATTGCTCTATTAAGCAATGCTAACCCTTCTATCATAGCATTATAACAAGCAGAATCTGGTATACCACCACTCGCCTTAAATCTCTCAAAAAGCTTATTTGCGTCTTCTATGTTTCCAGCCTTTGCAAGTCCTGAGATCATGGTGGTATAGGTGATTGTGTTGGGCTTCAACCCTTGCTTCTGCATCTCTTGCCAGAACACAAAAGCCTTATTAAATTTTCTAACCCTACAAAGACCATTAATGAGAATGCTGTAAGTTATGTGGTTGGGAGTACATTTTAAGTCTTTCATTGACTGAAAGCACACAAGCGCTTCATTAATTTCCTCAGCTTTCACTAAGGCATCAAGCAAGCAATTCCATGTGTACACATTAGGGGTCAAACCTTTCTGCATTAACTCTTCCATGATCAAGTACGCTTCATCAATTCTACCCACCTTACCAAACCCATCAATAAGACTACTATATATCACCTCATTTAACTCTATTCCTTTAAATTTTGCTTCCTCAAAGAGCATGTATGCTTCATCAAGCCTGTCAATCTTAGCAAGCCCATCGACGACAGAACCATAGGTAACAACAGTTGGTTGATGGCCCTTTGTTGTCATTTCCTCCAACAGTTGATATGCTTTGTTAACCTTACCAGACTTGCAGAAGCCATCAATAACAGTATTGTAAGCACGGGTGTCCAGAACACAGCCTTGCTCCTTCATTGTGTAGAACAGCTCGTAAGTTTCATTTGCAAAACCTGCTTTAACAAGGCCATGAATCAGAATTGAGTAGCTCCTGACATCAGGAATAAATCCTTGAGCCTTTATTTCCTCAAACAAAGCCCTACCTTTTTGAATTTCGCCAGCTTTGAAAACACAATCCATATAGGTATTAAGCAACATCAAGTCAGGAGAACAGCCCCTGTGTACCATTTCTTTGTATATCTTGTGACCATCCTCCTTCCTGCCACACTTGAAGAAATTCCTAATAAGGGAGGTATATACAAAAGCATCCGGAATCTGATTAGAATCTAACATTTTTTCATATAGCTTGTAGGCATCATCCACTCTGCCATGTTTGCCCAAACCATCAATAAGAGAACCAAATGTAACTCCATCAGGGGTGCAAACTTTATGATCAATTCCTTCAAATATAGAACAAGCTTCATCCAGTTTTTGAGCTTTGCAAAGTCGATCTATCATTATATTGACGGTCCTAACATTAGGAAACAATCCAGCTCCTTCCATGGAGTCCCGAATGCCTAGAGCATCCTCAAGTTTTCCTGCCTTGCAAAGCATGTCTATTAGAATATTGTAGGTGAAAAGGTTGGGCGCTGCATCTTTCTTCATCTCCTTGAAGACTCTTAATGCCTCGTCCACTCTCCCCTTCTTTCCAAGGCATGTAAGAATGCAATTATATGCAATCACACTCGGAATGCACCCCTTTTGTTTTTGCCTCTCAAGCAAACTATATGCTTCGTCAAACTTTCCGGCTGAACCATAGCCCATGATCATGGTGCTATAAGCATACACACAAGGAACTTTCCTGCAGCTATCCATCTCTTCAAATAGCTCCACAGCTTCATCAAGTTTATCAGCTTTCCAAAGCACCCCTATCATGCTCGTATATGTCACATCGTCAGGCCTCAAGCCATGTGCTTTCATCTCGTGAAAGAATTTCCAGGCCATATCAACCTTCCCCATCTTTCCAAAAGAATCTATGCAGACATTATAAAGAACAACGTCAGCATCAAAAGAGCAATTCTTCATCTCATCCAACAGGGAGAGAGCAGCATCAACTCTGTCCTGCATAGCGAATACCCGAATAAGAGTTGTAAATAGATGAACACTTACTTCATAACCTAGCTCCTGCATTTGATGAAAAAGAGTGAGCATGAGATCTGATTCATGAGCAGCAGCCAGAGCACCAATAAGGTTTGTATAAGCTGAAAATGCAGGGCGGAACTTAAACTTTCTCATGGTTTGTATTAGATCAAAAGCTTCCCTTATTTTCTGCAACTTGATATGGCTTACAACCAACTCAATATATGCGTTATTAGACGGTCCAAATCCTGCAATACTCATTTCTTCCAGAATCTCCTCCAAGCCATCAAACTTTCTACTCCTAGCCATAATCATTAGAAGTGAATTGTATGCTTCAGGACAATGTGCTTGGTCAGTTTTTCTCTCTGCCCACCGAAAATAATTCACTGCAGTATTGATATCCTTCAGCCTCCTCAAGACTCCAATTACTAATTCTGGTTTAGGTTTTTCATCTAGCACACACAGAGCATTCTCAAGGGCAGGTCCCCATGGACCACCCTCCAAGATACGGCACACATCATCCACTACTTGTCTCACACCCTGAACTATTCTTGAATTTTCTCGATTGGCCCCATCCATAAAGGGAATGGCTTTACCATTCAGCTCAGAAGAAAACCCATTAAATGTGGACGAAAACTTCTTAGAAAAGGTGTAAATGTGACAGCATTCGAAATCAGTTTGATATATTAATCCTGCACCCACCACAAATAAACAGATATATGAAACCCTATATGAAGATAGAAGACAACAGACATAAAACATATGCGATAAAACTAGAACCAAGGTCTCTCAATTGCAGCTTGGACATGAAATGTAAGGGGAGAAAAAATCATTACGAAGTGCCCCAATCACCCCCCCCCCCCCAAAAAAAAAAAAAACTAAAATAAAACAGCACTTATAAATATCCAAATAATAATAAACTCCGACTTGCTTAGCTATGCCTGGATACCAACCACTGGGGCTGGCTACATGGATCTTTTTAATCATTTAGCCCAATAATATTTCATAAAACATAACCAAAACAAACAAATGTTCGGTATCATGGAAGACCACAAAAAAAAAAAAAAAAAAAAAACTTTGGAAATGTTGTAAAGAAAATCCCTAAAAAATCCAACTACTCTATGAAGAACCTTCATAAGTCAACCTTACCTAGGTTCCTTAAGATCGTCTTCATATTTGGATGTCCAGCCTTCTATGGTGCTCTTTATAGTCCGGATCTATAATAAGAAATAAACAATATTAGCAACGTCAAGGAAAATCCAGTAAGTGATACAGTGACAAATCGTGCATATACTTCAACTATATACATGTAAATAAATGCATTCGCGTTATCTAAATGCAAAAATGTGCCAAGCAATAGTGATTATTACTACAATAAAAGTTGGTGACAAGACCATAACATATCACAGAGAATATTAGTAGCGAAATGATATCTCCGTAGACATCAAAAGAGCAAAAGTAAAAGATGGTTACCAAAATCTTATGAAGAAGTGTGAATTGAAAAATTACCAATAAATCCCAAAAATCACCCAAAAGAGGAGACCTATATGCATAAGAAACCATTACTGTTGCGTGAAAATTAACAATAAAGGGATATATGACAGCCTCGAATGGAGCTTCCTCCACAGTTTGGAACATGCATTGATTTAACATCGACAGAGAAACAGTCATAGGTGCCCACAGTCACACCCACAGAGAGAATTCAGGGATTAAGTAAATAATCAAATTGAGCACAAATAGCTTAATTTTATTGAAGAAAGATTAAAGACTGTAAAGAATACCATTCAAGCAGCAAATAATGCGAAGAGTACGTATTTCATAAGAGTTTCGATTCGGTTAACAAATTTGATCTTAGAAATGGAAACGTCCGAAAGAGTTTACAGTGCAGCGATACATGAATGCTAAAGCTTACTTACCCGGACTGCCTTGTGAGGCAAAATGGGAGAGAAGGCGCTTGAGAGACAGCTTAGACGAAGTTCGTGGGCGCGAGTGTTGGAGTAAAACTAGCCTATTTTCACATCAAGGAGCAACGACGCCGTTTCAGAATTTAAGATTGTGGACTCTATTTGGGCCGAAGAAAAAAACTGGGCTTTTGAGGCACAACAGAACAGCGCAGCCTTTCATGACCGTTTGGTGCATAGGAGTGGTTGTTTAGAGCAATATAGTTGTTTTGGACAAAGCAAAACTTAAAATTTAACTAAAATTACATCTTTTATCGTTTATTTACTCTATTTGTAAGATATTATAACTCTATTTACTTAAAATTATTCATTTATTAGTCAAAATAATAATAAGATTTTATTAATTTATTTTTTATACTTTTTTATTTACTTTATCTTTATCATATTTTGCAATTTAAATCTATTGTAAATTGTATGAACCCAACACCTATATATATAAATAATAATTAGCGATGCATATGTTGTAGCAATAAAATTAGAGATAAACTAATATAAATTATTCAATGGAAGGTGAACATTAACTATGCAAATATAGAGTTATTGTAACTAACAAAATATTTATTTTCTCCCTCTTTCTAAACTAGACATATAGGTCCTCTCTAGTGTGAGTTTTCCTCTTTGGGTGAGGCTACTATCTTTGTATTTCTAATGCAAAATTTTTTTCTCTTAGATGTTGAGTCTGAAGAGGTTGTAATGGAGAAAGAGTTAGAATTGTTATGCTCCTCTTTCAGTCTTTCTTAAAAGGAGAAGGAGGAAGTGGTGTTGTCATTCACTCCTTTATATTATATCCAATTCTCTTATGAGATTTTCTGGCCACAAATACATAATAATTAATTTGCCGCTGGTAAGTATGCAACGTGACATTGGATTCAAACTTGGTCAAGGACCATGAAATATGTTGGATGTTGAAGTACTGGACAACAATGGATATGGATGGGAACTTTTATGTGTGAAAATAGAGATTGACATTACAAAACCCTTGATCAGAGATTGATTCTTACTTATTGATGGGTGACAGGTGTGTCTTCTTGTTAAATATGAAAGGCTTCCCTTGTTTTGTTCTAAATATGGTATTATAAAACATGCAAAACATGACTAATCTATGGCTAATGTTGGTTCTGTATCCTTTGAGACTAACCAATAATGGATCATGGCTACATGCTAACCCTATCAAGATGGAGGGAGATTTTGTTAGAAAGTATGGAGTTAGAGAAGGCCAGCAGCCAGGTCAGGATCAATAGCAGTCAAAGCTTGAGGAGAAGATCCACTTGTAAAGTGCTACGAACCCGACATCAAAAAAGGAAACTGCCAAAGTGCTACGAACCAAGAAGAGTGCAATAATTCTAGCAAGGCCCCACTTCCCAAAACTGATTCTCACTCTAAAGAGTGTGGTATAGAAAATGTAGGTAACTACTATTAATCCTTTAATTAATAGTGCATTCATTGTGGATAAATCGAAATTGGAAGAGCAACTAGTAGTTACAAAGGTGGATCTTATGGATACTAGTGTAGTAAAAAATCAGAATGAATCTCTTTCCAAGCCAAGTACAATCATTAATGACATGTTCATCTCACATCATGTAAGTTCCTTGGACAAATTTCTTTTTGACCAGATTAAGAATTTAGCTCACTAAAACAATATCTAGCTGGAAGATGAGAGCTCATGATAAATTCTTTAAAGCTCGTCTGATTTCCAAGAGTGATTGTTGCTGTCGTGTTTCGTGGCCTGAGCTATTAAGCGAGACCCAAACAGTTCCTGTTTGCACAAAGGATCAATGAGTGGGGGCATAGGTACCCTAAGACAACTCTGATGCTTAAGTCAGTATGAGTAAGAGGAATAAGAAAAATACGAGAGCAGATAGTAGAGATAGATTACTTAACTTTCAGGTAGTGAAATTCCCGGCTATTTATAAGGCTTGGCATGCCCTGACTAAGTCTTCCGGGAGGTATGACAGTCATCCTTCCACCTTGTCAAACCAATATTCCTTTTGTTGAATTCGAGTAGATCTTCTTGCCTTTGAGATTCTGTTCTGGCGTGCTGTCCTTTCTTTTGTACAGAATCAACCTTCTTTTCTATCACAGGGGCATGTCTGGGTTCCTATTTCCACATTTAATGCAATGAGGGGGACCTTATCCAAGTTCGACGCACCAGGGGCTTCAAGCACCCTTACAAAGTTTAACATTTAATGCATTGTGGCCATAACAGATTTCTGCATTAAATGCAGAGTGGACATGTCTACTTTTTTGACTATCCTAATGGTGGCATAATCTCCTTCGCTGGTCACCTCTCACCCAACCTTTAGTGCTTTTGCCTCCTGCGCTGGTCACCTCTCGCCCAACCCCTTGAGCTCTTACCTCCCGTGTTGGTTACATCTTGCCCGGCCTCTTGAGCTCTCCTTATACGAGCTTGGGCCTCTCTTCCTTCCCAATCCCCGTTATCTGAGACGAGGCTCAGTCTTCAGTTGGAGGGCCTCCCCTTACAGTGATGATTAATGTTGATGTGTGCAATGGAGGTATAAAAAGGGGGATAAGAACTCTTGATGATGTTAAGATTGGTGGTGGTCTAATAAAGAAGATTAAAACTGGTTATAGTTCTAAGGAGCTTGATAACAATAATTCTAAAGTGGAGCCCACCATGAGCAATGATTTGCTTAAGCTGGAACTATTGATTAGGACTGTTCATCCAAGTTTCGGCCTGGGATCCCAAGTAAACCTAGACCGAAAATTAGGTTTCAAACTCGGAGTGAAACTTGACCGGGTTAGCCTGGTTCATACCTGGGCCGAAACCCGAATGAACTCATTTTTTTTTTTTTAGCCTGGATGTATATCTGATTTTTCTAAAGAACAAAAGAATATGTTTGAAAGCACAACTTTCTTTTTTTTTTTAATGTAAAAGTCTATATTTATTTAAAAACTTTCAAACTATAACTGTTTTTTTTTTATTATATAAAAGGCTACTTTATTAAAAGAAAATTTCTAAGAAGTCAAGTTGGACACCATAATATTTGTGATCTGAAAATACTAAATGAATGTAAAACTAAAAATATATATATATATATATATTTATCTATGCATGCATCACAATATAATCCACTACTTAGTACATTATTTGTTATTTATACATTATATTACAAAATACAAAATTATGATATATGAATTACAAAATCAATAACATGTTCATCAATGATTTAATCTTTACACCAAATAACAACTTCAAGTGCTTGGACTAAAAGAGATCTTGCAAAAAAAAAAAAGTTTTGAACAACTTTCAGTCTCATACGTGTAGGGGTGTAACCGGTTCGGTTCGGTCCGGTTTTGGATAAAATCTAGAATCGAACTAGTACCGCCGGTTTTATTTTTTTAAAATTGATTACGCACCGATTACCTTCCAAAATCGATAATAACAGTTTTATCGGTTTCAGTTCGGTTTGGTCCCATTTTTGGTTTTAAATCAGTTTATATTAATGCATTAGACTATTTATATATATATTAGTATTATTTATAATGATTAAAATAATTATATATTAGTATTTGTTATTATAAGTTTAATTTTTTATAATTATATCATTAATAGTTATAACTAATAGTATTAGTATTAGCTCAAAAAAAATTTGTATTAGTATTACTATATCATTATTTCATATATAATTATTTTGTATAATAATTTATATATAGACTTAAAGTATATTACTAATAGTAATATAATATTATACTATTAGTATTAGGCCATAAATGTAAATTGTAACTAATTTACATTATATACTAATGTATAACATATTATATATAATTAAAAAAATATTTTATATGACGTATCATATTGAAAAATTTTATTTAAAATATATATTATATTGAATCGGTCGGTTTGGTCTGGTCTAATTCTAAAAAGTTTAGAACTGGTACCTACCAGTTTTAACATTACGAAAATCAATTACGAACCGGTACCTATCTAAAACCAAATCGATTCCACCGGTTTAGACCGGTCCGGTCCAGTTTACCCATTTTTTAATTTTTTTCTTACACTCCTACGTACGTGCAAAAAAACCAGAATTATAATAAGTCATAACTGGATATGTCAACAACCAAAGCAAATAGAATGAAACATAATGGACGCAATAATGATTCCAATTGTTTTTATTCAAAAATTCCAATCCTTACCTCTATAGAAATATGGAAAACATAAACTTTACGATTGGTATATTTCAATTGCCCCATCAAGAAATAGATGTTCTCCTACATAAATATCATAAAAAATTATTCAAAGTATTCAAATAATAGGCAATGACAGTGTTTCCATAAATTGGGTGAAAAAGTAAAATTGATATGCCATCACCTTTGGTCGAGAACACAAGAAAACTGGTGAAGTAAGAATTATACACTCCAACAAGTAAAGGTGGTATTTAACAATACCAGTCCATAATTTCAGCAAACATATTGGTTTCCATTTATATGTAAAGAGAAAAACCAAATCAATAACCAATGGTTCACCATAAGGCCTAAAAAAACACTATATGATCTTTTTTACAAACTCAATAGACATCCAAAGTTATTAAATTGATCTAATAAACATATATTATAAGCATTACTAATGAAGTAATTCAACTAAATTTTGATTACTTAAATGCCTTTTAATTCCATATTCCTTAGCAACCAAAGAAAATAAGAAATGGTACATTAGTATAGCAAAGAACAATGTTGAGATGTGTCTTGAATTGTTGAAAGCACATCTTTAGTGTGCTCGCTCGACTCTCACTCGAGCGGTAGATCGAACGAGATTCAATCCGTAAGGTTGCTCGAACATCGCTCAAAGTCCAGCTCAAGCGAGACATCAGACAGAGAGTTCACTCAACTCTAGCTCGACTTCCAGCTCGAGTGAGATTCCAAACAGAAAGTTCGCTCAACCCTCGCTCGACGTCCAGTTCGATTGAGATTCCAGGCAGAGACTTCGCTCGACTCTCGCTAGACATCCTACTCGAGTAAGAGTCAACCCTAGACATTCACTCGAGCCTCGCTTGATGTTCGCTTCGAGCTAATGTTCTGTGATTAGGGTTGGCGTGAAATAGTGTTTTGCTCGAGCGAGATTTTACTTATATAAATGGAACATCGTTCATTAAACACAGTTGTGAGGAACTCAGTTACTTTTGTATTGATATTTGTTTTGAGAGCTTTTGTAAGTTGAGAGTGTGTGCGAGAGAGTTTTGCATATTGTAAGTGAGATTGAGTGATTTCTAGTGTAAGAATTTTGTGATTCAATTTCTGTACTTCATCTTTTTTCTATAGTGGATTCATTGAGACTGACCCAACAGTGGACGTAGACTTGTGTTAAATTGAACAACTTTAAATCTCAGTATCCAGAGTATTCTGTGTGTTTTGTTTTAATTTTTTTGTTGCATTTATGTTGCGCTACTTTTTATCTATTGTTTGTTAACATGTCTATTCCCAATAAACTGGTATCAGGTAATCTGCTTTGTGAAGATCTAAAGGGACGGCCACAGTAAGATTTGGAGTCGAGAAATTCAACGGACGTAACAGTTTTAGTTTATGACGCACCAAGATGAAGGCTTTGTTGCGACAGACGGGTTTGTTCAATGTTTTAGAAGAGATGACTGGTGATTCTCCTGCACCTTCAAAGAATGAGCAAGAAATGGGTCACAATACTATTCTATTGTCACTATCAGATGAAGTCTTGAGGAAAGTTGCTGAGGAGGAGACCGCTGTTAGTCTTTGGGACAAGTTTGAGAGCTTGTACATGAAGAAATCTCACACTAACTGGTTGTATTTGAAACAACGGTTATATATTGTCAAAATGAAGGAAGGTACTTATATTTCTAAAAATCTAGATAAATTTAATAAGATTATTATAGATCTAATAAACATAGACATTAAGCTTGAAGAAGAAGATCAAGCATTAATTGTTTTATGTCCATTGCCGATTTCATTTGTTTGTAAAGGGTTCCTCTGGTGATAGATCCAAAGAGAGATGTTCAGGAAAGAGTATGGATAGTTTCAATAGCTCTAAATCTAACAAGAAAATGTTAAGTGTTACTATTGTCATAAGTTTGGTCATTACAAAAGTGAGTGTCCTAAACTGAAAAATATAGAGGAAGATGAAAGTTCCTCTAATGTAGTTAGTATTGAAGATCAGTCTAACTACTCTAATATCGTCCTAGTAATCAGCAGCCCTAGTGGTTGTTTTGGTGACAAACGGTGATTCCGTTCTGGTTGGAAATGATATGGCTTATGATATTGTTGTGGTTGGTTCAGTCAAGATTGAGATGTATGATGGAACCATTAGAACTTTGTCCAACATTAGGCATATTCCGTTTGTGAAGAAGAACCTCATATCTTTGGGCAATCTACATTCCCTTGGTTATCAGTTTTCAGCTGAAGGTGGAATCTTTCGAATCTATAAGGACTCTTTGGTGGTGATGACAGCGAAGAAGATGACAGATGGTCTTTACTTCCTTGAGGGTAGTACAGTAATTGGTGGAGTATCCTCACATGCTCTAGATTCAGATGTCACTCTTATGCAGCACATATGAGTATGCCAGGCGGGGTGTGGTCGTTTATGAGTCGACATCTTTTACTTGGTGTAATCAGAAAACAGTAATCTTTATTTTTTTGTTTGCATTGTGTTTTTGAGAAACAATGTATAATCAAGTTTTTCGCAGTTGTTTATTTCTGATTGTGATACATCTTGTGTAATGTTATGCTTTGTTATATTCGTATTTGTTTTATGACCATTTGAGAAAGAGTTTGATTTTGTTTATTTATTTATTGTGATGTGTTTGATGTGCTCAAACACTTGAGAAAACTAGTGATCTACAGATAAGAAAGTAAAGCGTTGCTCGAACCATACAGTTTGGTTTCACTCCACATAAATAGAGTAGCTGAATGGATTGAGGTGGGCTCGTGTATCAGAGTCCATAGTTTGTTTTGGATTTGCCAGGCTTGTCTACAGATTGTGGGTGAAGCAGACAACACAACTTGCTATTGGATGAACCTTCTCTCCTTTTATTCCACAGGAAAAGAGATCAGAGTTATAGCAAAAAGATTGAGTTGTTGAGAGAGCTTCATAATAGAGTATAGGTGATACTCTAGATTATGCTTTTATCTAAATATGATTTTGACTTTGTTTATTGGCATTGATGCACAATGAGAGCAAGTCTACAATTGATAGATAGAGGAGGCAATTTGGCCACCTTTAGGATATGCTCATGCAGGCATTGTGGGGTTCTTACTTTGGCAGAGAATATTTGTTGGTTATCTTCATTTGTACTCAGATGTCGTTGTGCAAGTAAGCAGTTTGTATATTAGTGCATTGTCATTTGTGTGAAGATGTTGATTTTTCATTAGGACCAAGCCTATGATTTGGTCAAGTCATCTATAGTGTTGAAGGCTTTTGTGTGGAAATTAAGTTTTTCAAAGATAGATTTTGTGTTTCGGTTAGGTGTGCTTGCTCGACTCTCGCTCGAGCGGTAGATCGAGCGAGACTCACCCCGTAAGGTCGCTCGACCCTCACTCGACATTCAACTCGAGCAAGGCATCAGACAGAGAGTTTACTCAACTCTCGCTCGACTTCCAACTCGAGCGAAATTCCAGACAGAGAGTTCGCTCAACCTTCACTTGACGTCCAGTTCGAGCGAGATTCCAAGCAGAGACTTCACTCGACTCTCGCTCGACATCTCGCTCAAGCAAGGATGTCGAGCGAGAGTCAATCTTAGACATTCACTCGAGCCTCGCTTGATGCTCATTTCGAGTTAGTGTTTAGTGATTAGGGTTCACAACGTTTGGAATAGTGTTTTTGCTCGAGCGAGAAGAGTCGCTTAAGCGAGATTACACTTATATAAGTGGAACAATATTCATTTGAGCACAGTTGTGAGGAATTCAGTTATTTTTGTATAGATTTCTGTTTTAAGAGCTTTTGTAAGTTGAGAGTGTGTGAGAGAGAGTTTTGCAACTTGTAAGTGAGATTGAGTGATTTATAGTGTAAGAATCTTATGATTCAATTTCTTTACTCCATCTTTGTTCTATAGTGGATTCATTGAGACCGACCTAACAGTGGACGTAGACTTGTGTTAAATCGAACCACTTCAAATCTTGGTGTCCAGAGTGTTCTGTGTGTTTTGTTTTAATTTTTTTTGTTGCATTTCCGCTATGCTACTTTTTATCTGCTGTTTGTTAACCGGTCCATTCCTAACAAATAAATAAAGAACGCACACAACATGAGAAGCATAAAAGTATAGTAAGGCAACATAAAAGCATAAACCGGTATTCTAGTAGAACCATTTATGTAAATAATGAATATAATAAAAATTTATTAAGATTTATGAGTAGTAAGGTGCCTTAAGTTCCACCAATCATCACATTAACATTAATGAAGATAAATACTTTCTAGGATTGATGGAACTTGCGAGTTACAATACGGCAAAACCATTTGAATGAAACTTCAATAATTTGTATATAATGATAACATACAATTAGCTTCATATCAGTTCTTTCAAACAGCTAGATATAAAAATATGCATCTATTTGGCACTGTCTGGCACAAATTAAATATATAACTCTACTAGATATGCATCTAGTAGGCTAATTAGCCTCTACCCCATGAGTTAAGCATCCATATTCATTCAATTTCTTTTCTTTTCTTTTCTTTTACTTTTTGTAAAAATCATTTTCTTTTCTATATCTCTCTCAAAATGGTAAATCAGACACTTAGACACTTAGATACACTTAGATACCAAATATAAAGCAAGATATACCTAAACAGTATATACTATATTAGATATAAATATTAAGTGATAATATATAATTTAAAAGCATAGAACATAATAAAAAAATGAAGTATAAAAATCACAAGTGTAAAGTGTAGAGTGTAACTTGCTTACTTTCAAACATAAGAATACTATTAAGTTTCCATCGTGAAAAAATTACTTCTTTACAAACATAGTCAAATTGTCAAATTCATATTTTTTTTTAAAAAAAAAGATCTAATTCCATCGTCTATTTCAATGAGAGACCCAATCCTATTAGATTTACCAAATCTATCCAAGCCAAAAAAGACCCAGTTTACTAAGTCACAATATTTACAATTATTATTCACTGATCGGAAAGGGACTTACCGAAAAGTCACCAGCGAGATAAACACGACAATGTGTGTGTGTGTGTGTGTGTGAGAGAGAGAGAGAGATGGCAGCCAAAGCTTGAAATAGAGACACACAACAACTAGGATTTCATGATTTTGCGTGAGATATAATTCTGAGCAAAGGGTGCTAAGAGTCTCTAAACAGAGAAAAACACATTCGAAAACTTCACGAGATAATAGAGAACAATAGCCTATTAAAGGAAGTTTTCTTTCAAATGAATCCACTGTCTTCTTCTGGACCAAATGGTTTTCCTCAGTTTTGTTTTTTTACCAAACTCGTTGAAATGTTGCGGGCAATGACATTATACAAATTGTTTTACATGTGCTCAACTCTCATGGTATAATGAGAGTTTAATGAAATTAATGAGAGTTTCTTGGCTCTTATCCCTAAGGTTAAAGCTCCTAAAAAGGTTTCAAATTTTAGACCTATTAGCCTTTGTAACATACTTTACAAGATTATATTAAAAAAAACTATTATTAATAGATTGAAGAAGATTTTGATAGATATTATTTCTCCTACATAGTCAACTTTTGTCCTTAGGAGGTTCATCTTTGATAATATTATTGTTGCTTATGAGGCTATGCATACCATGACAGTTGTAAGGGGACATGTGTTTTATGGCCTTGAAATTAGATAAGAGTAAGATTTATGATTGTGTGGAGTGGCTGTTTTTGAGTGCTATAATGAAGCATATGGGATTGGGTCAAATTTGGATTAATTTGATCATGAAGTGTGTGGATTTAGTTTCATATTTCATTCCCCTTAATGGCAAGTCCCAGTCCTCTTTTAAACATAGTAAAGGAATTAGACAAGGTGACCTACTATTACCTTACCTCTTTATTCTTTATGCTGAGGCTTTGAGCTCTCTATTGAATAATGCTAAGGAGAATGGAGCAATTTTACTGGTATACATATTGGGAGGGATAAATTGCACATTAATCATTTCTTCTTTGCAGATGTTAATTTGATCTTTTGTAGAGCCGATGCAATTGAATGGAGCATATTACTATATGTTCTTAACGTTTATGAGCAGACCTCTTATCATAGGCTTAACAAAGACAAGACAACCATTTCGTTTGACAAAAATACCTTGAGGGAAGTCTAGGAGTTAATCTTAAGTATAGCTGGGACCAAACTTTTATGCCTTGTGAGAAGTATCTGGCTTACTAGCATTGGTAGGAAGAGCAAAATCCAAGTTGTTTAGCAGCATCCTAGACAAAATCAGATTGAGAATTAGTAATTACAAAGTCAAATCCTTCTTATATGCAACAAAAGAAATTCTATTTAAAGTAGGGATCTTAGCCTTGCCAACCTAGTGTATGGCTAATTTTAAGTTGCCCTCATCACTTATTCGAGAGATCAACAAGCTTATGCAATATTTCCAGTGGGGACAATAGGAATAGGAAAAGGAAAAGAAAATTAACTAGATTCCTTGGAGTGCTATGGGGAGATCAAAAGGAGTGAGTGGTTTGGGTTTTAGAGGTCTTTCAAAGCTTCAATTTCACAATATTAGCTAAACAAGATTGATTCTAAATTGGAAAGTAGACCCTTTTTCATATGAAGGAGTATCTTGGTTACTCGAGTTATGATGGAGAATAGTATTTTTTGGAGAATTGAAAATGGTTTTGAGGTGAAAATTTGGAAAGGCAAATGGCTTGCAAAGCCAAAATTATTTGTCTTTTCAAAATTTCAAGGTCCAATCTACTATGAATAGGTTGGAGGAGAATGCTACAGTTAAGTTACCTATTGGCCTAGTCACCAACCAATATTGTAGAGATTTTCAATAAGGAGGAAGCTGAGCTGATTTTGCAAATTCTCTTGAGTATCTCAAATAACCCTAATAAGCTGATTTAGATAGGCTCATGATCAAAAGATATATTCTCAATTAGAATTACTTATCATTTCCACAAAGAAATGGTAGAGCAATCTAAGGGCCAACCTTTCTCTTCAAACTCAAAAATATTGTGTGGTCTAAGCTTTGGAAGCTAAAGATTCGATATGCATATAAGTTTTCAGATGGAGATCTTGCTTGGAAGGATCCCCTACTGCTTTGAGTTTATTCAAGAGAAAGGTTTTTGATAACCCTTGCTATCCATTTTGTAATGAGGAAGAATTGGTTATCCTTGACTTATGGTCTTGTCCAGTAGCTCAAGATGTATGGTGCCAATGTTCAAAAACTTTGAAGAAATAAGCCTGTTGGAAGCTGTCCTTCATGGACCTCATGGAGGAGTTTTGCTAACTATGTTGTAGAGGAATTTGTTGTGATGGCTCAAGGAGTTTGGCAAAGAAAATGTTTATTTGTGTTTCAAGATGAGCAACTAAGTTCTAATGTAATGGTGCAGCAATCTCAAAATATGATTAGGGAGTTGCTTGCAGATTAAGTGCAAAGGACAACTAATATTGTTGTGCCAATTAACATTGCTCAAGGTGGGAGCCTCCTCCTTTGCATAAGTTCAAGCTAAATTGAGACATAGCAATAAATAAGGTGAAATGGATCATTGGTATAAATGTGGTAGCTAGAGATTGGAATGGATCTTTTCAAAGCAGCTTGCGTTCCAACAGAGCATTATTCTTTGACCTTTTGATAGTAGAAGTAGTTGGGGTAGTACATGCTACAAGGTTTGCTTTGGATCTTGGTTTGCGAAATATCATATTGGAAAAAGACTCTTTACAAGTGGTCCAAAACTTAGCCAAGTTGACTAAAAACTTGGCTAGCTATGGATTGGTGATCATTGATATCAAGCAGCTACTAAATATTTTTCAAAGTTGGTCAGAACAACATATGTCTAGAAAGTTTAAAGATGTAGCTCATGTTTTAGCTAAATCTGCAATTTTAATTTTTGATGAAACTGTGGATATGAAAGATCCATCTTTATGTATTGTTGCTCTGTTATGAACTTATTGAAGAATAAAACTATTTCTTAAAAAAAGGGATTATGAACCAAAATTTGATTTATAATTACTTTTGAGTAAGCCAACTACTCCAAGTTTGTATGTAACTAGCAAAAGTGAAATAGAAAGGCCGAAACCAGAGAGGGGGGAATATTAACACGCAAACTGGTACGACAACAACTTAGTAATGTTTGCATGAAATAGGTTAAAGTCTTTGTTCTGTAAGATTAGTTTGTTTTTATAGATGAAATGAGATGAGTTGATATCAAAATTAAAAATTGAATAAAATATTATTAAAATATATATTTTTATATTATTATTGTTTTAAAATTTAAAAATTTGAAAAATTTATTTATTTTATGTAAGAATTTAAGAAAATTATAATGATGAGATGAGAATGATTGTGAAAATCAACTAGACAAATTTGGTCTTATTGTTTTCATAAATGATATGTAATAAGATGAGATAAATTGAGATTAAAATTAAAAGTTGAATAAAATATTATTAGAATATATTTTTTTAATATTATTTTTAATTTTAAAATTTGAAAATTTAGAATTATTTATTTTAAAAAAATTTTAATAATTAAATTATATAAAATAAGATGAGTTGTAGATAAGATTGATTAGTCGAGGTTAAAAACCCCACCACCCGATTCAAAATTGAACACCGCTTTCCAATATTGTCCTAGCTCATGCGAAAGTTATAATAAACTCTTCGAGATAAACACTGACGTGAGATCTAGAAATTTATTTTAAGTCTGGGATCTAAAAATTTATTAAAAGTCTGGTTTGTTTTTTAATTTGAGTTAAAATAAAAAATAAAAATTAAAAAAATATTATTAGAATATTAATTTTTAATATTAGTTTTGTTTTGAAATTAAAAAAAATTGAATTATTTATTTTATTTTGTGTGATAATTTAAAAATATATTATTAGAATATATATTTTTTAATATTATTTTTTTAAATTTGAAAATTTTAATTATTTATTTTATTTTATATGATAATTAAAAAATTATAATAATTAAATGAGATTAAATGAATTGAAATTAAAAGAAAAAATTAAGCATGTGTCTTTAGATTGTATTTAGATATCGAAATGTACTGAGTTAAATTAAGTTTTTTTTGAATAACAGTTAATTGAAATAGTTGAATGAAATTTGTAGAATTTATTTAAATGAATTTAGAATGCGTTTGGATGATTAGATAAATTTAAATAAATTTATACAAAAATGTAAAATTGTGATGTTTGACCGTACATGAGCTGACGTTTAAAAGAAAAATAAATAAATAAATCTGGTCGGCGGAGGGTACATCACTGTAGCTACAGTGTGCTATAATGACATAAAGCGGGAAAAATTGATGCTACAGTAACATAAAGCGGACGACGTTGACATAAAGCAGCCGACAGGGGTACTGTAGCTATAGTAACGCTAATTTTAAAGTGAGTTTAGTTCGAAAGATGTTAAATTCGTGTGTTTGGTTTATAAAGTGAGTTTAAGAAGTAGAATCCGTTTTTTCTTCCTCGTTTCCTGGTTTTTCTTTTCATTTTTGTTGCCCACATCCATTGCACTGCCCTTTCCCACAATCCACCATTTCTGGCCATTGGAGACATCATACCTATTGCCTATGCGATCTATGCCCCCTCAACTTTACCATTCCTTGCCTGCATGTCTTCTGATTTTTTTTTGTTGGGGGGGGGGGGGTGGTTTTTTGTTTTACTTTTGGAAATGTTGGAGTCGATCGACCTTCTTATAAAAGTAGTTAGAGTTATTGTCAAGGAGTGTCACTGTTTATATTATCGAGATGATTTCAAACTCATTTTAAATTTAAAATTACATAGAAAAAGTGGAAATCGTTGGAGAGAGGCAATCTCAATGATATGGGCGATAACACCTCCAACAAGCGACAACGACACTGTCTGAGTTGAGGTCGAATGTCTTCCTACCCATCACGTGAAATCATTTTTACTTTATTTTTTTATTGTATTTTTTTATTTTATTTTTTATTATATTTTTTAAATTTTATTTTTTTATTATATTTTTTATTTTATTTTTATAATTCTTTATTATATTTTTATTAGAAGCTATTTTTTAATTGGGGATTGGTCTGGATCGTCAGGATTTCTCTTTACTTTTGCCTCCATGTTTATTCTTTTTGGCCTGAATATATAAAAAAAAAATATTGCACCATCATTCTTACAGCACAAAATAAAATAAAATAAAAATCATCCATCAAACAATCACTTATCACCAGTTGATAAGTGACATGATGAAGATATACAAAATTATATATATTTTTAAAAAAAATTTAACAAAATTATTACTAGTACTCTAAAATTGCTGAATATAATTTTTTTAACATGTACCATGTATAAGTTTCTTAAAAAAAAATACAATATAATAAAAAATAATAAAATAAGACTCGTTATCCTTCCTGTAATTGACGGAAATACTCACTTTTGGTTTTAACCGAATAGTTGACATGATGAAGATAAATAATATAAATCAATACTAAATTATAAATATAGTAGTAGAGTACATAAAAAATCATACAATCATTTGAAAAAGATTGAACTAAATGGGAGATCCAAGTGAAAAAAAACTAAAATTTTAATTGTGTACTCCATATTTTTTTTAAAAAATTATGCGATATTTTGATATTTTAATATTTTACAATTATAAAATATGACGTAGCTTGTGTTTACTTCTTTTTTATTTTTATTTTTTTATTCAATAAGTATGTGACGTAGGATTGTCGAATGGAACACTCTTAACAAAGCGCATGCACCTGCGCCAGATCGCTGCCCATTAGAGAGAGAGAGAAAAAATAAAGGTGGGAATGACGTGAGATGTTAAAGCCCTCTGTAAAGTGGAGACTTCTCCTTTAAGAACTGAATAAAAATAAAAATAAAAATAAAAATAATAAATAAATAATAAATAATGTACACAACACATTCTATTAATATTTATATAACACATTTTATAAAATAGAGATATTTTTATAAATTATTTTATAAAGTTAACATCAATTTATAAAATTATTTTTATTTTATAATAATATTCTATAAAATGTTATAAAAGAAATTGGATTTATCATTTCTCAATAATAATAATAGAGCAAAAAGGAGACGAAAAAAGAGGGATGAAGAGAAATGGGATTTACGAAGAAACGGAGAACAAAAATTGGAAATGTTCATAACAAAAGAAAGAGAGAAAAGAAAAGGATGAGAATTGAGAAGAGAGGCCACAAGAGGAGAGGAGAGAGGAAATATAAAAGGAAAATGAAAGAGAAACAATAAAATTGAAGTCCTGTATCAGACATTTCTACTTAATTAATATGCAATTTATTATTTATATCTTTCTATTTCAATTTTTAAATATTTGTGATTAAAAGAAAAATTAAAAATGACAAAGCACATATCGATTAAATAGATGTATATGATATAAAACTTATTTATAGCATTTCTTAAAATATAAATATATTATATATATATTTATATACAAAAGAATATCTACATGATTAAAACAACTTCTACTTGTGAAAGAATCGTGATAAACTCGTGGAAATACATATGAATTATTTATTTATTTGTTCTTCGATCTTTTGGAAACCTAAGTTCATTTTATCATTACCATAGTTATATTTTGGGCTTGTTGCACATATGACCTTGCCATATTTATAGCCATTGGATCATTTTACTTACCAAGTTGTTAAATGTCATCATTGAAATCATGATGATCTCTCTCTCTCTCTCTTAATAAGCTTCCATATCTGATTTTCATCGTTGTCGTCAAAAGCCTCGACTTCCTTCCTTCTCATTTTTTTCTTTTCTCCATCTATCCATTTTATCTACTAAGATAATTCTCTTTCATTTTTATTATTTTATTTTATTTCCTTTAAGGCCAAAAAAGACCGATACATAGTTTTTTGATAACTCTTGAAAGACATAAGTAGCACAAAAAGATTACCAGATTGCAAATCATTTGAAGGATGATGACGATTTTGCTAAAATTACTGCACGTGGTTCTCACAAACTGCTCCCAACTACTCGTGGTTCTCACATGGCCACTTTTCCGATAGCTCTTCTCACCACTTGTTAGATCACTGAAATCACCACAATTAAATCTTTCAAATATGACTTTTGTGGCTGAAAAGAGGTATACATATTGTCTTCATGCGCCGTTACAGATTTCAAAGTAGGGGTGTCAATGTGTTATACGATTTGTTAATCCAATACGAACATAATATAATAAAAGCATATTATGATTTAATCTTAACAGGTTCGAATTAAAATAGATTGACCCATTAAGACACGATTCTTGATGACTTGATAACGAGCCAATCCGTTATGAAACGTTAAAAAATTAAAGTTACAATTTTACTTTTATATCTAAAAGTAACATTGTTAGAATTTTCATTTTGATATTTTTATTATTTAGATTGTAATTTTGGTCTTGTAGTTAATTTTATAATTTTTGTAGATATTGTAATTTTAATATTATGATAAATTATGCTAAATTTTATTAAGTCAAATAGGTTAATTTCGAGTATATTCAACTCATTTACATAAACAGGTTAAAACGGGTCGTATTATGTCGTGTTAACCTATTTCGTAATATTCACTAAAGGGTCAAGGTTGACACGACCTATTATATTAATAGATTGCGTTAGAGTTTGAGATTTGACAAGATAAACTTAACGGGTCAGGTTAGAATTGACCCATATAATATAGTATACATGCCTTAACACGACACAAACGCGACCTGTAACATGATTTAACACCCATATTTCAAAGTCTATCAAAGCTAGTTCAAAATGTAATCCATCATTTTCTCATCTATCTTACTGATTTCCTTGTTGTTTTCCTTTTTGTTTAGTAAACAAAATATGTTCATCTCTTGGACGTTTGTCTATAGAGGATGAGTTTTCTCTATCTATAAAGGATAAAGTTTAATCTTTATTTATGATTAGTGTTGTCTTTTAGATATTTATCTGTAGAGAGTATCTGCAGTAGTGAAAACCAGACTAGTCACAAAAGAAAATAATATACTGGTGAAGTTTTAAATGCACTTATTGATTTATGAGGTAATAGTTGATATGACGATATCTCTGCATGTTTCCAGTCATGAATGTAAGTTTTTTTAATTAATGAATGATGATGTTTTCCTTTAAGAAAAGATCAATCAGAGTAACCATTATAGTTTATAATCACCTTGTTCTCATGGCAAATATATACATGCCAGCACTTGAGTGTTGGACACGTACACACCTAATGATGGAAAATGGGTGATGATAGGATGTTCGGGAAAATCTATTGTTTCCATTTAATTTAATATGACTATGGTTAATGAATAACAATCCATGCAATACATGTAGGGCTGCAAACGATCCGATCAAAGACGAGTTCAAGTCGAGTCGAGCTGGACTCAAATAACTCGAGTTCGAGTTTGAGTCGAGTTGAGAGTTTGCCGAGTCGAGTCGAATTCGAGCCGATCAAAGACGAGCTCGAGTCGAATCGAGTTATTTATCGATATTTGTTTTTACTCTCTAACGAACGAGCCGAACTTAGTCGACTAATTACTCGAGTTTCTTACTCTTTATAAATATTTGACTCAATAATTTTTTTGTGAACTTAATACATTATTATTGTAAAAAAATAAAATGCTACTTCTACATAAAATAACAAAATATATTACTTATACAAAATATCAAAAATAATATATATAACACAAAATATATATATAATAAAAGAATATACGTAAGAATATATGCAAGATTATATATATGTATATAGAAATATTACGAGTATTGTTACGAGCTCAAAACGAGTCGAATCGAGTTTATACGAATCTTGTTCACGAACACAAACCGAGTTTATACGAGTCGAGTCGAGATTATACGAGTTTAGCTCGTTTAATATTCGAACCAATATTAGTGCTCACGAAAAACTCATTTATTAAACGAATCGAATTCGAATCGAGTTTATACGAGTCGAGCTCAAATTATTCACGAGCAGCTCTGTTCATTTGCAGTCCTAAATACATGATGTAAAAATCTCTCTGTCTCTGTCTCTGTCTTTGTCTCTCTCTCTATATATATATATATTTGGATTCTACAGGAATTAGCCAAATCTCTCTGCTAACTCAGACTGGTTGGTGGAGCACGGAACTGGCTAAAACTGGTAGAGAATCGATCGTTGGACGATAGGTTTTTATCAAAACCAACCTTGACCAGTTCAATCGCGATTTAAACCAACCAATGTCAGTTATATATATATATATATATATATATATTCTCCATTTATACAGGACCAAAATAACTTTGTTTCGCTTAAATGAATGAAACAGTGTCGTTTTGGGCCTCTAATAAATGAAAAAAGAAACTTAATGAAACAATGACGTCATTTTAAACTAGGGTTATATCCCTCAACGGATCCCTTTCCCCCTCATCCTCAAGCCCTCACTTTTGATATATATATATATATATATATGTATATATGTCTTCTTTCTCTCAAGCAGCGTAACCATTGCTATTGCCAATCTCTCCCTTCTAGCGACGACCAACTTCTCTAGCGACGGCCAACCTCTCCAACTACCCTTTCTCAATTTCTCCAACTATAACACAGTGACCCTTCCCTCTTGAGGGCCTCCTTCTTCCTCCCCTCACTTTTGACTCTCTCTCTCTCTCTCTCCCCCCCCCAAAGATGCCATAACAAATCCCCATCGTGATAGATTGTATTTGTCGCTGAATTGTGATTTGCTACATCAAACTTTACTTTCAACTTTTCCTTTTTATGGATTGTGTTTGGAAAGCATTATAGTTTATGGATTATGAATGGTGATGCGAAACCAATTCCCAAACCACAAAATTGATCGGTGTCGACCGAACGAATTCTAGCTTATTCTTTTCCTCCCTATCGATCAATTTCGATCGAGAAAGATGCAGATTTTAGGTGTTGGTGTCGCACCAAAAGCATCAAATTTTCACGCCTAATATATATCCAATAGTGACTCAAATCCATCCATATAAACTACTCCAACCCAAATGGTGATCTTAGTAGAATACATCATTAGAACCTTTGGATGAACTTTGTTTTGTCATTGATTAGTATCATTAAGGAGAATTGTACTCTTTGTAATTGTTGGGATAAATCAGTTATTAAAAGCTAATTTGTATAATAATGGAAGTAGACAAAATAAATAACGACAATCACATTAAGAACACCAAAATTTAAGGGATTCGGCTCTAAGTGAACCTACGTTCATTGTCGGGGTCGATCTCAATAAATTCACTATCAATAAAGAAAGTACAATAGATAAATCAAAAGATCCTCAGTCCCAAATAACATGTATTTATAGTCCATGATGTCAAAATCCTAATTTCAGAATATTTGCTCGAGTAGACGTTTTACGGTAGGCACTTGCTTGAGCTAACTGTTGAGTGAGTTTTGAGCGAACTCACGGGTTAGTCTCCCGCTCGAGCTGATTGTCAAAGGAGTGTCGAGTGAACTCTATATCTAAAACTTCACTCGAGTGAATTGAGAGCGAATTGTTGAGCTAAGGTTGCTTGAGCCAAGGTTGAGTCACAACCAAGCTAGGATTAAACAACGATCAAGCCAATCCTAAAAAAAAACTTATTTTCAATAAGAAATCAAGACAAACTCAGTGGTAATAACTCTCGCATAACTAATAACACGTATGATATATTCTTGTTTATTATGTTTTGTTAATGATGTTATCATTTTTATTTCTTAATCAGTGCTTATATATAATTAATAAAATGTCTCATCTCTATTTTTAATCTCAACCAGATCCACATTGTTCAGAGTCATAACATGCCAAATAACCTTTCATTGCTCTTGTTATCTCTAAATCCACCCTTCCTCACAACTAAACCAACTTATTGATTCATACTTGGGTCCCATAATTTTTGCAATTGCATTTGAAGCTCACTCATCATTCTTCCTCCAAGATACACAATTTAAGAAGAAAAAGAAAATTCAAGGGAAGTAGGAAGCTATTAGTCTATTACTTTCCTAACCAAGGATTTGGAAGATGGTGACATTAGGAGTTCTGCCAATAGGTTCATAAGAGTTATCTTTCTTTTTCTTTTTTTTATAAGAGAGTTATCTTTTTTCTATAGATTGGGGAATGAGGGTCGAATCTAAGATTGCTATTTTGGAGATGTGGGTCTTAAAACATTCGCATCCATTTCCGCATCTCCCTGTTATCTCTATGATTTAGGGGAAAGTTTAGAGTTTACATTTAGAACCTTCCTCTACCTAGATCCTTAAAATAAAGATGAGATTTTGGATGCTACCACAGTTCCCCATATTTGGAGAACCATTGTACATCTCCGAAATCGTGGTTTTGATTCCTAACCTATTGTTGGTCTCGCATCTTCTTCTTTCTTGGCATTTGGGTACCCTTGTCCATATCGACTGTCCCTCGTAACCCAGCCACCATCAACGACACCCTCTCTATTACACCATGTTATGATGACAGTTTCTAACTTGTGCTTTTTTGCTATTTTCCAAGTTTGTTATATGGTTTCGTTATATCTTGCTTTAACATATGGTTTTATTGTTATCCAAATTTTGTTATTCAAGCTTTGTTATTTGTTGGTTTTTCTAATCATTGAAAGCTATGGTTTCTATATTATTTGTTATTGGTAATTTTGCCATCTTAGTTTTTTTTTTTTTTTTTTGCACTGAGATCTTTGTGAGCTGCATAAATAATCTTTTTTTTTTGTTATTTGTGGATTGCACTATTTCTAATTTTGCACTATTTCTGAAATTGTTCACTGAAATATATTTTTGCACTGAAATGGCTATTATTGTGCTATTTCTGCACTATTGTTGCTATTATTGTGCTTTTATTGCATTGAAATTGGTATTGCTATGTTGTTTTTGTTTAACATATGGTTTTGCTATATTTTGCTTAGCATATGGTTTTGCTATTATCAAATATTTGTTTTGATTATATTTCTTTATGATTGCAATCCCTGGGAATCTTGTTGGTAGCCATTCTAGTGAGCATGTTTTATAATTAATTTTTTCAAAGAGCATGCTTTATGTTGATTTTCATGTCCTTGATCACTTTTATCTTTCTTTTTATCCTAGATTTCACCTTTACCATTTAGAGCATGTTTGCATTTAGCACCTTTATATTTCTTTTCATGTTGATTTACATGTCCTTTACTTTGTTCTTTTAATTCTCTCTACTCCAACACTCTTTTGCTTTGTTGTTTTCTTGCTCAATAATTATTTTATGTGTTCATTCCCTTGTGTTTGGTTCTTCCTCTGTTGGATTCTTTTTTGCAACGTTCAGTATTGATCAATAATTATTTCTTGGAGGGGTTGCATGTCTACTGTAAGGCTGTAATGATGGTTCTAATATGTATTTGGGAGGGAGTTATTTCACAAGTGTTAATGGGATCCGATCAATATGGCAAGGTAATACTAACCTAAATAACCATCAAATATTTTGTGATAGTTTTCACAAAAAACAAACCAGGATTTAAGGTTTGTTAGTCATTTGAGGTTGGGCTCTTGTCTTATGCATGTTGTAAATAAAAAAGCCATTCTAAGCCCTATGGAACACACATTGTTTAAGGAATCGAATGGAAATGCTCTTATTTAGCATGATGATTCTATTGCTTTACTATCATTATTTGTTTCTTAGTGACTTAGATTTATTGATGTGATCTTTATTTATTCTACACAATCATTTAGCATGCTTTTATTTAGTATGCTGATTTTGCATGCTGTTTGAACTTGCTTGGTATTCTTTGTTGGATTTTGTAAATTAATTTTGTTAGTGTTATGTTGTGATTTATTGTAATGTGGCTCAATTTTCATTGTTGGATTAACCCCCTTCATTGTGATGATGAGAAAATCTCGTGGGAACATAGAAAATTGGTACATACCTCCATGGCATGGTAACTCGAACGACCAATTAGTAGTGGAAACAGGTTGTTGCAGCCATTCCAGGGTGACAATTTTCCTATATGTTATCATTCGGTTCTTGAGCTGGCTAGCAAAATAACGTTCTCTATTTTTCTTGTTTGATATGATTTTGGTTGTGTATTCCCCGACTATGATGATAAGAAAGTTAAGTTAATGGTTTAGGTGTGTTTAGGGGGCTTCACAAGAGAAAGTTAAGTGCCGAGAATGCAAATGCTCACTATTTGTCTATAAACTTGAAGCAAAATAATAGATAACACTACCAATGCTTCAGTCAAGTAGTTCTAACACTAGCAATATCTCATTTTCAGCAAACTATCGCTAATATGAATACCTAGTATGCAATTATAATATTAAAGCATGTCGGCGCACTGCTCAGACTGAGGATAATGAGGGGCTCTGATTTTTAGAATGTCAAAACTATGAGGTAATTTTGCATTTGTTTGTGCTCTGATTTTTATGAGTTATTGTGGTATCATCTCATTTACAAATTTCAATACTTGTCAACTTGAAGGTTTTTTGTTGCTTGTTGGTATGATCTTAATTACCAAAATATGGCTAAAAGAAAATTCATTGATTAACAATCGATTTTCATAAGATACAAACATCAATGTACATCCAAACCGTTAGATATCAAGTAGAAATTGATTTAGAGATGCAAAAGAGAAAACTTGAGAAAATGAGTTTGATTATTTTGATTTCAATGAAGTGGCTTATTTGTTTTGAAAATTTATTTTGGGAAATTCTAAGCAATCTTATGTTGAAATGTGCTAAAATTTTGGGCTTGGTGTATGGATATTTTCAATGTATGTAATTATAACATTATATCATTCACAACACATTAAATTTGTTTTTTAGGACTAGTGTGTAGGGCTGTTCAGCCGACCCGACCGACCCGATAGCGCTTATTTCCGATTCGACCCGAAAATTGGCCATTCCGACAACCCGTTACCCGATTTATCGATAACTCGTCTTCTTCTTCTTCTTCTTCGTCTTCTTCTTATTCTACTTCTTCTTCTTCGTTCTTTTATTTTTTTTACAAATCATTGAACAGTAAACAAAATCTTGATTCATTCAAATCAACCCTTTAAAAAACCCTAATACAAAAACTTCATTCGAACAAAAAATCAAAACAATCAAAGCAAAGAAGACCCCCTCATTCGCAACACCAACCCTTCAGAAAACCTAACACAAAAGCTTAAGCCGACTAGGAACTCGACTGCATCAGCAATGCTCAAGCAGTGGTTGGCTTTGGAGAGGTCATTGTGCTCGATCAGCTGTCGAGACTCACCCATGGCTCCAGTAGTGTGACGTAGAGATTTCTCAGCCGCTGGATGTTGGGAGACGAGGATCGAACGAGGTGTGGATGCGGAACGAGGAACGTCTGTTCTTTCCAAATACACGAGCTCTTGGGGGTTGAAGGATCTCTGTAAGAGGGTCATATGGACAGCAGGGGGTAGGATTCGATGGAATCGTCGGTGGTAGTTTTGAATCGTGATGGATGTGCAATTCGTGTAGAGAGAGAGAGAAGAGCGAGTTTCTGAAATGAGGGGGTAAGGGTATTGAAATTGTTTAAATCGACCCATTACTCGATTAACCGACTTCGGGTCAAAAAAACGGGTCGAAAGATAACGGAAAACGGGTCGGGTATCGGATATCGGGCATTATGTTCAGCCCTGCTAGTGTGAATGGGCAATAATAGTATCTGTATGAAGATATTTATTTTTTGCAAATACAATGTCGTTATTATTATTTATACCATTGCAACTCTTATCAATTATTTATCGGTTACAAATAAAATATCCTTGAAAAAGATGAATGTTAATTATTTTTAAAATCATAATAATTTTGAAACTGTTCTCGTACTGGAATAAAAAACTAGCTTTGTGTTTAAAATTTATGTAGAAGCTGATATTGCTTAACATAGGAAAAAGATAAAAGAGCTAGTAATTAAGATTGTAAATGAAAGTGAGAGAAAATAAATAATAAAGAAAAAAAATAGAGAAATTAAGAGTATTTTACTAGAATAGAAAAAGTATAGAGAATAAGATACAGAAAGTTTTAAAAAATTAGTAAAATTTAAGATAATTTTAAGAATGATGTATATGAGTTAAAATTTAGAAAATTTTATAGAAATGTGATGATAATGCTCTTATGCCATTAGGCCACATATCATTGACAAAAGAGTCGATCGTTGATAGAAGAGTCAATCTTTAGATGGAGGCTCATTATTCATTTTGGCTTTCAAGTTTCAAACATAACACCGTAAAACCACAATTGAGTTTATAAAACCAAAAGAAAAAAAGGACCTCTTTTTTTTTTTCCAAAAGAAAAAAGAAAAAATTGCACAAATTACGATCTTATTATGATATAATTATGAATAATTTTTTTTTGTAATCTATATTTAATAGACTGTATTATAGTCTACATAAAAATGTTCTTATTTTATAATTAAATGAAATGAATTTTTAAATTTTTAAAATTTCTTATTTGTAAATAAGAGTGTTTTAATCAATTTTATTTTAAAATAAAAATTTTCTTATTTATTTATTACTGTAAAAGAATCCAATCTTTTAGATTGTGTGTAGCAATGCCCTACAATTATTGATTAACTAATTTATTAACACGAAATTCACACCTCCCGGATAACACTCACCTCTGAGAGACCCCCCTTCCCTAATCTCATCTCCTGCAAACTTGCAAGTTTTCCAAGGCAAACCGCCGGCGACGAACATCTAAACACCGTGCCAGCAAAGAACACCCGATAGGTCCCCCTACCTGACATCCTCCCTCCCCAATCTCAAATACAATTGGCTGGATTGCAAGTTTTACTAATTGATACGGTTAACTTCTAGATAATATTGGTTTCGGTAAAACTTGTACATCACATCTATAAAAGTGATAAAGTAGATTACAGAAGTTAAAGGGAAATAGCGAAGGTACCCACCAATTTTGGCAATAATATTGAAGAGACGAGGTGTGGTGGCCAAGACGGATCTGTAGTTGGAGATTGGGATAATATAAATTTTCATAAGTATAAGGTAACTCATGGTCAAGTTCTGAGCTCTATTTACATGGTGGTGAACACGTTTTTCTTATCTGTGATTGATGACAACAAGCTTGTTATAGTCTCGTTGGAGCTGATCATTTTCTTGCAAATAATTACGACCACTTGAATTACAAAGAGGTCTCATGGAAGTAGCAGGTCATACTAATTACTAGGTACGTAAGTTGGGAGACCTATGTGGTGTTCGTTGCCAACAAAGGGTTGAGATGTTCATCATCGGTGGTTTGCCTTTGGAAAGTCTACAGGTTTGCAAAAGCTGGGATTGGGGAGGGGAGGATCGAGTGAGGGGTGTTCTCCCAAAGCAAGAGTTATCCGGTAAGTGCGAGTTCTATGTTAATTCTTATGGAATATATGTGTCTTAATATGATTGATTGGTGCAAAATGAGATTTTATACCCATTTGGACTAAAAGTTTTCCTTTTTTCTTTATTAATCTTTTTGCGGTTTTGTCGAGACTCCCATCATCTTTTTGCACATTTCCTTGTTAATTTTCATTGAAAACCATGCCAAATTGCCAATTGTTTTTCAGGAAAACGCACCGTTTTTGTCTATAATGTATTCTAGACGTGTACGCGCAAGTTCATGACTTGTATCCACCATCCATCACTTGATTCACTTTAGGACCTTCTCTCAACGATGGCTCGGAACCGGAATAGGAACCGGACCAGAAACAGAACCATTCCCTCCCCTCGCTGAACTGAACCTCCCATTTCTGAAAGGAAAAATCAAAGTCTCAAACGGCATTTCTTATTCCCGATGGAGCCCCAGTACTCGAAGGCCGCCCGGTCTTACGGTCCCCAGATGAAAATGACGATCGCGCCCTCGCAGCACTCCGATGACAGGACCGGCGGTGAGCTCCGCGCGCTGGATTGCAACCTCACCTCGCTTTGCGACCACATCCAGCTGGATGGATTTATCTCCGGCTCCTTCTCCGACATCATCGTCCAGGCCATGGGCTCCACCTACCACCTCCATCGCCTCATCCTCTCCCGCAGCTCCTACTTCAGGTCTGGACTCCATTTTGATTTTGTTTAAATGCTTGTTCCTGGGGTTTAATCTTAATCATGCAATTCGGTTGGTTTTTTTTTTTTCCAAAAAATGTAGCGCCCCCTACAATTTATATGCTTGCTTTATTATTCTTGTTTGTGAAAATTGGTTGGCCTTGCTACTAATTGTAGGAGAAAACTGTAAAATTTTCTATTTTAGGCTAGTTCAATGATACAAATGTGAAACATCTCGAGAAATTCTTCTATTTTCAAATAGCGAACTATAAGCTCTAGGTGCTACCGCTGGATTGTAGAAGAATACTACGCTTCGGAGGTAATGCTTGTGAAATAGTTTTTTTAATAGGCGGTAATGCTTATGAAATGGTGGAAGGGGGAATTTGGTGAAAGAGAGAACGGAGGCTATATAAATCATAAAATAGAAAGTGATGCTATTTATTACTTTTTGCGGAAAATTTTACAGATAGGTTTATGCTAATGATATCTTTATGTGTTAGCACAGCTTACTTTCTGAGATTAATTTTCTGACGTCTAATGCTGCCTGGCAGAAACATGCTTCATGGTCCCTGGAAAGAAGCCAGTGCTCTGGTTCTGACCTTGCATGTAGATGATAAGAATGTCAATGGTGAAGCAATTGCAATGGCTTTGGCATATCTATACGGCCACCATCCAAAGCTTAATGATGACAATGCATTTCGAGTTCTAGCTGCTGCTTCCTTTCTTGACCTTCAGGTATAATGTTCTTTATTGTGGTTTCTGCATCTTTTGTTCGCATATAGAACAGAGATACAACATCTTTTGTTTCTTTAAGCCTTTTTGTTTGGAAAGCATTTTCTATGTTCATTTTTAATGCAAACTGATGTGTATATGTGCAGGATTTGTGTGCAATATGCACAGATTTCATCATATCAGAATTATGGACTTCGAACTTCTTAGCATATCAGGTTCAAAATGCTTATGTGGCTGCTGTGCACTCTATGCTATCAGTTCATTTCAGTTATTGACATGATTTATCTCTGATTTAGGTTTTTGCGGAGAGCCAAGATTATGGCATACATGGAGAGCGTGTGAAGAATGCTTGCTGGGGTTACCTTTGTCAAAGTGGTGCCACGCAGTTGAAAGAGGTACAGATGAAGATAACTATGCTGTTGGACTTGTGGGTTTGAATGGTTAAACCCTTTCTCCTCTGTTTAAAATTAGGACAATATAGTAAAATAATATATATATATATATATTTTATAAGAGTAACTTTGTTGATAGGAATGAAATAGGTATAGCCCGTGTACATAGAAAGTACACCAAAGAACACCTAAATACGTTTGATGAGCAAGTGACTAAAGATAAGAATTCATGAGCATTGTTTACATCAAGTACAATAGCTGAAAACCAAAGCATTAAAGTGTTTACAAAAAATTTTGAAGCTCCGCCATTGTACATTCTGTATGTTCAAAGCGCCGCTCATTTCTTTCCGACCAGATACACCACATGATGCACAACGGAATTATCTTCCACACTTCTACCACTTGTAAACAGCCTTAAATCTTCTTCCAACAGGCCAATAAATCCACCACCCTCAACAGCATTACCTAAGCGACGTTAACCCTTCTAAAGATCTCATCTCACAACACCCTAACCACCTCACAATACAAAACTAAATGGTCTACTGATTCTCCATTTTTTTATACAAATAGAACCAATCCATCACGACGCAACCCATCTTCCTCAAATTGTCCGTGGTTAAAATCTTTCCAAGAGCAGCAATTCATACAAAGAAGGCCACTCTGAAAGGCACACGAGACCTCCAAATGTTCTTCCAAGGAAAAGAAACATTTACTTATAATACCAATAGTTTGTAATACACCCTGACCGAACACTTCTTGCTGCTATTAGACCTCCATTGCATCCTATCTCCCTGCGTCATAGTGCTTCACATGGAGTATATCAACATGAAAAAATCTGCAACAATGGGTAATTCCCAATCATGAATATCCCAAATGAAGAGAATATTCCACCAGAGAGGGCCCTGAGATGATACCAAGTTAAGAGCGCGGTCTTCACACCAACCCCCCCAAGCCCTTCCATGTCCACAATCAATAATTTCCTTCTACGACTCTCCCTCCAAATAATATCTCCATAACCACTTTCCCAACAAAATTTTATTGAAGGTCCTCAAGTTGCACACTCTCAATCCCCCATTTGAAATTGGGAAACAAGCTTTATTCCAACGAACAAGATGGAATTCCTCCCCCACTCCCCTTATAAAAAAAGCTCAAAATAATTTTTCAATCCGATTCGCTATCCCTGCTGGCAACAGAAACAAAGATAAGAAATAAGTGGGAAGATCCGTTAGGGTTCTTTTAAATAATGTGAGTCGACCCCCTTTCGATAAATATATCCGTTTCCAACTAGCCAACCTTTACTCAATTTTCTCCACTACCCCATCCCAAATGACCCGGGCCTTGAAAGTTGCCCCTAACGGGAGGTCCAAATATTTCATAAGCAGCAAAGACACTTTACAATCCAGAAGGCTTTCCAGGCTATTATTATTAGGCACCACACTCACTGCAACCATCTCGGACTTACCCAAGTTCACCTTACACCCCGACACAGCTTCAAAACATAATAACAGTGCAGGTAGAGTCTGAATCTGACCATGATCTACTTCGCAAAGAAGTAGAGTATCATCTGCAAATAAGAGATGTGAAATTATAGTAGAGCAATTATCACCATTACCCACTGAGAATCCTGAAAGAAAATTGCCTCCAATAGCTACCTTAACCATCTGGCCAAGTGGCTCCATAACTATAACAAAAAGAAAAGGAGAAAGTGGATCTTTTTGCCTCAAACCACGAGTACTATTAAAAAAACCAGAGGGGTGCCGTTCACCAGTATCGAGAACCGAGCGGTAGAGACACAATGTTCGATCCATGAGATCCACCTATGACCAAAACTACACCTCCCAAGCAAGTATATAAGAAAATCCCAATTCACATAGTCCAAAGCTTTTTCCATATCAAGCTTACATAGAATACTAGGAACTCCCTCCTGTAGTCTATGGTCCAAGCACTCGTTAACAATAAGAATCGAGTCTAGGATTTGTCTCCCTTGAACAAATGCTTTTGAGACTTGGAGATAATTTGTTCCAATACTGTGCTAAGATGGTTAGCAAGAACCTTTGAAATGATCTTGTAAACCCCACTCATAAGGCTGATGGGATGGAATAGCCCCATGCTTCTTTGGGATAAGCGCAATGAACGTCGCATTGAGGCAACTTTTTGAACTTTTTAAAGGAGTGGAATTTATCAAAAACCTGCAATATATCACCTTTTACAATCTCCCAACAAACTTGAAAGAACCTCGTTGGTGTCGTGTTTCATGGTGGCCCAAATTCTCAAGACCTACAATAGGAAAGAAGGATGGATCTTGGTGGCTTTCGTGACCACTCCGATGCCAAAGTTATGAATTTTTGTTGTGAGGATGAAGAAAACTAGAACAAATGAAGTAGAAGAAGAGATTAACCCCTTTCTTCATGGGTGTGATGCCGTATTTATACTTGTCCAGGGGCGCGACCGTCGAGGGAGAACAAGGGATGGGTGTCGCATCCGGGTCAATCCTACCATCATTATTGGCCGCAGCAGTGCATTAGGCCCGGCTCGAATGTGGCTGCTGAGAGAGGTCGAGGCATGACCATCGCGTCCGGGTCAGACCTGCTACAGTCATTTGGCCACAATAATGCGTGTCAGGCCTAGCTCCAACATGACCCCCAAGAGGGGTCGAGGGATAAACATCTTATCAAGGCCTGACCCACCTTTGGTCTCTGTTGTAATGTGTTTGGGTTTGTTGGCACGCATTAAATGTGGCATGCCTCCGGCCCGACCCACATTAAATGCAGTGTGCCTAGCCACTTATATTATGCGTCAGTTGTCTGCTGCGTCCCTTGCTGCAGGGCTCGACTGGCCACTAGGCTGGGTCTGGTGCTAAGGTCTTTTTGGACGGACATACTAATAGCAGGCTCGGTGCACGATTTCATGGCTTGGGCCCCCAACTCTCTGGCTTGGGCTCTTGGCTCCCTTCGATTGTTGCCTGGATTGGTCTTTTTGGGCTTGGGCCTCCCTTTGGAGGGGCCTTCCCTCACAAACCCCATCGAAAAGCCATCTAAACTCGGTGTTTTGTCTTTTGCCATACTAAAAATGACTTTATACATCTCATCTTCTTCAAAAGGTTTTTCCAACCAACTTGCACTCTACGACTCCATCGACTCAAACAACAAATCATCAAGTCTTAACCTCCAACAGGCTGTTTCAGTGAGGAGGTTCTCATAATAATGCACAATATGTTTTTCTAGTTCAACGGGAGAAGTGAGCACTTGAGTTCCTGAATGAAATGACTCAATTGCATTACTGCACCTATGTGAATTACCCACTTTATGAAAAAACTTCGTACATTTATCTATCGCCTTTTTTCAGCCAAAGAACCCTGGATTTTTGTCAACATGAAGTCTCCTTCATCAACAGTACCCTCTCCAAATCTATCACAACCGAACTCTTCCTCAATGCTACCTCCTCCGAGGTGTCTCCCAACAACTCCCTCCCCTCTAATATGAAACAGAAGGACGAGGAAATGGAAATTTGGACTTTAGGAAGGACTTTAGGAAGAAAAATTTTTGGGACAATGTTAAGTGGGGGTAATCATGGACTTGAAATTTGACAAAAGAATGCATCTCTTGTTTTTTGTTAGCATCTAGTGATTCACTCGAGCAATTTGAAGAAAATCTTTTCTTGAATCCAGGACATTCCTCTGTTCTATATGTTTCATGATCGAATTGTATTCTCATTCAATTTAATTTTATGAAGCTGCTGGACATGTTTTTCTAGCTCTTCGATTTAATAAAACTTGTTCCGTCTTTCACCTCTCAAAACACGGTTCACATTTGTTCTTGTCATTTGAATTGCATCTTCATTGTTCAGGAATTGTTTCTAGTTTATGTTAGGTTAAACTCACCATCTGCATTTTCACCTCCATGAATAGGTGCTTCCAAAACTTTCCCCACCAACCTTGCATGCATTGTTAACCTCCGATGAGTTGTGGGCACCTAGTGAAGAAAAAAGGTAAGGGTATCAGCAGCCTCGTAGTTTTGTGGTCTCGCAGATTGAGTTTCTATAAAGGTGCATAACCCCATGTTTCTTTTCTATCCAAAGGTTTGAACTGGCAGTGTACACATTCCTTGCAAAAGGTGCCCATTGTAAGGCAGAACATTGTGACCAGGAAAGTTGCAGTTCTGAGGCTGGAATGGATTCTCAGAGTGATTCTCCTCGAGCAAAGGGAAAAAAATTGATGGATGACTGCAATAATAAGATATTGGAATCTGAGCTGGGAAGCTTAACTTTAAAAGATGGCCTCAAAGACCATAATACTACTCATAATCTTCCGGTCGAGCTCGCAGACTGTGTGGTGGACTGCCAACAAGGAGTTTCCAATTCCAACCAACAGGTGCAAGAAGCTACATACAGTCAGTTGAATATGGAGCCAAGATACACCTGCAACATGGAAGGGCCTTCATCAGTGAGTCCCTTGTTGGCAGATATGGATGGAAGAAGAACTTCATGCTCCCATGTTCAGATGTCAATTGGTATGGGAGCAAGTGGCCTGGGGGCCACTGGAATGGCTATGGAGGGGCCATCTGAAGAAGGCCCGTGCTACCATCTGAATAATAATAGCTGGCTTGCCCATGACCAATCAAGGAATTTGTCTTCAATGAACTCTTCGTGTGGTGGGCTTATGACAAATGATTGGGAAAGATGTGGCATGCATCCACTTTCATGGGGTGGAAGGGTTGTGGGCAAGAGACAGCTAAAGGGTTATGCTAAAGGGAATTTCGGGATTCGTGGGGAGGACTATAAAACATTCGTTAATATATTTGAAGGGGGTTCCATTTTATATTGCAACATGTCTTTTGAGGCACTTTTAAATGTGAGAAGGCAACTTGAGGAATTGGGGTTTCCTTGCAAGGCTGTGAATGATGGTCTTTGGCTACAGGTCTGATGCTGGATTTGATTGCTTTTAAATTATTCTATGGCCACTGTCATATTGGGAATGTGCAATGCATAAGGCTATTAGAAGAGTCCATGCTTCCTGTTACAATGTTGCCAATTTGATGTGATGCATAAACAAGGTGTGAGCAAGTTTTCAATTTAAACCATGGTGGTTCTCCTAGCCATCTGTTTTCCCTCAGTACATGGGAGTTTCATAAATTCTATGAATGCCTATGGTTTGGCTGAATCATTCTAGGAGTACCACTATGTGAGCTAGCAGAGTGGCTAGAACAACTCTGCGCATGTTTCCCACCTCTGGAAGTTCGGATATCTTTTCCTGTTGCACACATTTATATTAATAAAATTTTAACCCGTGTTTTTGCTTTTGATAAAATTAATATTTCTCTTTGATGTTGGCTATCGTGTAGATGCTTTTAAGCCAGAAGGTGCAAGAAATTTGTGCAGACACATGCAAAAGTTGCTGCCTTACGAGTATGGCATGCGCTTGTAGGCAGCCATTTCGTTTTCCACATGGGGTCTCAACCACAGGATATTACATGCAAGAGCATGATCATACTTCTCCTGGTAACATGGGGAATGTATATGTTGCTGAATCTGCTCAGGGTGAAGGAAATGGCCTCTTTAGACCTGTACGTGTGCATGATAGGGGGCCTATTGATGGGCTTGCAGGTATTGGACGCGGAACTACCTTTGTGCCTGCGGCTGCTTGGCCTCCAACACGTTTTGTTTTTTCACGTGTCCCTTTTGGCATGGGCAACAGAAACTGCCAGCAGTCTCTTGCTAATGATGATTCGGAGGCAAGAACTGACCACCGTGGAGACCTTTCTGGGGATGGGCTGACAGCTTTGGTTGGCCTGAGCCAAGGAGAGTGCAATATGACTAATGTTCATGGAGAGCAAACGGAGCGGGGGTATGAAATGGATTCACAGAGCAGCATGTCCGGAACTTCAACTGCAGGACCAAGTGCTAGCAGTATTCCCATGGAGATGCTTGAGTCACCTGGGCATGCTATTGGGATTGAGTGGGAGAATCTACACAGTTCGTCCATATCATTGGATTTGAAAACACCTTTAAGTCACTTCCCTCCTTTTCGCTTCGGGTAAGTTATATTTTTACTTTCCATTTGCTCGACTTGTTTTGGATGGTAATTTTGGATTTTACAAGATGTATAAGGGAGTGTCTTCTGCTTGCTGCAGATGACGTGTATTGTGGATACAATAATTGGATTAACATGACCTATTATGGTTGCATAATTCGCATTCTTTCAAGCTTAATATGGTGTTTTATTCAAATTCTTTACATATAACGTTTGTTTTAAAACTATAATTTAACTAATTGGTTTAATTAGAAGCAGTTCGAAGCAGTTCCATATTATTGCATGCCCATATCAAGGTGGTCAGATTGGATACCTAGTTAGTTCATTCTTTTTTTTGTTTTTATCATTTTTTGATTGTTAAAAAGTTCATTCTACTGCTCATATATAGCAGTTTTCTCTTCTTGCTGTCCTCTTTGCTTGCGATTGCTCAGTATATTAGAAATAGTAACAGTTCGTTTATGTTCAAGTCCTAGTTTCCTACTTGAATTTTATTCAGTGGTTTTGATGAGCAGTAATTGCGATCTGTAATATCTCAAATTGAGTATAAGAGAATATTGAATGGGATCCCACATTTTCTTAGAGGAAGAAGTTCTTGCGGTTTATAATGATGCCAGTGGATTCTAATTGTAACCTTAACTAGTCCTTTGGTGTAAAACCCAGTAGTGGCTTGGGCTTTCCTAGGGTTGCTACATGATTTGATGCCAATGGGCTCCTTGTGTTATATATGCTGAACAATTTTGCTTCCAATTATACTTCTGTTTTTTCCTTCATTCTTCTTGTTGGCTGCTAAACTCAGGAAAGTCTATCATATGCTTCTCATAATTTTCTGCTGGATTCACAGAGTGCAATTTGAGGATGTGCACAGGCTCAGTGATGGCCATGTCAAGCACTCTCCAGAAGTTTTTTATGCTGGTTCTTTATGGAAGGTGATTGAATGCCAATTGGTTACTATGTTTGTATGTGCTTGAAAATGTATGACGAAGCTTTCTTTTTGAGTCTGATACAGATTTGATTTCTCTCCAAATCTTTAGGTTAGCGTTCAGGCTTTTAATGACGAAGACCCCCAGGGACGACGAACACTTGGTAATGCTCAAAGCTGTATAAAATAATTCCCAAGAAAAAATATTACTTTTTGTTTATCAACGTAGAAGAAATCGTGTTGCCTAACTTTGGGTATATTTTATTGCATCTGTGTAGGTTTATTTCTTCACCGTCGGAAGGCAGAGATAACTGATTCCCTTAGAAAGGTCAGCAGTTGATTCTGGTTTTGTCAGAGTACTAGAGAGTTTATTTTTCAATAGTGCAAAAATTGGTCTTCTCTTGTTCTTGGTTCCATGATAATGACACTTTTATAATAAGAAAAAGTTGTTAAATTAGTATAGAACATATTGAAGTTGTTGAAGTAGTTCTCTGTCCTACTCTTGCTATTTTTTCTTCAAAGCTCCAAAGCTAAAATGTTAACCATCTGCTTTCAGGTTCATATGTATGTGGACTCGCGCGAAAAGGTTACGGCCCATTATCAGGTATCTAAAGCTCTAAATGAATAATCTGTTGTTTATTGAATCACTGCTTAGTTTTGTGTTTTTTGTACAATATGCAAGGTTCTAATTCATTGTTTCATCTGTCTTCCATTGTTTAGTTGATTTGCCCATCAAAGCGGGAAGTCATTGTTTTTGGAAACTTCAAACAAACAGGTACCCTTTTACCGAAAGCTCCAAAGGGATGGGGTTGGCGAAGAGCTCTTTTATTTGATGAGCTGGCTGATTTTCTCCAAAATGGAACCTTACGGGTGGCCGCTGTTTTCCAGCTCGTCTGAAATGTAAGAATATAGTTTATCTCCTCCAATACAATCTGAAATCTGACAGTATTAATGCTTCGCCCACAGTCAGATAGCTAATTTTGACCTTTTTTTTATTCAAGAAATAGATGTAAATAACAAACAGATGAGTCAAGCAAGGCAAATAATGGGAAATAATGACTTTGCATGTGTGTATTTGATATGGCTAATTATTAGGTGGTCCCAGCTACGGATGAATTGGTACTCTTACACTATAGGGAGACTGAGAGGAAATAAGTTATATCATTAAAATTACGTATATAACCACTAATTTCTAATCATATGATTTTCTACTCAAACATACATAACAATTACACAATTTGACCCTCAAATTTAGGCTTGTTAATTGCTTTTGTTTCTTGTTTTTTGTCTTTTATTTTTTATTTTTTATTATTTTTTTTTGGAGAAAAAGGCTTGTTAATTGCTGACATTTAAGTGAAGTCCTGTATTTATGGGCACGTTTATGTACTAAATTTGGTTAAAATGGGCATGAGTCATGACCTGGTTATAGTTTAATGCTTTAATTATACTGCTAGTCTGCTGACAACTAATCAAAAAAAAAATATACTGCTGATAACTACACGGTACTTTGTATGTAACCTAAGAAATCAAACACTTTTTACCAGTTAAAATATGAACTTGAGAACAGAACTTCAATACGTCCCATTTTCCACAGTAGCCAATGCTGAGGGCTGAGCACACCCTTGGTCGTGAGCCCCTCCACTCATCATTGCTATACTACACGCTATACTTAATTATTTTTATTTATTTATTTATTTGTTGTATTCTTTTTAAACCAAAGTCATTTTTTTATTCATCATTCATATACCAAACATTTAATAAGAAAAAAATTAAAACAAGTAAAAAATTATGTAGGATATGTGGGATAGGGATAATGACTATGATCATTGATCGTTGGCTTCAAGCCGAATGGTAGGAGAGAGAGAGAGAGTGAGCGCACAACAATCTACATAATCATCTTCGCTATTTTATAGGAATAATATTTACAATTCTTTTATCATTCCTAATTTTGTATCAATGGATTAGTAGATAACTGAAAAACAACAAATAATTTTTCAAAAATTTGATGTCATATTTAGAAAATGATTAAAAAAAAAAGATAATAGTTGGAACGATGAAGAATGATGATAATGATTAAAAGAATGATGGATAATTTTTTTTATTTTTTTATTTATCAAGTTCATCTTAACCATCTCCATGTACTCAAAACACCCCTGCTTTGATCAATGCCTCCAATGGAAGTTCCAGTTCCTTCGTTGGTAAGCCACTTATGGAGAGCAATCCCACGTGTCAATTAAGTGGTTCTACATCCACGTATGAGGGATCTCGACGGGATTCCATCTAGTACTTTTCACTTTTTTTTTTTTTTTTACTTTTTATACTTTTTTCATATATTTTTTAATACTTTTAAATTTTTTTTTAAAATTCATAACATCATTAAAAGCACTAATTAATCATTAAATTAAAAAAAAAAAAGTAATTGTCAAGATTCCCATATGTAAGACAGTAGTATTTCTCTCGAAATTAACCTCTGATTCAAATGATCTCTCTTGGTATTGATCATGTCTACAATAGCCAACGCAGTCCTCGGACTGGAGACTATTTTGTATATTACACTATACAAACTAATAAGCCTGAAGTCAGCAACTTTTTTAGGGTTCTTATCTTAGGAATCAATGCTATAAAGGTATCATTCATCTTCCTAAGTGACCCCCCTTTGTTAAGAGCATTTAGCACAAATTTAGTGACCTCAATTCCCACGATATCTCAGTATTTCTGATAAAAGTGGGTAGAAAACCCATCGAGGCTAGGGGACTCCAATGGGTTCATTTGGAACACTGAAATCTTCACCTTGTCATCAGTGAATGGTCTAATAATATTATCAAGCATGAAAGAAGTAATCTTCGGGAATAAAAGATCCAAACATTGAGCAATATTAATAGGAACAGAAGTAGTAAAGATAGAGGAGAAAAAACTTGTAATTATGTCACCAATCTCCCTTAGGTCAGTGGCAGTGTGACCATTTGTGTCAGTGATGACAGTAATTGCATTGGACTTCTTCCAGTGACTGGCTTGTTTATGGAAAAATCGAGTATTCCTGTCCACTTTCTTCAACTAGTGCTACTTGGCATGTTGTTTCCATCTCAGTTCTTCAATCACCAAGTCTAACTCCACTTTGTTTTGCACTTGCTTTAGATGGTGTAAGTGGTCCCCCTCACCTGTGTCTTGTAATAGGCTTAACTCCACTAGTGCTCTCTCAGATTATTGTTTATTGTCTCTAGACATTTTCTGGGTCCATGTGGAGAGGCTCTTCTGGCAATGCTCTAGTTTAGTGCGCATGCAGTCATCTAAATTATTAGCTTCTACCCCTTTGTTCCAAGTCTGTGTGATGGCCTCGCCACAACCCTCCCTTAACTCCCCTGTAATCTCGTATCTAAAGATATTGACCCTGTCTTGTCGCCTATTGTTTCTGATCTGAATGCAAATACTGAGTGGTGAGTGGTTAGACTTCGGTGCTGGTAAGACAATGTATGCAGAGGACTTGTATTTTTCAAACCATTCCCTATTGATCATTGCTCTATCAATCCTCTATTTGGTGAAGTTCATGCATGTTCGATTGTTAGACCATGTAAATCTAGGGTCATAGTATTCCAAGTCCCTAAGTCTACAGTGGTCGAGGGACTGTCTAAAGGATTCTATCTGTCTGTAGGGTCTCCTTGCTCCCCTTATTTTTTCTTTATGGTAAAGAATCTCTTTGTAATCCCCTGCCACTAACCAGGGAGTATGTTTTGGGGGTTTTATCAGTTTTTGAAGCTCCCAACTGCTATTTCTTTTGACAGTTTCAGTTTGGCCATAGAAGCCCTTGAACTGCCACAATTGACTGTCTTTCCCTTCTTGGATTGACTGACCAGTTGGGCAATCTGACTGACCAGTCAGCTTTCCACAAGATGGCAATACCCCCACTCATTCTCATGCTATCCACAACAAAACATCCATCGAACTGTAAGTTTCTCCTGACTTCCTCTAATCTTTCTTTATTAAACTTAGTTTCTACCAAAAAAACTAAGTGGGGTTGTTTATCCTTAGTGAGTCTCCTAAGGATTCAAATTGCTCAAGGGTTCCCAAGCAAGGCAATTCCATGTGAGGATACTCATAACTGTTGACAGTGCTGGGGACCAGCACTTGCCAAATTAGTTGTTGATTGCCACCTGCCTTCCTAAATTTTTTATCTTTCTTGTGTCAGAGTTCTCTGTTTTATCTCTCATCATACCTCCTCTTTTCATCCCCATCTGTTAGTTAGTGTTGGTGATGTTAGCTAGTGGAGAGGTTACATCAGGTTTCATGCGGGCTTTTCTTTTCCACCTACGACTCTTGTTCAATTCAGGTTGCACACAACTGGTCTCTTTTGGCATTGTTTATGGTGGGATGGGGGTTGAGATTATTGCTATATCTCTCATTAGGGGACCTGCTATCATGTGATTGTGTTCCCTGTTGTTACCAGAAGATTCCTGCTCCCTGGTTGTCACAAGGTTGCTTTTCTTATGAGTGATAGGGTCTATCTCCATAAAACAGTTAAAGACTCTTAACTCTTCAGGGATTGAATTCTCATTGGGGTGTTTGGTCACTTTAATTTTCTGTGGTTGGGGGGCTTCAGTGATAAAAATCTCTCAGGTACTTTTTTGGTAGGAATCTATGATAGGGTTCTCCACCTATGACTTGACTACGTGGCTTGAGACCCTTCTTTCATTCTAGATCCAAAACCTTCTGTTTTTACTATCCTTGTTGTCCTCTGATTAACCTTTTTCCTGTCCATTGTTTTGTTTATCCTCAACCTAGCTTTGTTCTCCTGATTAGACTTTTGATGTTCACTGTTATCATTATTCCCTCCATACTTGCGCCAATCAAATAAGGTATTCATTGGTTGGGCCCGTAACCATGCTCAGGAAGGAAGGGATCGTTTACCTTAATTGGCAGTTCTGATCTAAGTCTAGAGCAAGATGAGTTTTTATGGAACATTACCCCACAATTAAAACAAAAATTTTGTAAACGTTCATATTTAAGTGAAATCAAGTATTTCAATCCTTCAAATTCAAGCCAATTACCTCTCAGTAGAGGTTTGTGGAGGTCTATTGCTATCCGGATTCGCAGACATCTCCCCAAAGCCGATCCATCAGATTCAGCATCTATGCATAGAACATGGCCAATAGAAGCCCCAAATTTCCCTCACATGTCCTCATTCATGGCCGCTAGTGGAACATTATGGCACTGGATCCAGAATAGCTCATATTGGAACTTAATTTCGCTTATGGAGAGGGTTTCGTCCACTTCTTGTAGTGTGAGGAGGTTCCTGAACTCCATGGCCAGCCACTTAGGACCTTGTCTTTCTCCTCAAGATGTTGGAATTCTATCAGAAAGCATTGGTCTTTAAGGTCTTTGAAGCGAACCCATCCTGTTAACCTCCATACCTCGCCATGGTGGTCCTAAAAGCTTCATGTTGACCCATTTCTTAGTCAAAACTCTACCAACAATGCAAACCTTACCTTTCAAGGAAGGTTCCTTTAGGTCTTCAGTCGTTAGTTAGAAGACATCTATTTCTTCCTTCGATAATTGAAGTCGCTCCTACCGCCTGGTGAGGTCTTCCTCCATCGCTGCGAGAGATATAGGGAAGAAGCTAAACGGGACTCATAGTGGTGAGACAGGGCCGATTGTAAAAAAAAAAAACCGCCGGTGCTCAAAATGCTAAAATCGACTCAAGAGAGAAGAGAGGGACCGAATCAAAAATTATTTGCCAAAAATTATAAGACACTCCATCGTTAGACAATGTCTCTCTCTCATTCTCTTATAATTTCAATTTACATAGAATTTGTTGTTTGTTGTTTTCTTTTTCTTGAGAAAGAGATAAGTCAGATGGGAAGAGGTAAGGCTCAGATGAAGTTGATAGAGAACAAAATCAAGCGTCAAGAGAAGCTAAGATCTCTGTGTTGTGCGATGAGGTTGATTTGATTGTCTTCTCCCACAAGGGGAAGCTTTTTGAGTTCGCCATTGGTTCGTGATACCTTCTTTGTTTTTTTTTTTTTCTGGAGCAAGTCGATTATACTTTTGTTTCTTTTTCATAAATAATGCATGCATCCAGCCATTTCTCATCTTCTTTAAAAAATATTTATCAAAAAATAAAGACGGCACAAACTGATTTCGAACCAAAATTATTGTTTAGGCCGAAACGTAGAAATTCGGTCGGAATCACCTAAAATGCGCCAAAATGACCGGAATTTAGGTTGGAACGAATTGCAAGCCTCTACTGTTCCGGCCACTGTAACAAAACGGCATATTCCGGCCGGAACGAAACAGAATTAATAACTTTCATACAAACAAATTCCTCCCAAACTGCTACCATGATTCAATGGTCTGTGCCTAAAACCATGAAGTCTTTTGAAGGGTTTTTTAGATTTAATAGGTTATTATAGAAAGTTTGTGAAATGTTATGGTTTGAGAGCTACTCCCTTGACTGAATTGTTGAAGAAAAATTGTTTCAATTTGAGTGATAAAGCAGCTGCGGCTGCATTTCAAGTTTTGAAAGAGGCTGTGACTAATCCTCTTGTGTTGAGGTTACCAAACTTCAATAAAGAGTTTATTATCAAATGTGATGCAAGTGGCATTGGTCTGGGCTATCTTAATGCAGGAGTCTCAACCCATTGCATTTTACAGCAAGGCATTGAAGGGAAAAATATTACTTTTATCCACTTATGATAAAGAGCTCTTAGCTCTTGTTTTTGCAATTCAAAGGTGGAGACCTTATTTGCTTGGTCATCCTTTTAAAATCAAGACTGATTAACATGCACTTAAGTTTTTGGTTGAACAGAAAATTGGGACTGGGTTTCAACACAAATGGATATCCAAGATCATTGGATATGATTTCACTGTGGATTATAAAAGGAGGAAAGAAAACTTGGTTGCTGACGCCCTTTCTCGAAAAGATGAAGCTGAAGAGGCAGTATTGGCACTTATCTCATTCCCTACTCCTATTTGGATAGCTGAATTGAAGACCAAATTCTTCATGTCCCAAGGTTTCTGAGTTACTTTCAAAGATCCAGCAGAATTGTGAAACTGTGAAGAATTATTCTGTTCAACAGGGTTTATTGTTGAGGAAAGGATGAATAGTAGTTGTCCCAAATTCTTCCATACATGCCAAGATCTTGCAATTCATTCATGACAATACTCAAGCAGTCCATGTGGGGTATCATAAGACCTTGCAACAAGCTAAAAGAGAGTTTTGATGGGAAGGTATGCAAAAGGATGTCAAGAAGTTGGTTAGAAAATGCCAAATCTGTCAAACCTGTAAGCATGAAAATGCACAATATCTTGGATTGTTGCAACATTTACCTGTTCCAGCTTCTCCATGGTTAGATATTTTCATGGATTTCATCGATGGATTGCCCTCTTCCCATGGTTATTTTGTAGTTTCTTCTGTTGTGGACAGGTTAACCAAAGCAACACATTTGTTCCCTCTTTCTCACCCCTACACGGCGGGGAAAGTTGCTCAAGTATTCTTTGAAGGGGTCTATAAGTTACATGGATTGCCCAAATCCATTGTTTCTAGTAGAGACTAAATATTCACAAGCTCATTTTGGAGGCAATTGTTCTAGCTTCAAGGTGTCTCATTGAATTTTAGTTCTTCATATCATCCAAAATCGGATGGTCAGACAAAAGCATTAAGTAAATGCCTGGAAGGCTATTTGAGGAGTTATTTCAGTTAAAAGCCTAGAAAATGGAGTTCATGGCTGCCTATGGTAGAGTGGTATTATAACACTACAATCAATTCTTCTATTAAAATGTCCCCATTTGAAGCACTTTATGGTTATGGCCCTCCTTGATTGCTTTCATATGTGCCTGGCACTACTGCAAATGATGTTATGGGAACAATCAGAAATCATGCATCAAACAAGGCACACAAATCAAATACATGCACAATCCGAAATCCACAACACACATTTCACAAATTTTCATCCTCCATCTCCACATCTCAGATTCTCAACAAAAAATACAAAAACTACAAAAAAAAAAAAAAAACAAAGACCCTAAATTAATCGCAGGAGAAAATGAGTTGGGAATAGAAACTTGGAATAATACCTTAGGTTAAGAGCTTTGGTTGCAACGGCAGTACAAGGCGAGAAGAGGATGGCGACGGAGGGCGAGGAAGACCAATGAGGACTCACGATGATAAGGAGGGTTTTTGTGAGTTGGAACTTTCGAAAATGGAGACTTTTGAATTGGGAAAGTGAATGTTGAATGAAATAAATTGGGGGGAGGGGCGGGATGGCAAGGGGTAAAATCCCTGACCAAAACACACCAAGTTAATTAAAAAAAAATATATCCCAAGAGCAAAACCACGTCTTTTTGCCTCTAGGATATATTTTTTTTTTTATCGACATATATTCATATATATAATTTATATAAATTAAAAAGGGGGCGGGGCGAGGTTGACCCTCATTCGCCCCTCGCCACCGCACGACCCCCCATTGTAGGGTGGGGTGCCCTGGCTTCCGTCGTGTGTGGCGGATCTCCTGTTGCCCAATCCCTAATTTTTGCACTTATCGACTGCATTATGAGAGTTGCACTTGGGCATTAAAAAACATTTTTTTTATATAAAAATAAGTGTTCATCCATGAACAAGTTTTGGTATGTAACTCCTGGACACACCGTTTGCACTTTGCATGGTGAATACATGATACCCTTGATCAAGGGCAAAATCAGGATTTTATGTTTGGGGGGATGATCGATAAAGTGTGCGGTACATGTAAATTTTAGAAAGATGATCATCAGTAATAGAAAATTTTACAATTATATAAATTTATAATCAATTTTTTTGCTAGAGTTAGACTATTAGAGTAACTGTAAGATTATGTAAGTTAAAATTTAGGTTTACATAAAGTTAAAAGTTAAAATATAAATAGATGAATGTTGAGATTTAAAAGAATAATTTTTGTAAAAAAAATTTTGGAAAGGGGGGGATTTTTATTTTTATGTTTATAATCTAAGAGAGAATTTTAATTATATATATTTATATTATAGATAAAATTTGAAAAAACTTTGGAGGCCCCAACCACAAACGTGGGTCTATCCCTGCCCTTGATAATTAGAAGTAAAAAAAAAATAGATGGTTATATGAAGTTTTCCTGAAAAAACACAAAGAAGTTAAGGGGTTGAAGTTGATGAATATGTTAGAGAATAGAATAAGAAATAAAGATTGAAAATGAAGATTAGTGAATTGATTATTAATTTATTTTTTAAATAAATATTATCTTCCACTTACATAAAATTATGTAAAAAGAAATTTGACAAGCATATCTTTAAAATATAATACTATTTATATAATATAAAGTTACAAATTCTAAACATTAATATTTTACGTGAATAGATTCAATAACGGCAATTACGAATTTTTTAATTTGATTCAAAAGTGACAGTTTTTTTTTTAATATTTGACAGAAAAAGTGACAGTTATATGTTAGGTACAAATAACTGTATGAGAAAGTTTAGGGACAACCGGCCGGCGTTCCCACTGCAGCACCAGATCCTAAGTGTCAGATCAACTACAGTAAAAACATTTATAAATTCTGTAGCTTGATTTCGTCATTCTCTCTCATACTGTCTTCCATTTCAATCGTCATGGTATTCTTCTCTATTGAACTTTCGCCATTATTTGTTGTTTTATAGTTTAAGGTTGATAAAACAATATTTTTCTCAAGATGCTGAATCTTAATGGTTGAGATTAAGCTCCATGCGAAACAACCTGAAAATTAAAAATTAAAAATAACGGATATTCGTAGGTGTAACCATCCGGCTGGTAGCTTCACCCAAAACTATTAATTTCAAATCAAAAATTATTTTAATATATTTTCTCAAATGTATTTTTCAAAAATAAGTCGAGCCACATAAAAAAAAAAAAGATTTATACACAATGTTTTTTATAATATTTTATACACCTATATTTTTAAATAACTCATAAAAGTATCATTATTTTATAAAATTATTTTTATTTAATAATATTATTATAAAATATATAATGAAAATATGTTTTTTTCTTTTTTAAATAAAGTGTTTGCCTAGTATTAAGTAAAGGGCATATTTGACATTCTCTTTTCTAATTTCTTAGGTTGTATTTGAGTGTAGAAACTTTAAAAATATTTGAAAGTATTTATAAATAATAATAATAAATAGTTAAAAGATAATAACAAAATATTAAGAATAATTAAAATAATAAAAAATATTTAAAAACTCTTCACATGCAAACCCTCCCTTAAACTCGTTCTGCCTGATAAGTTAATCCATGTGTGCAAATAAAATTTATTGAAATAAAAATAAAACCCCTTTTCCCCGTGATGGCATGATCCAACTGAACAAACTAGTACTGAACTCAATGTTATAAAGTTCTCGATCAATCGGAAAGTACTTAAAACTGATCCAAACATCAACGAGAACATCGCCGCCGCTGATTTTCCCGTCTCTTCTTTTCAAATTTATTCCCCTCTTTTCTCCTCTCACTCTCTCTCCAACCCTGGAAAATTCCGGGCCTTGCATTTTGAGCACACTGTCCTGAATTTTGCTTCAAATCCGCCGCTCCAATGCACTAATAGGATTCGAGTTTCTCAAATTCACTGCTTTATTCCCTATCTTACAACAACTTCGCTCCAAACATCCTCTACGGCTCATCCCCAAAGCACAACTTTGAGTCCCAGCTAGGGTTTAACCAGCTCAAAGCGTCTGGGGCCCCCTCTAAACAAAACCCTAATTTTCAAATTCCTCTGGGTGATTCTCTCTGAGAATGCTTTTATTTAAATGGGTTTTGATTTCTAGGATTTAGACTTCACGGGCTGGTCAATGGGTGCCCGAACGAGCAACCGTAAGCGCGATGACGAGTCCTTGAGCTTTAATCACACCTATGCATCTCAGAATTCTTTAGATTTTCACATCTCAAAGAGACCGAGATTCTCATCCATTGACAAGACCCGGACCGACCCATTGTATCCTCGAATAGCACCGTTGCGAGACTTTCGCGGTACCCCGAAGCAACCCCTCGGCTGGGTAGAGAAGTCCACGCCCCTTGCAGAATACTCAATTACGGGTTTTCCTGGACTTGTTTGAGTCGGAACCCAGGGCAGAGGACTAGCGGGGTTTATACAAAGAAGGAACCCGTTGATGAAATGGGCAATATTTTGAGTTTCAAGTACGATAAGGCAAAGAATAGTGCACTGCGAACGCTTCGGTACCTGACAAAGGAGAAGGAGGTGATCGTAGTAAATTCGGATAATGAGAAGGATGGAGTGTCCGAAGATTCAAGTATTGAGGAAGTTGAGGTCGTGGAAGATGGATTAGAAGGGCAGTCCGCGGCGTCGGAACACGGGGAGGTTTTTAATGGGGCCGTGGCGAATGTGCAGGAATTGGATGCCAAGGTTTTGGATCATGGGCTCTGGCCATCATCGTCTTCGGCGGCGTCACACTTGACGAATGGGAATTTAAGAGCGAACTATGCCGATAAAATGTTGGATTCTCTGAAGCTAAATTCTGGGCGGGATATGAGTGTCTCTGCATTTAAGAAGTTACTTGAGTTTACGGAAAGGCGTACTCCAAAATTGAGAAACTTGAATTTTGAGATTGAGTTACATGAGGAGCGTAGGTCTATGCTTCAACAATTGCGTCCGGCAAAGAAGCCCGTGGAGGTGAAATTCTTTTATGCGCTCTCTTTTAATGAGTAACGTTAAGATTCTTGGTTATTTAGATGCCTTTCGGTTAGTAAAGCTTTACTGCTTCTGAATTTTGACTTGAATGTTCCTCCTGATGATGCTTAATAGTATTAAGTGTTATTTATATTTTCAGGATTTGCCGCGAGAACCTTTCCTCCCTCTTACAGAGAAGGAAGAGGCTATGGTTGAACGTGCATTTAACTCCACTAGGTATGCTTAGATACATATCCTCCCATCCCCCTCTCTCTTCTTTTATGGGTGTCTTCGTAACTGTAACATTATTGGGTGGACTGCTACAGGCGGTTAGTCACTCATGAGAACTCGAATATTGAGATCACGGGAGAAATTCTGCAGTGCCTTAGACCAGGTGCATGGTTGAATGATGAGGTAATTTTTCGTATCACGATTTATGTTAGCAGCAATGAGGAAGGGTTTTATTTTGGTAAGCATGGATAGGAACTAACTGTTTCTGTTGAGCTAACTGGTAATCTAGTTTCTTGATAATTACTTCTAATAAAAAAATATCTTGATAATTACTCTCTTCCTTCGTTTGCAGGTCATAAACGTGTACCTTGAGTTACTGAAAGAGAGAGAAAATAGAGAGCCGCAAAAGTTTTTAAGGTGCCATTTCTTCAACACATTTTTCTACAAAAAGGTTGGTTACCAGTGTTCCTACCCTTTTCTTCAACTTTGTAGTAAACTTTATTTTATCCTTACAAATGGCTTCATTCCTTCACATGCCATATGTTTTTTTTTTCTCGAGATTTATGGAAGGTTCGGTTCACATTCTTAGTTTTGCTTATTTACCTAAAGAGTTTGAAATATTGTTTGCCTTTTTCTTTTTTACGCATTACGGATGTCTGAATATTCAATTGTTTCCTTCATATCAATTTTATTTGTTGGATCTAAGATTCTAGTTCCAAGCATTAAAATATGAAATTCTAGCTACCTAATTTTTAAGGCTCATTTTCTCTCTTTTAAATATTTTGGAAGCGCCATAGTCTAGCATTTCATTTACCAACTTTGGTTGTGTTCCATGTCTGATGTTCGTATTTCCAGCCTTGTTTTTCATATTTACTAGCCTCTGGAATATCCTCCGTACTCTCATATGTTTCCACTTTATGCTTCTATGACTGATGTTCATTTTAATCATTCATGCCTTTTGTTGTTCTTGACTCAACTGCTAATCCCAGTTATTAAATGGGAGGAATGGCTATGATTATAAATCTGTCAGAAGATGGACGAGCCAAAGGAAATTGGGATATGGCCTCATTGAGTGTGACAAAGTAAATTCCTGGGCACTTTTTTTTTTTCTGCGTGCATATTTTGTTTTATTGACCATTGCTTTGAAGTTTAAATTGGGTTTTTTCATTGTTGAAGATATTCGTCCCTATCCATAGAGAGATACATTGGTGCTTGGCAGTTATAAATAGGAAAGACGAGAAGTTTCAGTATCTTGATTCACTAAGAGGGATGGATACCCAAGTGCTGAAAGTACTGGTATGCTTTTTGGTCATTCTCTGTTTAGCTTTATGTTTCATATGCTGATGTCAAGAATTAAGTCAAAGTAATATAGATTCCAGCATCAGTAATTGATATAGTTGTGGAAATTTTCTTTGACTAAACTACAGTCCCGTGAAATAATTGTATAATATAATGGGCTGTTCAAATCTGTGGTTTATAATATGCTTGTGTACTTCCTGTCTATTTGGGCTATGCCTATTTCAGTATTAATAAAATCTCTTTTACTTTTACACAAAAAAAAAAAGATTCTGCGGTTCGTAAATGAACAAATCTAGTGAAATGAGGTCAACTAATTGATTCCACCAAGCCGACCTATATTCTGCTGGCATGAATCATGCAACCACATACCACTTCCATCCTGCCAACTGCCTACCAACACCTGCTGTCATAGTTGCTGTCAATATGACAGTCATCTGCATGTCACTTCCATCTCATTGATACCATCATCACTTTTTGGGAGCCACTACCACAACCAAAGGCAGTGATGCCAGATCATTACCCTAAATACTCCCATGAGCATGGTGATTGTTGTCATCACTATCACAGTGGTAAGACTGGTACTCCAACAGCGTAGAATGCTCATCTGAACTGTGAAATTTCAAGCTGGTGGGATGTTCATTTCCTTCATTTTCAAACTCAATAAAACCTGACTTATCAATTAAAGGACACAAGAAGGCAATTTTATTTTTATAAGTTACAGTTGACGTTAAGATTGTGTGTAGATACTTAAAAATTGTGTTGTGTAAAACATTTTTATAACTTTGTGTACTTATTGATTCTAAAGATGGTATTTTTATAGTCATGTTATAGTTCTAGATATTTTGTGTTATTATTCCCATTTTTGGAGCACATGGTGATACCTAAGGGGTTTTGAAAAAGAGAAGTAAAAACTATATGCACTTTCTAATGCAAAGTTCCCCCATCTCATCCTCATCCTTGAATGTTTTAAGGGCATGTACAAATTAGTAAAAGAAGCTTGATTTTGTCATCAGTATGGCCCATTGCATAATCTTTTTTGCTTCAAATTAACTTCAAGATTGTGTACTTATAAGCTATTACCTTCTCTATGTTGTGCCCATATACTTGGGCTCTTGCCTATTCTTATGATTAATAAAGTTCCGTTTACCGATAAAAAAAAATACTGTGGTAGTGTGTTTCCACCTTAAAGATTGTACTTTTCTAAGGTCATCCGAAGAAAAAAACAAGTTTGCTCAACTCATTGATGTTTGTATTTTATGTTAACTATTGATTCATCCAGGCTAGATATTTTGTGGATGAAGTGAAGGATAAGAGTGGAAAAGATGTCAATATAAGTTCCTGGAAACAAGAATTTGTTGAAGACCTTCCTGAACAGGAGAATGGGTGTGTATTCATACATTTTATGCTACTCAGGCATCTTCTTTTGGAAGTCTTATTAGAAGAGAGTGATGCTCGTTGAAACATTTTTTAATCGAACTTTGATATAAACAGGTATGATTGTGGCATGTTTATGGTCAAATATGCTGACTTTTATAGCAGAGACATTGGCCTCTGTTTCAGCCAGGTAAGGCACTTGTAGACTTGCTCCTCTTATATGATCAAATATGTTCTTTTGCATCAGTTGAAAACCAGTGTTTCCACTAATAGCCCTCCTATGTTTTCTGAGAAAGTTCATTTCATTCAACAAAATAGAAAGCAGCTAGAAAGGGGTTGACCCCCCAAAAATAATGCAAACACTAGGCAAATAAAATCTAAAGAAACTGGAAATGGACCAAATAGTCAGTCCAGTCTAACTGTTCTTGGCCCATAAACCAAGACGCGCAGGGGAGCAGGTCACCAGAACTGAACCAGTCCATAAGCTTGTCTGCTTAACAGAGTTGAACTGAGGTTTGTTGAGAAACTCTACTCCAATGTCCAGAGAAGGAGGAGTCTGAAGGTAGATGAGCTGAGGACATTGGATATATTGGAATTTCACGGGTTTGCTAATCAGGAGGTGTTGCATGGATCCACATTTCGGAACAGCACTGAGATCTACTACAAATCTGACATCCAAAATAATATTGTGAATTTCTTACCATACCGGCTAGTACAACCAATATTTACCGTACCGGTCATTGTGTCATTACGGGGGAAATAGTTGTCCTGTATCGGGTCAAATATCGTCCGTTTTGGTTAAATAACTATCATTTCAGTCAATATCGGCCAAACTTCAATATACCGGCTGAAACTTATATTTTTAGTGTATTTTCGTAATTTTTATTCCAATTCTCACATTTGAAAACTACTTAAAACATTTTTTAATCCTTTTTTCTCGAGTATTGAAAATCAAATCCCTACTCTCATGTTCATGATAAAGATGAGGGATTTTTTTTTAAAGTTGGATTGAGAATTTAGAAGTATTATTGAGTTTTATAACTATGTGTTTTAACTTTTTAAAACTTGTATTGATGTTATTTTAGAATATAATTTATACATGTACAATTAATTTATATATATAGACTATTCCGAAATGGTATCCGAAACGGTACCGATATCGAAATATTTTGTTTCAGTCCCTTTATCGAAATGGTATTCAAAACTTTAATCCAAAATGAAAGGATAAAGGAAAATAGGAGGGAGGGGATGGGAGGAGTGGTCCACTGATTGAGAGAGAGAGAGAGTTGGTGCCTGTAACCTACGAGCAATGATGCGGCACATGGGCTAGCACACAATGATTTGTGGTTTTGGAGTGGGTGGAGTCGGAGATGAGAAAGGCCATGGAGAAGTGCTTGGAAGAGTTAGAACGGGGACTGCTATTGATTTATCCTCCAAAACAAAAGGATGGGGGGCGAAAAAGAAAGGAGAGACAAAGAGAGAGAGAAAAGGGAGAGGGACCGTTTGGATACACCTTATTGTTCAAAGCGCGTGTTTGAGGTGAGCTGTATGTAGATTTGATTATGCATTAGAAGTTTAATTGATTACCTGATACATGATTTTTGGTGGTTGGGGTCGTGAAGTTGGGTTTACATTGCAGAGGTAAGTCTGAAAGGCCCTACTATGGTGAGGAGGTTCCACTGCCACATTATCAAAAAAGAAAAGAAAGAACGGAAGAGGGATATGCAAAACTCCTTTCTCCTCCCCAGACACTTGCAAGTAATTGAAGGACTAACAGAGGGGAGTGGAATGGGGAGAGGATAGTTAATCTCTTAAATCAATGCTAGACACAGTGAAGCCAAATTTGACGTCGCATGCAAACAAACCGTTGCAATTATGAACACAATTAATAATTTTCTCTACTAGTTAACAAGTAACTTGCTCCCATGGATCTACACAATTGAGTGCAATTGAATTCTGTATTTCTTGTACTTGCAGGAACACATGCCCTATTTTCGGCAGAGGACTGCAAAGGAGATTCTCAGATTAAGAGCCAACTAATTGAAAATGTCAGCCTGCTGCTTTAGAATATTGCACCCATTTGGAATTAGGAATTTAGAAAACACTAACACATCATTTTTTTTTTAATAGGTAGAAAACACTATCATTGAGTGATGAGTATGAAGTCAGGAACTGGGTGATTGCCATGCATTATCCTTGTGAGTTGTGTGAGCCGACTTCCTAACGACATCACTGGTGGCATGAGTCTAAAGTGGTAGCTTATATATACCATACAAGAGAGCCAATCTTTTCAAGTGTTACTTTTTGCAAGCGCTAGGATGTGTTGGTAATTTTCACACGCAACATCTATTATCTTTTTCTTTTTGTCACCTTTTGATTTCTTTCTGCTTAACGAGCTTAGTCATCTTTTTGCCTATCGTTAGTCTTGGAGTCGACATTTATAAATGTAATCGTAAGTTTCTGGTCCCCTACCGAGTGCTTCATATCCTTGTCCCGAGTCTTCCGAGAATTTGCTTATTCTGTTTTCATAGGTAGTGTTTCCCTTGGGATATTATAATGGGTTGCTTTCAGCAAGAACTCGTGTGGTCGGACTTGTCAAGCAGTCTTTGTTCAAATAACTCATTCCCATGCCAGTGGCAATGAACCAGTTAGAGTTGCTTTCTAGTTTCTGGGGTGTTCCTTTTATGCATTTATGCAATGGACCATTTACCTCTACACAGAAATATGATATGGACTGTGGCATTAAAACACGCTAATTTTGTCATGTACCAAACAGCTTATGAATGAGGCTACATCAATCATTTTAAGTTTTTTGCAAGGTTTACCATATTTTGTTCTGATCGATCGTTTCCACGTTCTGATTTTATTCATTCATCTCGGTGGTGTTTAGAAATTGGTAAATCAAAGTTGCAATTTTCTATCCCGGTTCCCTTGCATTTACAAGGCTTGCATCTTACAGGTTTTACGTCATAATGATGCACAAATGTGGTGCATCAAACAACTGTATTTGGTTGTTGGGCGTTGCTTGTTACCACCAAACTCGGCAATAGACTGAAGAATGTTGCACAGAAATGAGAAAAACATTACCAGCTTATGATGATCACTGCGATGGAATTGTTCTCAAATATTACTTATACTTCAGATGGGGAAGGAAGGATTGTTCGAAGTAACTCAAGCGAGTCCTCATGTATTGTGAATTGACAGACTATGAAAGAAATATATAGGGAATTAATAAGTTTTCTTGAATGCAATTAAAATGCAGGATTGCTTATGCCAACAACCAAAATGAAAGCATGCGCCTGGTTTAAGATTACCCAAGTACTTCCACGATTTGAAGCCCACCCTCTCGCTTAACCATCAGTAAGATTGCAATATAATTCTCGTACGAGCTAGTATAAACCAACTAGCGAAAAAAAAAATGGCATAGAATTATTGTTCAGGTGGTCTTTCATCAAATAATAATTCTGAATCAATACTAGGAACCATTTGTATCAGGGTCAGTCTTCAAGCAGAATGCGTAATGAACAAGGTGTGTAGGTGGAGAATAATTTCAAAACATTTAAGGAAATGATGGAGCGTGCATTTTCACCTCTTTTTTTGCTTCTCTTGAAAATAATTTGTGAATCAAATCCAGTCCACCTGTTAGCAACAGCTACGGTTCACAAAACCCTTAAAATCTGGGGAAGATCACATCAGGCCCATCTAAAAAACACAATCGACTATACTACAATCTTTGGTAACAGACATGGAACCTCCTTGTTCAAGCCAAAAGTTTGGAAGTTACATAACCATAGCCCTCAAGTACAGTTCGGTTGTGCATTACCTTATATCCTTCTCCTGAAAGTACCTCGACCCAGCTTGTGCATTGTGACTGAGGAAAAGAAAAGAGAGTATATGTTAAAAGTGTAACTAACTCGATAGCCAGAAAAATTTCACATACATCAAAGAATTCTTGAAAATAATAAAGGGAAATCACATGTAAGGATATGGTTTTGATCCTTGAAAGCAAAGAAACAAAGAGAGACCTTATCGCAGAACTCTTTTCCGACTAAGTATTTCCTGTTCTTTCAATCTGTGCTGGAACCTTGCAAGGCGAGCTTGAAGACCAACCAGGCCTGCTGCCTTGCGAGAAAGCACAAAGTTCAACTGGGTCACGTAGTTGTCGATGAGGCTGCCTGGTTGGTCCACTTCTGCCAGTAGTTTCATTTCCTAGAATCCAGAAAACATAGGGGATGCCCGTTCAGATCACAGAGAACACTTCAGACATTAAACATGTGTTTCAAATTAAGTTTGTAAGACCATTAAAAAAAAATTAGCAGCAGATTACGATTTCTTGGAACTTTCAGGCTTTCATTTACTTACGTTTGGTGGGTGATAATGAACCATGAGTGAACTCTCACATAATTGAAACAAGACAATGTCTCCTTTTCTGATTATTTAGAAATCAATGTCATGATTCTAATCACATCGGCAAACTACCAAAGCAATTCATATGCTGAAGGGATTGAGAATTTAAGAACATAAAAAATGAAGGAAAAAGATAAAGACACCGATGTTTGAGTCCCGCTTTGGGTCCCGCTTCCATTTTTTTCTTTTGACTTAATGATTAAAGAAATATTATTTAATAATACTATAATTCTTTTTCTTTTTCTAAAAGTGTTTAAAAGCATTAAAAAATTATGTAAAAAAAAAAAAAACACAAAAAAAGAAATATAACTTACGGGACCCATTCTGGGTCCCAAATAGCGGGGGCTGTAGCAGCCCCCAAAAATGAAATAAACAACAAAAAACCTATAAAAACCAAAAGAACTCCCAAATTAGAAACTATTTAGCTGATCAAATTTTCACTTACTTCACGAACAATCTCCATTGTGTCTTCAATTTCTTTTCTATGAGCAGCAATCAAGGCCTCTTCTTCCTACAGCAGTCAAAATAGCACATAAGATAAACAAGCCACAAAGTGAAACCTCTAATATAGCCAGTGACCTAGGCCCAGATGACACCAGCTCTGATTTCTATTGGGTGAATCAGGGTTCAATCCCCCACATTATTATCTAGCAAGAATTAACTTAACAAAAAGAAACCTCTAATAGAAATATCACCATGAAAGAACAGGGCTAAACAGATAACCAACCTCAAGTATTTCATTAATATTTCCATCAGGAAGAAGTTCTGGATCAGATCGTTGGGGTCCAATATTATTTGTGCTGTAAATGCTTGTATTCTGCTGCCTGGTGCTTGTGGCTGAAAAATCTGGTCCATTGCGGTCTTTTCTCAGCCAGTTCCCCAGCTTCTCCGACTTTTCTTCCCTAGAAACTTTTCTGCGAGGTGGTGACACTTTTTGCACTTTCTCTTCTGTCTCTACTGAGTTTTGGGAATAAGAGTATGTCTTCTCATTGGTAGAATCTCCATAGGAGATTTTCATGTCATACATATCTCTGTCCATTGAGCCAGAAGCAACCCCTTTTTCCTCTCGCCCATTCAAGGGGCAACTAGATGAAACACTGGAGGGCTGTCTACTAAACTCAACAGTAGAATTGTATGAAAAGTTTTCCTTTTCTACAACCCTTCTTCCTATATCTGCTACTTTCACCTCTTGCCGCTGGTCACAAACATCCTCTGAGTCAACAGAAACTGGCAAACATGATAGCGACAAAGCATCTTTATTAGTCAATGGTACTGAACTGATACCCTGATCCTTTCTTGCATTTCCACTTTTGGAGAGACTTTTAACCCTGTTCATTGATATCCATTATTCAGTAAAAAAAAAAAAAGGATAAAGACCACCGACACTCATGTACTTCAAATTGTTGACGCTCCTAGTAAAAAGCATACCGGTCTGCATATCGCAACGTATTGAGTGTATGTTCACAGGAACCAGCATTTGGAGAAATGCATGAGATCATAACAGTCCTTGAATTGCCGACAAAAGAGTCACGAAGCACTTCTGTGAGTTTGCTTCCGCGAAAAGGAATATGGATCTGATCATTGTCCAGAGCACGGATGCACTCCTTGAGAGCCAAAAGGCTCTTGTTGATTTCAGCTCCCTCCATCCTGCAACACACCAAATAATCCGGGAAATTCAAATATGAGGTTGATTTCCACAGCAATAAAACAAGATATTAACGCCAACATATAAAACAGCTGGAAAAACAGGCTAGAAAAAGAATCTATGTCCAGCAAGGAAAATATCTGTTTACAACAACTCAATCAAAACAACTTATTACACCCGATTGTTGCTGTCTGCACAAATGGCCTTCAAGGCCACACCGGACCCAAAGGAAAGTAGTGACTAGTGTTCAGTCTCGTGGTAACTTGGGAAAAGATAAGAACTCAAGTGAAAAGAGTCAAAAACTCACTCTGACCCCCCCCCCCCCCTCCCCCTAAAACTAGACTAACAAACCAAAATTCAGCACCTCAAGTGGACCAGGATTGGTCAATCATGACCATCAGATTCAGCTCTAGAGACAGACCATCAGATTCAGCTTGAGCTATGGCAGGGCCCAATGCCAAAGTGACAGATCAGCAAGAACAGCTGCAACCACATCTAATAAGAGCAGCTTCAAGGTTGATAGGGTTATAAGATCCTGGTTCAAATCTTAAGCTAGATAAATGAAAACCTGTTTCAGACCTGCCAGTAACTAATATGATTTGTTTGTAGTATTAGACACTCCAATTCTTGTGTGCTTGACTATAAATTCTAAACTTCTATATTTTTTTAAACCGTTAATGAGCTGCCGGTTCTGAAATAATATATTAATACAATCTCCTATCATAGCTAATTTACTTTTCCAATGTTTCGACCCTCACTTCAAGAAATTGGTTGATGATTCTGAATAACGAAGGAGCAATAATTTCCAGGAACATTTGGAACAATTCATTTATGAACAGAAGTATCATTTTCACTTTCAAGTGGTTTTAATGAATCAAGTTTAATCACTAGTAAAAAGGAAGTTAGTGAAACAAGGAAATTTTCAGTTGCTGCTTATGACGTAAGCTTTTAGCACTGTGAATATTATTTACACAAGTATCAATTAATACCTATGATCTGAATCTGAAAACCAAGCAAACAATAAAGCTGCACAATGGCCTTGAATGATAGGATGCCATTTTCAGGTCTGGCATAAATGGTAAGATGCACTTATCATTTTGAACGAATTTATACACACTGTTCATGTTTCACATGTTCTTTTGGTGAAATTACATAAGAAACATCTCTAAACAAATCCTGCTCCTCCAAATTTAGCCAGTCATGCAGGATGCTATAGATAGCATAATTCTTAAACATGTACAACACATCTAGCAACAGAACGAAAAAACGAAGCTGGCATAACAAGGATGTGCTTGAAAGAATTAGGTAGATGCAAAGAACATATTATATTAATGCAGACTGCAGAAATAATTGGATCTCAGCCTAGTTTCTGAGGAAGTACAAAATGGAAAAATATAAAAATGCACAAATATAACCTTGTTTGTCGGTCATTGTCAGTGGTGTCAGCACCTCTTTCACTACCAGCAAGATCAATAAAAGAAATCTTCCCAACAACTTTTGCAGATTTAGACTCATTTCCATCATTGCTACGCTTGGAATCTTTTACCTCGCCGTGCTTCTTAACAACAAGTTGCAAGATAGCATGCGACCTGGAAGATTCCTCATTGGCACCAGTGGATCCCGTACTTCTTGCAGCATTGCCTAGCTCAATGTATTCTTTAACAATTTGTACATCAGAAACTTCAAATTCTTGGAGTCCAACAATGCAAACTTGTTGCTTTCCGTCTTCCCTCATAAAAAGTTTCCTGTTGGAGAACAATAAGCAATTTATCAATGCCATAAATTCATAATTGTGAACATCTCCACAGCCAACATTAATATGAATGGATACGAATTCATAATAAGAGATGTGTGATATTATTACTATGGCACATCATGGAGAACAATGAACAGTCCTCTATCAATGACATTCATAATTGCGAATTGCGAACATCTGCACAGCCAACGTAAATACCAATGGATACAAATTCATAATAGATGTGAAATTTTATTAATATGGTACATGCACAACCAAAACCCATGCATGCATGATGTGGGACACAGCTTGTAGAAACTCGGGATGGCCTTTCAAGAAATCGTTTACCATCCTGACAAACACTCTGGGTGGCATAGTTGCCAAGTTTTGACCCTTGCCACAAACACTTAGCATACAAATTTATGCAAAGAGAACGAGTAGTAGAAGTATAACAACACATGTTGCTTGTAGGTGACCAGAGTAACAAATGCTCCAGAGCATCCCGACATGATTTTCCACATACTCCAAATAGTCGAAGAAACTAATTCCTCCACTTACAAACAGACGAAACAATGCCATTAACAAAGTGATATAACTTCAGCTCTAGCAAGAAAACAGGAAAATCTAATGAATAGTTCATTCATCAAAACAAGGACGACGTAAGGAAGTTTTATGCATGAACTTTTCCAATAGAGAGTAATCAAAAAAAAAACAAAATAACAAATGAAAAACCAAAAACAATGAAAATACTAACTTTCTGTCACTGAGAAGATCAAAGAGTTTCCCGCCATATATCTCAAAATAGCTAAGCCACAATTTAAATCTCTGATTACGATAGAATGGCTGATGTAACAATCTAACAAGGTCCTCTGATGCTCTGAGAGGTAATGGTTGCATTGTGAATGTCTTGCCACTACCTGAAATCAGGACACATTAGTTAATTAACTTATTCAGCCAAGAGTAGAGATTATAAATGATCTAGAGAGAGGTCAACAGGTACTATAAAAAATGTAGTATTAATAATTCTATCTGAAGCTCCATCTAAGATTAATTCTTAAGTTGTAGACAAGTAAGAAACTTCCAAACATGGGGCAAAGATTTAATGCATCTGCCACCTTTTTTTTTTTATCAGTTTGCATTACCATCTTACCAACTCATACAATATAACTTCTTTTCCCAATCTTAAACCACCAAATCAAGACACTACCACCACTACTCCTTCCAATCCATAATAGGTTTTGACCTTTCCTCTTTTTAGCTGACAGAAAATAAATTGAAGTTCCAAAAATGAAAGCATTTGTCATAAAGACATTCCAGATTACTCTTAAATTTGAACTCGCCTCTTTTCAAATATAAATCCCTTTTCTTGACTCAGCAGAGGGCATTTGAGGAAGAAAAATATTAAAATGCATGTAATGTATAAATTTGCATCTAATGTGGGATGAAGAGAGTAGTTAATGATCAAATACAGATTTAAAAAGAAAAGACACTTCATATACATGCCTTAACCATTACTATAGCACACACACCGTACACAGATCTAAATGCAACTTGTTAGCTTCCCTCTATGATAGCACTCTGATTGTTTCAACAACAAATGGGATACAGGGGACCCCAAATTTGATATACATCAATGCCCAACTGTTTCAAGAAATATTTGTTAAAAAATTCAAAAACATTTTTATCACTCCATCTATAACCTCAGCAAAAATATTTTTATTTAATTTGACTATAGTAAAGTTTGGTTTAAACTTCAAAACTTTTTACTTTCTGAAAATAGCTATATGTGATGAACAATTTTGTTTAGATACTCGACGCCTCCCTTGCCACAAAAAAAAAAACAATAAATAACACGAGCCAATTCAGATGCTACATTTTCCAAGATATCATTTATGATATATCCACAAACAGAAAAGTTAAATAGCCTGGACAGTTTGGGACGCATCCAAATTCCCAACATTTAGAACAGTTTAAATGATTCAACAGGATAAGCTTTAAAGAAGGTAACTGATGATAACAACAGTTGGTCATATGGCATCAGAATCTCAACACACCAGTCTGGCCATATGCAAAACATGTAGCCTTTGTTCGCTCAAAAATGGTAGGAATGATTGGTTCAACGGTAACCCTGTATACCTGTAGCAAGTACCATGTAAAGATGTCATGCATTGAGATAAATATTAATAATCATACAGAAAAAACAAAGTCCAGATTATTAACAAAATTCTCAAACATAAACCCCAGAACTCAACAATACCATAAACATCAAAGAAAGACTACATCAATACACTCGTGTCAATAGAGAATGCCAGACCAGCAGCAGGGAGCAAACTTCAAAGCTTGGTATTAGCATTACCTCATCATTAGTGACATGCTCATTAAGAACAGCATCAAAACAAAACTCGTGCTTCTCCACATATGCAGTCAAGTCCACCTTCAACAAGAAAATAACAAAAAGAGAGGCTTTCAACAAATGTTATTATGAATCTGCAAAGAGTCCTCTAGTATTTTACTAATAAAAAAAACATTTGTTTATTCTTGACTGTAGGTTGGAGAAGAGAGAGAGAGAGCGCTTAATATCAAGAGAGCATTTCAATTTCAAACAAAAATTTAGCAGTAAACTAGAAGATATGGTGATTTGTTATGGCAAAGGATGATACCTTCAGTTTGGGTTCATGGACAGTCAAATAAGCATTGTCATATACGCTTACTATATCATCCTCCTTCCGAGAGAGCTCTTTTTTGTTCAAAGGCCTTTTACGTACCTAATGCATGCATTGGAATTCAACAATTACAGGAGTTAAAAAGAAGAAGCAAAAAGAGATACGGCAAAGGATGTTCCATCATGCGCTAGTTGCACAAACAAGAAGCAGATAGTCAAGAAAAATACAGTGACAAGCAACATTAGCCAAATCAATGTGTAAGTCACAGGAAAGAAAACTGAGACCCGCATATGCCCAAATGCAGATGCAAATATCAATAAGTGATAAACTAGGATTTAAATAAAAATAATGCAGCAAGTTCTTAAACAACAATTTATAAATTGCCAATAAATCCTAAGGCTTATGGTTCCTAGTTTAAATAATATATCATGAGCAAACATGAACATTGCTCACGTGGGAATTCAACTTTATGCACAACCACGTACATAAGATAAAGAAAAACATTGGTGAGAAGAATTTTCTGCAGAGATAATAATATTTTAAAGGCAGTCAAAGAATGATTGTCGGCATCTAAAAATGAGTCTTGTCACATAACGGATATGATATGAGCAGATGTGGACATGAAATATCTAATTTTAAATATTGTATCAAATAAAAAGAAACAACGTCTAACGAACAAAACTATGTTTAGAGCGTACTACATGACCCATGCAGACATATACAGCAGCACCCTGCTGTCAATTAAACCAACATACCACAACTTTAATTTTAGCCACGTTATTCTCCTTTGTGTTTTCTTTTTCATTCGTAGGTAATGGAAGTGATGCATCTACATTTGGTTGCCCTCCTTGCTGTCCACCCGCCATCACATTAGAGTCATCATCAAAAGCTTTGGTACCACCAGGCATAAAGGGCGAGGGCTCAAACGGTTCTGAAATAACATGCTGACAGTGGAAACAAAATGATGATCTATTAGAAATGAATGTGTGTGTGTGTGGGTACTAAGCACTTATGAAATCATCCTAACCTTCTTATGGGGACCAGTTGATAATCCAAAGGTAAAGGAGTATCCAATTTATTTAACAAAAAAGGGAAAAATAATTGTACGCATTAAACTTTGATATAGACAATACAGCAGGTGAAGAGATCAATAATTTAAAAAGAGGGAGGGGGAGGGGGGGAGCAAATCATTCTTCTTTACTGGCATTTCAGAAACCAATGAAACGCATAGAGCCTTTACCCTATGGTAACAACAATCATGAAATGTTCTTCTTCCAGCACAATTGACACCCTATATTTCCTATACTTTTGATTTAAGTTAAAAAAAAATAGTTCCAGGCCAAAACTGGCATGGTAACTCATCCTAAGTGCAGTTCTACACAATGAAATATACATAGCATTAGTAATGAAGCCAAAATGCCTAAACCCCTATATATTGTCTAAATGCTCCTCACTTTAGTAAACCATAACCAATATGGGATATAGCCATTCTGCGGTTTTCAATCTTAGTTCTTTAACAGAATAATCTTCAAAAGTACATTATCCCTGAACTTTTTTATTAATAAGAATAAACTGATTTTTCCATAATGAACTTTACATAAGCGCCTGATTTAGAACTAGAAGTTCCCTGCACCATTGGACAGGATACCTTGTACAGAATCATACCTCCGACAGAAGCTCTGTATCATCCATAGCATGAAGATCCAAGAGCCCAGCTCCAAAATCACCCCTGAACTCCGGAGAATAAAACCCATCCAAAGTGGCAACCCCTCCTGAACTTTGGGCAGCCGGTGTGTACAGCTCAGAGGCAGACTCCCCACTAAATTTGAGGTTTCTCATCAACTTAAAAAGTCTCTGCTTCTCTTCAGCAGACTGCGCTCCATAACCCTTTGATAATATCACATACTTTCTTATCAAGTCCCGAATTATTAATTCATACAAGGATAACATTAAGTTCGCAAACAATAAACCCTAGCACCAAAGAAATGGATAGTCGACACACAGACAATAATGTACTTCTTAAACAGTATAAACCTACAGAAATGTTTTGGACAAACTTCGTGCAGACACAATACCACACAAACAAAGGCATACCGAACTTCAACGAACCAAGATTGCATGTCCGTTAATCGGTGAAAAGACCGATAGGCTAATCGTTAATGTTACTCGGAGAATGAGTTTGAAAGCAGTCATATGATTACCTGCATAAGAAGATTTGGGAGGAGACGGTGATCGATACTGGTGGAGGCCAAGGGAGAGGCCAGATGCTGCAACCCAGCGGACTGAAGCCACCGTGCCATGACCGCATCGCCGGCGTCATTTGCGGAGCCTGCATTGTGAAGAGGCCCGCCACCGGCGTGATCGTATAGCGCAGTCGTGGCCGCAGCATTGTTCTGCTGCATCTGGCCACCCATGTGGCGGTGGGATCGTCTTTGAGGAGCCAATTTTCAAGATCTATTAGAAAAAGCTTCACACACAATATTATCCATCAAGTTCAAAATTAAGGAAAATAACAATCACAAGGTCCAAATAACATCATCAAAACTTCAAATCCAACGAAAGATCAAAAAGAAAAAACAAGAAGAAACTTTTGAAGCGGGTGATCTGAACGAACGGTACTCACAAGGAGGGGAAAAATCGAATTCAAAGTATAACATGAAAATGACGAAGCGAGAACGAGGTATCGAATCCGCGGAATCTGCAATCCAATTAAATCCGATTTCAGATGGAAAAATATCCACTCCAATTCCCGGGATTTTTACCGAAATGATTAAAACGACGATTATTTCGAACGCATAATCACGCGTACCGGGTTGCGATAAGACAATGATTTACGCGATCAATATCTGTAGTTTGAAATGGACGAACTTCTGGGATCGGATCCGAAGCGAAATGACAAAGCAAAACCCTAATCGATCGAACGGGAAAGGTTCGAATGTCTCTTTCCTCAGCGTGTGTGATAAATGGCCGAGGCTCCACGCGAGACTGCTACGCCTTGTTCATATAAAAGATTACTTGTCAACGACAAAATGCGTAAAAATTACAATGGTTAATGTTGCCTGCAAAGAGAATTAAACGGATATTTCAAACTAGAGTTCAAAGACTAATATACCCTCGTTGTTCTTCGTAATTTTCGGGTGCGTCTTCGATAAAATGTGTAACTTTTTAACTGTAATATTTTCGGGTGCGTCCTCGATAAAATGTGTAACTTTTTTACCTTCAAAGTGCGCCCTCGTTTTTCTTCGTAATTGTAGCATCTGTTCAATTTATTTATTGTTTTATAATTAATTTATCAGACAGATTAATATACTGTGTTTTGAAATGTCTTTAAAATACTTTAATTTCGAGTACAAAACCTAATCGTAGTAATAACTCAAATTAAAAAACTCAATTAACTCAACAAATTCTCTCTTTCAAAACTCTATTTCCCAAGCCCTATAAAACTCTCTCGCCGTCACCGATAACTCAGAGGAGGGAGGGGAGCGGTAGCTCCACCTTCCCCTTCGTCTCATCCCTTTTTTTCTCTCTATTAGGCCACTGTTTTATACAATTTGTGGTGGGTTCAGATTTTTGAGGGAGGGGAAGATGTGGTTTCATGTTGTATTTGCTTGGCAGGAAGATGAAAGTGTATAGAGAAGATTGAGAAAGAAAGACATGTAAAGAAAACGAATGAAGGAGAACAGAAAAACGAAAGTGCACGAAAAAAATTGAGAAAGAAAGATATGTAAAGAAAACGAATGAAGGAGAACAGGAAAACGAAAGTGTACGGAGAGAATTCTAAAGTGTACGTAAGGAATGAACTTATTAAAAAAAAAGGGTATCTGCTGTATCTGCTTGGCAGATGTGGTTTCGAAGAAAGATGGAGGATGTGGATAAGATGGTGCATTTCTACTGCAAGATTTTCAATTTTGCTTAATGGCTACCCTGAAAGCTTCTTTCCTAGCTCTCGTGGCTTGAGACAAGGCGATCCTTTATCCCCGTTATTGTTTGTACTGGTTATGGAAGTGCTTAGCAGAATGTTGTCGGCATTGGCGATTAATGGTTTGGTAAGTGGGTTTCCGAATACCAACTAGAGGCTATGCTAATATATCTCATTTGTTGTTTACAGATGACACATTGATTCTTTGTAAGGCGAAGATAAGTCAAGTACGAGCCATGAAGGCTCTCTTCCTCTGTTTCGATGCTGTGTCAGGGCTAAAAGTGAACTATATCAAATCTGAGATGGTTCCGATTGGAGATGTCCACAACATGTCAGAGTTGGCTAGTATTCTTGAGTGCAAGATCTCCTCACTCCCTTTGACATACCTAGGTCTTCCGCTAGGCTCACATCCAAGGGCGGCTAGGATATGGGATATAGTAATTGAAAAAGTGGAAAGGAAGCTAGTGGGTTGGAAGAGAATGTACTTGTCTAAAGGAGGGTGGGTCACTTTAATTAAGAGTACCCTCTCCAATTTACCTACCTATTTCTTGTCACTCTTCCCTATTCCAGTTAGGGTGGCAGGACGACTTGAAAAGCTGCAACAAAATTTTTTGTGGGGTGGGTTGGGAGATGAATTCAAGTATCACTTGGTTAAGTGAGATAAGGTTTGTTATCCCTTATCTGAGGGTGGTTTGGGTGTTCGTAATTTGAGATTGTTCAACCGAGCGTTGTTCGGCAAATAGTTATGGAGATATCATCAGGAACCATATACTCTTTGAAGAGTGGTGATTGATCACAAATTTGAGAGTGCTTGGGGGGGATGGAGATCCAATGCCGTTAGGGGGGCGAGTGGTGTTAGGGTGTGGAAAAATATAAGAAGTGGGTGTGAGATTTTTCATCAGAACACGAGACTTCTATGTGGCGAAGGCTCAAGAATTAGATTTTGTAAAGATGTCTAGTGTAGTGATAGGGCCTTGACTAACTTGTTTCCTTCTTTTTTTCAAATTGCAAGCGATAAAAATGTCACTGTGGTGGAGGTCTTGGAGTCAGTTAAGGGACATCAACATTGGAACATCAACTTTAATCAAGCGACACAAGATTGGGAGCTAACTACCTTTGTGGACTTCTATAGACTCATTTATTCCCAAAGACCGAACATTCAGAATCAAAATGGTTTATGGTGGATACTTGCCAGGAGAGGAATTTTTACTGTTCGTTCCTTCTACAAGGTCCTTTCCCAAGGGCTCGTGACAGAGTTTTCGAGGAGAAAAATCTGGCGCCACAAAGCACTTCCAAAAGCGGCATTCTTTGTTTAGACAGCTTCATTAGGGAAAATCCTTACTACTGACAATTTGAGGATAAGGGGAGTTATTGTTGCAGATTAGTGTTGTATGTGTCATAGTGGGGGCGAATCGGTAAATCATCTCTTTCTACATTACGAGATAGCTAGAATTCTCTAAAACAAGGTTTTTAGACGATTGGAACTAGCTTGGGTCATGCTAGAGACCGTAGAGGCATTGATGGCTTGCTGGACTTCCATAAGGGGCGAGCGCCAGATCATAACTATATGGAAGATTATCTTTATATGTATTATGTGGTGCCTTTAGTAAGAGCGTAACGAACGGACCTTTGAAGATAATGAGAGATCATAAGACGAGCTAAAAGTGTTTTGTTTTTCAGAACTCTTTGTACATGGTCCATTGCCGTTGACTTCAACGGCATGGACCTTCATGTTTTTCTTGTAACCAATGTGCCTAATTGATAGGCCTATGTACCTTGTATATCGGCTTTTGCCTTCTATTAATATATCTTACTTATAAAAAAAAATAGTTTCGGGTTTTTTGATTGGTTTCGGCTTGTTTGATGGAGTTATGGTAGCCCAAGCCCACCATGCGTCATACCGTCGTTCTTCTCGTCCATCGATCTTGGAGTTGATCGGGATTTTTGTCGAACAAAATGGCTCGTGCTCTGAACATGTGGGGTCATCACTTCGACGCATCTCGCATTTTGAATGGATCATTCCGCCATGTGCAGCTCCTTACGGATCCAGGGTCACCGTCCTTCTCAGCCATGCGATGGAGCACTTTTAATGTGGTGCATGCTGTCCACGCGCCACTACAGCCAAAATTTTGTATTGTTTGTGTGTCTATATTTTGTATTTGTTTGTGGTTTTGTTGTGTTATTAGTTTTTGTTTGTATAAGAAAATTTTTATAATAAGAAATAGTCTTATGAACTTTTGGTCCGTGGAGTTTTAATTTCTCTCCTCATTTGGAGATTTTTAGTAACCACTTCCTTTAGAGGTAGTACTTAGGCTCTTAGACGTTTATTTGAGGGGTATAGAGTTTATGTTCCAGTTGCAACTAATTAACCTGTAGACTGAATTTTCTCATTCTTTGTAAGTCACAATTGTAAACTCAAATTCTTAATTTAATGTTAAATCTATTTCTCAAAAAAAAAAAACTCAAATTAAGGATAGGAAAATGAATATCGCATAGTTGAAAAACTCTATCCCACATTTTAGATCCTATTTGTTTTCAGAAATGAGATGAGTTGAGATAAAAATTAAAAAATAAAATAAAATATTATTATAATATTTTTTTAATATTAGTTTTGTTTTGGAATTTAAAAAAATAGTTTTGGAATTTGAAAAAATTAAATTTTTTATTATATTTTATATGAAAATTTGAAAAATTATAATGATAAATTTAAAAAGAGTTTGAAATTTTTAATTTTATCTCTCAAAATAAACTAAACCTTAATTAATAAAGATTTGTTTAAAAATACAATTAAGTAATTAAAGTTTGACAAATGACAAAGGCTGATTACTAACAATTAGTGATGATGTAGCATGCCACATCAATGCATATCATGAATATATTGAGGTGGCATGCAACGTTGGTTTTGAATTTTTTGACTTATAAATATGAATAATGTTAAATATATTTTATGAATTGTGTGAGTATTGTATATTTTCTTTAATTAATTTTTTTTAATATAATCTTTATATTTCCTTATTTATTTTAAAATAAATGTATGATGTTTGCGTATTGTATAACTATTGTCGAATCAACCATGCATAGTTCATACAAGTGCACCCATGTATTTATCACCACTCAATTGCAATAATCGTGTATTATATTTTTAAATACGAAAAAAAAGACAAATCTCACCCTTGTTTACTATAATTACAAAGATAAATATTAACTAACCGATATTGCACAATCTATTCTAACCTGATATCTTAGATTGAATTAAGCTTGGTTTGTTTTATAAATTGGGTTTTATTATTCACAATTCATTTCGTATTTTTAACTCATTCCAATCACTCATTTCAAATTTCAATTTGTTTCAATCACTTATTTTATTACTATTTATAACTCATCTCATCTCATCTCATATTTGAATCCAAACAGGCCACTATGCACATGATTTTATAGACTTATTTTCGTAACATCTTTCGGGAGCACGTACCTTATAAAAATTGCCGTGTAAAAGAGTTGTGTATCCCATTATTTTCCTGCTAGTGTGGATAAGGCTTGGACTAAATTTATTTTTGTAGATAAAATATATGATATAAAATGAAATAAAAAATAAAAAAATATTAGAATATATTTTATTATTAATTTTACTTTAAAATTTTAAAATTTGAATTATTGATATTATTTTATATTAATGTTTTTTAAAGAAAATAAATATATTAATTAGATAAAATAAAATTTTAAAATATTATGAGAATAAAAGAGATCTCAAAGTTAAAAGTAATGATAGACGTACTCCTTTTTTACTATTATTTTACTACTTATATGTATATTTGAATGTTTTTATTTTTTTATTATAATCTTTTAAAGTAATTTTTAAATATTTTTAATCATTAAAAAAAATTTAAAAATAGATATAATTTTATTAATATTTACTTTTTTTAATTATTAAATAAAAAAATTAAATATAAAAAAAATGTTATAAATAAATAATAAAATAATAATAAGAGTATCATTACAAATGATTAAATCCGCGTGCGGGTGAGAAACGTGTATGTACGACTATCAAGAAAGAGCAGTGATAGAGATATAATTATTTTACTATTTATTTATAACTTTTAATGTATTCAAATTTTTTTATTTTTTCATTATTTTTTTAAGTAGTTTTTAACATTCTAAATTATTAAGAAATATACATATATAACTTTATTAATATTTACATTCTTAATTATTAAGTAGAATTAAAAATTAAATTAAATTAATTGTACGTCGATCATTTCAGACCGAGGAATAGAAAAGTTTGCCAAATTTGCAGTCTTTTTGTTCGTCAGTTACAACTTGGTATTTTGGGTTCTTGTATCCGGCCTTAATTATCCAGTGGATGGGGCCAGTCGCTTTGGATTCTGGAATCCCAAGCCGGAGAGATGGCAGTAGCTACTGAGGATGTTTGGCCGAGGAGGAACACGTAGCACGTGACACCCATGCCATTTCTGACCACTCACAACCGCTTGTTTTCTGTGGCTCTGAAAATTATGCGAGAGAGAAGAGAACAATGAATGGTCTGGCTTCTGCTTCTGTAATCGCCAAGCTGTAGGCACCTCCAAAACGTCGAATCTTACTTGCAGAGTTCAGAGTTGCAGACGGCGTCACGGCCTTGACTCTTTGTGAAGTTACCCTGGCTTCCAAAATAACGTAAGAGCACCGTTGTATTGCAAAGAAAATCATCCATTTTTTTCTGGTATCACGCTACAGTCACCGACTGGGTAGGTTGGTACTTAACATGTGAATTTTTTTAACATTTTATACACGCTTCAAACATTTTAAAAAAATTATAAATTTATTAAAAATATTTTCCTAATTAATAATTAAGTAAAAAATTCAATCTATAATTTTTTGCAATGAGAATTTTTGATAGATACATCGTTTTTCTTATTTTGCGTACAAAAAGAGTGCTAACATTCATTATCTTAAAGAAGCGTGTTGGGCAGTAGTGATAGAAACCTCGATCTTGTCCCGATTACTCGAAGGGTTCCTCCTTGCTCGATTGGTTCCCTCCAATGACCGAGTTAGACTCTAATACTTGGGAAGGGAAATATAGGTGATGGAAAGGGATAAGTGAGGCTAGGATTTAGTGGAGTTAAGGTTGAATGTGAGGTTAATGGACTAGGTATGGTGCAAAAGTGATGCACGACAATGGGGTGTTTAGTGGGTTCGGCTAGGCTAGGTGTGTTTAGGCAAAATGGGGTTTGTTTAGGGTTTTGGGTGGCCGAACATGGCTTATGGGAGGCTAGGGTTTTCGGCACATGTAATTAGGGATAGGATTCTAGGGTTTTGATGGAGTTTGGATAAGTCCTAAAAAGTAGGAACATGGCTTATAGCCATTTGAAGTGGACGGCACCTATGGCTTATGGGTTGGCCGAATATGCTAGGGTGATGGGGAGGGATTTGATTGGTTCTCTTCTTCACTTGATGACCAATCAAATGGGAGTGTGAGGTGGCAATTTAAGTAATGTGGCAAGAGGATTTTGGCTAGGGTAAGGGTGGATGGCCGGTTGAGATTTTGTAGGGATTTTGGTGAGATTTGAATTTGAATTCTTTTGAATTCAAATTCAATGAGTGGCCGGTCTTGCTAGGGTTTGAGGGGCACGAAATTGGTTTGTTTTGGATGAGGGATGAGGTGGATTTAAGTGAGGAATTATAGGAGAGGATGGGGTGAAGTGGCCGGCTAGGGTAAAGGGCAAAATGGACAAGTGTTTAGGCTAGGGTTTCATGCACTATGCCGTGTGGCTTTAGGGCTTGGGGGAGCTTGATGCCGTGGCTGCTATGGGGCAAAATGCACACCAAATTGATCAATTGAACAACCAAATGATGATTGAACAAAAGACCCTAGATGAACAAGCAACTCCTTCAAGAGACCAAGTGGATTCAGCACACACACAAGGCTCCATGTCTTCAACTTCCTTCAATCAATCACACACTCACTCTCACTCACATGAGCAATCCGAATCTTCCAATGGAGTAGGATTTCGAATTCTTCTATGGACACACACACAAATTCTCAAATCCACAAGTGGTGTGGATTTGGCTTCACCAACACAAAATCACTCAACGATCAACAAATCACTCAAGAACACAAAAACATGAAAATCACTCAACACACTCACTCCCAAAACCGAAACTCTTTTTATGAATTACCTCAATATTTTTATAAATAAAAATGAAAACAAATAAAAGGATAGATGTGGATCACCGATTCACGAATTGCACGATGATCCTCTTCCAAAGGGATTCACGAATTGCACCCTAGGGAAGCCCTAATGCTAAGCACCGAAATCCAAACCACAATACTTGTGGCCAGCCTAACTCTTTTCCAAGAGCAAAAGTCTAGTCTCAAATTGTCCAAAGATGCCTAAAATGAACCCTAGAAAGCCTATTTAAAGAGTCTTACAACTTGGAAACCCCCAATAGGTCCTTTATTAAAAATAGCTAATTACCAAATTAACCCAAACAATAAAATAATAAAAATAATATAAAAATGAAGTGATGGAGGCACCATTTAGCATGTGTGGCCGTGGGGTCTAGTTGGCCCAAGGTGGGCTAGTGTGATGCTTCATCCATGGTCAGGCTTGTCTCGTGCTGTCTCGCTGCATGACGCCTGGTGGTGCGTGGGGCATGGCTCGGTGCAGGGCCAACTGGTGGTGGTCATGGCAATGAGCCATGCATGGTCCTGGTGATAGGCACAGGGTCAAGCCATGGCGCTCTGGTGCTGCTCAGTCAAGGTGCTCGGGCGGTACTCCTGCATGGCCCGGGCTGCGTGCCGGGGTGGTGTACATGCATGGCCCAAACTGACGGTCTGGGTGCAGGCTGCATGGCGCGGGCTGGTGCCGCGCGCTGGATAGCATGCATGGTGTGTATACCACTGGCCTGCTCTGCAAGGCGCGGGCTGGTGCCGCGCGCTGGATGACGTGCCTGTGAAGACACGCCACTAACCTCGCTAAGTGGGGTTGTGGGGCGCAGATGCACGCGCACGCCACTAACCTCGCTAAGTGGGGTTGTGGGGCGCGCCTAGGCACACGCCGGGCTGTGCGCATGCACTGTGCATGGCCAGTAGCCTCGCTGGGCACCTGTTTCGTGTCAAGGCCTAAGCCAAGGCATGCCTGCAGGCTAGCCAGGGAACTGTCCTGGCCCTCCAAGGCCTGAGTCAGGGCTCAACCTTGGGCGACTCTCCTAGGGGTTCTGACAAGTAGTCTGGCTGTCGCGTAAGCCACTCACATAAACAGTAATTTTACCATTCCAACAGTGAAACTATTATTCATGTGAGTGGCTTACGCGGCAGCCTGCCTACTGCCCATATTTTTTCTATCTTAAGAGTAGTCTTATACATCCACTCATGGAATTCTGACTGGGATTCCATCAAATGTAAAAATAAAAATAAAAAATATTTTTTACATGTATTTTTTAACACTTTTGAATATTTAATGTAATAGTCCAAATTTTCTAAGGTAAATTATTTTATGGGAATTACTTTAAGAAAATTTATTTGATGTATTTATTTTCTAGGAAATTAGAGTGGGAGATTTAATTGAGAAATGTGAGATAACATTTGGTATTGGGAATTATGCATTCTCAGATTTATCTGTCGAGTTTTAGTGAAATGGGCGTAAGTTATTCATATGAGGTCTAAATGAGATGATTCTAATTGGTATAGAACCTTGAAAGATAGATCTAAAACTTATATGTTTTAAGTTTTTTGAGATTCAGAAGGAATCAATAACTTATTTGGGAATCAAGTAGGCAGCTCTGGAATGGACTTAAATGGAACTCGAGATGGATGAATTGAGCTAATTTAGGGCATGTAACGAATTAGACATTTGGTTTTGAGATTTTCTGGGATTAGGACATGTGTAGGGATAGTTGGAAATGGAGGGAAAGTTGATTTGGAAGCCAATTGATTAGTTAGTGTAATGGAAACACAAGGGGAGCCAAAATCTAGTTGATAGGTGACTAAGTGGATCAGATTTGGCTCTACCCTAACTAAACTAAGAAGTGACCTTCTAGAACTTGTTAAATGGAGACTTGAGAGAGTTAGGAAGTAATCAAATGGGTGGAAAAATCTGGAGAGGGGCGTGTGACACAAGGAGAGGGCTGGAGATGAGAGGTGCATGCATGGTTAGGTGAAATGTCACCTTACTTCTTATCCCTTTAGCTCACTCCTCAGCCATGGATCAAAATGGGCAATAAAAATATCTCAATTGTGAGCTCTTGGATGACCAATCCAGCTGCAAAGCCTAGGATTTGGGAGGCTTAATCCTCATCATGAGATATGTTTAGATAGACACCTCATCATCCATGCAAATCTGGCAACTAGTGCACGTTAGGGTGTTTTTCATTTTCTCTCCCTCATGTTGGTCGACCATCACCCTATAAATAGAGCCTTGAGAGCTTTCTAAGCTCCTTTAGAAGGAGAGAACACTTTCCCCTTTGGAAGATACACCAGAAAACCCTCTCAAAACCCTTAAAGAGTTCATTTGTGAGCTAAGTGAGTGAGTTTGGAAAAAAGCTTGCAAGAAGTTGGTTGGATCCATTCTCTTGAACTTTGAAGAATTTGTAAGTTCATATTCTAGCTTAACTTAAGCATGGAAATGGTTTATTGAAGTGATTGAACTATGTTTATTAGTATTGAACTCTTAAGAACATGATTAAGTGACAAAGTGACATATGAGTAAGGTTGGTTTTAAATTGTCTTGTAAAAATATTCAATATAATTGTAAGAACTTAGATTTAAGTTTTTAAGAAGCCAAATAAAGCTTAGTAAAAAGATTAGCATGTTTAGAGTAGAAAAACTCTTAGAGCTGTGATCTCACTCGACCCTCGCTCGACATGTGAGTCGAGCGAAGGCAAAATATAACCCCTCGCTGGAGTTTCGCTTGATACTCCGCTCGAGCGAGTTCCAACTCGAGACTTCGCTTAATTATCACTCGACTCGAGCGAGATGCTCTGTTTTGTTTAGACTCAGGGTTTTTCCCGGAATAAAATCGATGTTCCAAATGGAAAGGGTTATGAGTGAAAAACTCGTATGAATAAGAAAGGAACAACTAAAAATAAAACGAAGTACAAGAATAAGTTAGTCACGTCGTGACGGGGAGGGCGAGACGTAACGATCGGATGACGGATGTGCCGACAGGGACGGCGATACGTAACGTCTGTTGTGTTATAAGAGTGTATGGTCTTCACGGGGATGGCGATACGTAACGCCCGTGAGATTGATCTGAATAGCGGGGACGGCAAGACGTAACGCCCGTGAAACTGATCTGAATAGCGGGGACGGTGATACGTAATGCTCGCAGTGATATAGGTATATGTTCTGTGTCAAGACGGGGACGGCGAGACGTAACGCTCGGAAGATTGACACAAGACTCATCACAACGGGGACGGCGAGACGTAACACCCGGATGATTGATGAATGTATGTGATGGGGACGGCGAGACGTAACGCCCATCAGTAATAAGAAAGAATAAGAACTTTTAAGAAAATTGTGTAATTCGGTATAAGATTATGTATTCGGTTGAGTAAGAAAAGTACCAGTTAGACAGTAGTCTTATGAGGTGTATCTTAGGGTAAATTTCCCTAGTCATTCTGTGGTGATAATATTATAGTTACTTTTTTCCTGTTTCCTTTAAGCTGTTTATGTACTTACTGAGATTTCAAATGAAATCTCACTCTTTTGTGGCTCTATATATTTTTGTGCATATCAACTTTATACAGGATTCGATGACCAGCAAGAGGACAGCCCCGACAAGACAGGAAACTTCGGGGAGTCTTGAGGGACTCTCCGACTATAGTCCTTATATGGACATTTCTTTTGTTTCCTTTGGACCTTCTATCAGTAATCAACCTACCGGAGTTTGGAGCCTTGATTCCACTTTTGCTGAGGAGAGGCGATGTACAGGATACTGTTTAACCTTAGGACTTGATGGCTCGTTGTTCATGTGTGGAATTTGTGTGACTCCACAGGGACAACTACTCCAGCGAGACTTTAGTGTTAGTATGGATAGGTTTCGCTATGGGAGAGAATTCCCCGAGGTTAAGAAGGAAAAAGAGTGAGGTGAAAGAAAGTCTTTTGGATAAATGTAATATAGTTTATTGTTAACATGCTACAATGTGGGCCTTGTGTATGTAAATAAGTACAATGTTAAGTTTTAATGAATGTTGTGAATGTTGTAAGTATATTTCCTATGTGATCTTTAGAAAGTTTTATATCTAAAACCTGATCCACTGCGAATTAAGTGATATATGCATTTTATTTTTGTTAAGTACAAGGGTAAGTAGCCAAATGTTACTTATCCAGACACCTTAATTTACGTTAAATCCCAGACGTAAATTGGGGGCGTCACATTTAAAATAATTAAAAAATCCCAATATCATTAAAAAATACATCTTTAATCACAAAGTAAAAGGAAAAATAAAATAAAAACTCACAATCAGATCCCCAATCAAGAATCCTATCTGTGAGTTTAACATTTCTCTTATCTTACCACCAAATTTTGCCATGTTCCAAATATAGTCCATAGTTTATTGCATAAATACTCGTGTGTTAAAGTGATCTTCAGAAAAATAAAAGATTGTGATATATATATAATTATCATTTGAAAAATTCAATGTTTTGAATTCTGTTTTGATGAACATTCTAATTTAAGTACTAAAATTGAATATTTCGATATTAGTATATTCTGACATACCATTTCGAGATTAATTATATATTATATATAAATATTTAAATGTATATATAAACTAACAACTAATACAATAAATACATATATATATATATATATTAGGAAGGAGCAATATGCAAAGCACATTTTTCTAGTTTAGTGTAGCAGTTATCTTTAAGAAATGATATGATTTTTATAAATAAATAAAGTTCGATCAATAATATAATGTATAGAGGAAAGAAAATGTAAGTCCTAACAAATATTTGACATATAATAAAAGAAAAATATCTTAACAATGAAAGAATTATATAAAAGTAAATCATAAACTGTTTGAAGTGATGAAATATAAATATTTAATCATTATTATAATTTTATTTATAAAATATTATTATTTTAATTTAATGTTTCATAATAAATTTAAATTGAGAAATAAATAATATTTTATTCAAATAATTATATTTACAAATATAGTTGACAAATAGATTTAAACTTAATTATTTTACATTTATATATATATATATATAAATGAATAGAAATTTTAAATCATCTATATATATATTTATATATAATATAAATCATAAAATTATAATTTTTATAAAATAATATTATATTATAATTTATAATGTGAAGTAGGTTTAGTAATGTTATAATGTTATATTATAATTTGCATGTTATATAATTTATTACAAATGAAATATTAGTAATTTATAATTTACATATTATACAAATTATATAATTTTTACTGTTTAGCTTACAAAACACGTTAAGTAGTCGTTAAATAGCTACTTATTATAATAGAATAGGTATATGTGTATTTCTTCTTTTTGTAATATATATAATATTTTAGGATCGTATATAAAACTTGACAATGAATCTAGTCATGAGCTTCACTTTATTAAAGTTGTAACAACTAATTCATGAAATTAGGATCGATTTCTCTAAAAAGAAGTTTTGTACTTTTATTAATTTGTACTGTTATTTTTTTTTTTAAAGAACCCTAGATATTAATACAAACTTTTGTAATTTTGTTTTTCATCAAAAGAAAACAAATATTATATATATATATATATATATATATATAGTTCCCTTATAAAAACAAATATGATTCAATTTCAAATCGAGAATATAAGAATTTTGAAGTGTTTGAGTTGAGATTCAATTTCACTTTAAAAGTCTAAAATAGATAATGATTTTTGAAAATTTTGAATTATAATAGTTTAGATAATGACTATGTAGTAAAACATCTAATTTAAATAATATAATTATCATTTTCAAACCGAGAATTAACATCATTTTAAAAATAAAAATAAAAAATTAATAGTAATAATAATAATAATGAGAAAAAATATTTACAATAATATAGCTTATGATTCTCAACATATTTATTTATAACAATGCATATGATTCGAGTTCTTACAGGTTGTTTAAGCTTAAGCTAATTTGTGATATGATTTTTTTTTTCACTTTATGGAAACATATAAGATTGATATTAATGCATATGATTCTCCAGAATTTATTTTAGTCATATCATGATTCTTATTGTACAAATAATCTTGTATGACTAAAATGTAGGGATATGACTAATTAAAAATTTAGACTAAATTGTAAGGATATGACTAAAATATAGGGAATAGCAGCGTATATTATATGTATGAGACAAATATGTTAAATTTATATGTTAAGTGGCCGTTAAATTTAATGGAAAAAAAAAGTTACTGAAAAAAAAAAAATCCGTTAAGTGATCATTAGATAGCCACTTATTATATTTATTATTATTGCTCATGTTCTCCTACTTCTTTTGATACAATTTGTATTTTATTTTTCTTTCATCCATTACTATGACTTATGATCATTTGTTGTGGTACATCAAAACATAAGTTTTTCATAAAATCCCCAGAATACTGCAAAAACTCAGGAGAATACGGTAAATGGTTTTTAATGAAAATTCTCTCTCAACAGTTTTTAATTATACATATCGATTTTAAATTAATATATAATGTTTTAAAATTTGAAATTAAATTTTAGATATAATAAGTGGCTGTTAAATTTAACGGCCACTTAACGAAAAAATAAGAAAATCCATTAAGTGGCCATTAGATAACCACTTATTATAATATAATAGATGTATCATGTATGTGTAATTATATAAAAGAATTGAAGATTTATAAAATGTGACAACCCATAATTTCTACTCTAATTTATTTATTTTATTTATTTATAAGGGTAATGTTGGTATTTTAATTGATTGAGCACTTGAAGTTGGGTTTAGATTTGAGCTTTGAGAGCATGATTTAGGTATTTGGCCCAAAGTGGAGTGGCAAGGCCCATAGGCCCATGAGATGGATCCATAGTCAACCAAGCCCATATAAGGGACACATGTCACACCTAGAAGAACTTTAGTGAGTTTTCAAAAACTGGTAGGTATGTGAGAGAAAAGATTAGTAGATGGAGAATTGACTAGTGACTTTCTTGGAAGAAAGAGTGTTGGAACCAATATGAGATTTTCTCATCATTGGATGGTATGGTGGGCATGGGAGGTAAAGAAAATTCTTCCAATTTAGTTTTCTTAGGAGCATACCAAATCTAGATGATTGACACATGAGAGATTTGATGGAAATGGAAGTGGGGAACAAAGGGATTTTAGTGGATGCCTTAGCCGAACCCCTCATTGTGTTTTCTCATGCAATTGCTTCCAAATCTAAATAAGTATCAATTGAGAGATCTTGTAAGATGAAGTGACTTTGAGGTGATGAGTGTTTAGTCAAAGGAATTCATCATTGGAGAGAAGAATTGGCTTGAGAAAGAAAGAAAGGTTTTGGGTAGTGCTTGTCTTAATGTAGCCGATCACCCAATTTTAATCTTCCTGAGTCTTTCCTAAATCTAGTTGATTTTGACAAGTTGGATTATGTAAGAGTGGTTGAGACTTGTGTGTGTAAGAGTGTGTGATTGAGTGTTGATTGATAGAACAAGTGAGAGGGAAGAAAACCCTTGGAAAAGGGAGATGGGTTTCGGATTGGGCAATGGATGGCTTGGCCGAGTATAGCATGCCTATTTTTCCAATTTTGATTCTAAAATCTTGGTGAATGACTTGTGAAATGATTGGTGGGTGTGTGAGGTGTGATGTGAAAGAAGAAGAAGGGTTTTCACCCATGTTAGGCGCTAGCCATAGAAGAAAAAAGGAAGGAAGTTCTAAACTAAGTACAACCTAAACTAGGCATCATTGTGCACTAGTGATGGGGGTCAATCAAAGGAGTTTTTCAACCCATCAAATGTCAATCCTAAACTAGGAGAATAAATGCTTAGAACACCTAGAAGTCCTCATGGCCGAATGACCTTATGCCTTGCTCTTCCATTTGTTTACTTCACTTTTACCCACACCACACCCACGACAACACTCTCCCTTTCCACTCTCACTTTTCTTTGTGTTCTATCATCACTCAAGCACAAAAATATCTTAAGTATAGTGGGCTGATCAAAGTACTCTTGAGTGGAAGCATACTTGAAGAGGTAAACTAAACCCTGACCTATCTCATGTACAGAAAATTTAGGTTAGATCACATACACATACCAAAATTTATGTTCATAAGATTTTCTCTTTAACTATGTGATTGTAGTTTATTTTAATGGGTTATTTTATACATTTTTCAGAGCTATTCTATTCTACTTGGAATATTGTAAGTGTACATTTATCTTGACTTTAGCATTCTTATATATATTTGAGTGAATGTGGTTGTATTGATTGTTGGATGCTTGGTGATGCTAGGCTAGGTCTTCTTAAAAGAAATGTTTTGTTTATTTAGTTATAAATCCATGCTTAGTCCATATGTTATTTTAGCCTTGAATGTATATTATGTTGGTGGATTTAGCCAATTTGACGCAAAGGAACATGAAGCATATTGATATAGTATATAGTGATAAAAATGCATGCATGACTAAGATTAAACTTGTTGAATGTTTGGTGATGCTAGGTTAGATTACTTGAATAAATGCTTTGCATATTTAGTTACAAAATCCATGCTTGGTTAATGCGTCATTTTAGGTTTAACATTTATATTATATTGGTGAATTTAGTTACTTTGTTGTAAAGGGTGAATGAAGCATGATTGATATGATAAATAATGATAAAATGCATGCATGTTAAGATAAAGTTTGGAGTTGAAAAGGATTGATTTAGTGCACATATGGGTTTCGGATTTGAAGGTTTTTAGGCTTGAGTGTTTCAATAATCAACTATTCTTTCATGTGATGATTAAGTCTTGAATATTTGGAAAGATTAGAAGCATGAAAACTAGGAGGATCTAATAGCATGAATCTTTTTCGATTTTTCCTAGGAAGAATTACGTATGCTATTTAGTTGGGAGGAGAAGTGATTAAAATATTAATCCTAAGGACTATAGGGTTCGGCCAACCCTTCTTAGTGATGCTAAAATGTTCAATTAATTTTATTAAGGATTGTTGGAATACATGGAGGAAGATGAACAAAGAAAACCCTAGGTTAATACCATGGAGGGTCTCGACCCAACCCTAGTGGTGAAGGCCGAGTACTCCTCTTGGCCTATTAAGCCCATTTGTGTGTTCTTATGGAATTGTTAATGAGATCTGGAATGATTTGATTGTGAATGATGCATAACAAAGTGTATGCTTGAATTAGTTTCATGATTCGCATGATAAGTACTAGGGTTGCATGTCACATGCATAAAGCATGAAAATCATGTTTTTGAGTCAAACATATTTTTAAAGAAAAAGAAAAGAATTAAAATTTTTATAAGAACCCCAAAAACTGGGACGAGGTAGTATCCCAGTAAAATTTCTTGTTTACTCAGGAGTGTTTAAAGTCGAGTGAAAGCTCCTGGATCGACGAAGAACAGTCAGCGGACCATGTATGGCTCCAAAAAGTGTCCGGAGCATGGTCGTACCTAAAGCTAGTGGATGCCCAAAGACGATATTGGTTTTTGCCGTACCGTTATAAGAACAAGGATGTAGTCGCTCGGTTTGAGTGGTCACCGAATGATGAAGAGCGGATAACGTAGTCGTGAGTAGTCTACGGGTGTTGCAGTAACTCGTAACGTAGTCACTTAAGCTTGAGTGGTCGCCGGGTGATACGGTAACTAGTGGGGAACACACGGTGCGTAGGGAAACCGTGAGGTGTCCAATAAGAAATCATGACAAGAATGACTCTTGAGCCCGAAAAATGATATGAATATATAAATGGCGTCTAAGATAAGAAATGATGAACGAAACTATTTTTTTTTACGAAAAAGGGTTTCTAAAGCATGAGTCAAAGGAATTACATTATATGATGAACATTTTTTATGAAAAGCAAGTATATGTATCAAGATTGAAAGAAATTCAAGCTTTTGTAAAGGTCTTCATGAGTATATGCACTTGTTAAGTTATTAGTCGCATATGCATGACACATGTTTTTGTTTGTTATTCGCTTATATGTATGTTTGTAATGATATTGTTGAGATAGTTGTATACTTACTGAGATTTCTCGAAATTTCATCCCTTTATATTTTCATTATCGTTCCTTGTTGGGGAGATAGAAGTGATTGCAGGTGAGGATGATGTCAACGTGTTTGACGCTCAGAGAGACACTCCAGACCACTGATGGTCTAGTGAGCTCCCCCGCCTTTTGATGTAGTAACCCTTGTTTTGTACGACCAGTTTATATCTGACATGCGATGGAGGGTACTCTATGAGGCCGTTGGTCGTCAATGCATCCGGTGCTGCTTTACTCTGGGAATCAATGGGTCTCTATTTATGGACCGCGTCTACACCTTAGAGGTAGAGACGGGCCCCTGCATGGCAGTCGGATAGGCCTGGGACAATTCCTGTTTGGTCCCGGGGTTAAGAAGGTTAAGGATAAACCCCCGTTTTAGTGGATGGTCATGGGGTCAGCGCATGGATATTGCCATCTGTTAATATGTTAGCATATTTTGATGGTTCTCGATGTTTTGGGAAATTATATATTTTGTGAAAACCAATACTTTTTGGTGATAATTATTAATATGAAGTTATTTTTGGAGTTTAAAATTGTTATACCATGCGATGCAAGACAAATTTAAGTACTTACCTAATTTTAGATCGACTTGACATTTTTTGCTGTGAAATTTTTTATTCACTTATTTTAATTTAAAAAGGAATGCTCGAACTTAAGTTATGAACGATGGGTGAATTTTCCTGTGTTATTTATCCCCAACGTCTCAATTTATGTCCGACCCCAAACGTCAACGAGGGCGTCGACATAAAATGAATATAAGTTGAAAAAATACAACCTATTTTATTTAAAAACAAAGATAAAACATTTAAAAGAATGATATTTATAAAAATAAAATAAAAAAAGGAATGCGGGGACATATTTAAAATTACAAAAAATTAAAAGTCTATAAATATATTTCATATTCTAGAATTAATTAAATATCGCCTGGATTTAAAATCTTTAAAAAAATGTCATTCACAGGAAAATTACAAAAATAGTCCAAAACAGAATAAAGACCAAAATGGTTGAAATTTGACCAGAATGGCTGGAACGAGTTGAAATTTAGAGCGAAACGGAACAAAAAAATATAGTATTCCGAATACTATAACGAAACAAAACATAATTCAAAATTAAACTTCAAATATTGTTGTTGTTATTGCCACAAAACTAAGAAAAGTAACCTAGTTAGAGAATCATCAATGGATTAGTCAAAAATTAAATCCATCATGTATTTAACTATTAGATCCCAAAATATCATCATCATAATAAATTAGTTAAAATTCAAATATTTGAACTTTAACTATCGTAAACAGTAAAATCATTTTCAAATTTGTTAGTTATTGTAGATATCTAAAATATATATTGGGAGACATTGGGGTTCGGTTTGGCTTCTATGTGTGAAAAAACAGCCCTCCAATGAGGGGCTGACATGTACGAGATTGCACCAAATGATGTTGAGGGCAAGGCCACACCGAATCATGTGAGATTTGTGTTTCGTTCACCTCATCGAAGGAAAAACAAATTTTCTTTCATGATCCAGACCTCACCTCCTTTGCATAGCTCGGAAAGTCACTCTTTTGTTGCCTTCCTTCCGTCAAACAACCACATTCTGTCTGACAACTCCTCATTTCATCGCACGAAATCATCGAGCTCCATTTGCAAAAAGCTACACTTGTCTTGTTGGTTTGATTTGCATAAACCCACTAACCCCCACAAAAGCATCGAGCCTTCCTTACTAACCATCCCATGGCAAAACTACCACTAACCCTCACGAAAGCATCAAGGCTTCCCCACTAACCTATCCCACAGCAAAACTACTCATTTACTAGACCACAAATTCCAGAGCAAACCAAAAAATAAAAAAGAATGAATTATTTGGCAACAACAAAATTCGGTAGAAGAAAGTGCCCTTCAGCTCGGTAGAAGAAAGGCCATGAGGAATAGGGGCATAAATTCATGAAATTCGGCGTTAATTCCCTTCAACTTTGTTCTATATTTCTATTGGATTTTGGTGTAAGTGGTGTATTCTTGTATCTGACCTCATGAACTTGGTTTGAGAGAGTTTTCTGATTGATTTTGAAATATAAATTAAAAATAAAAATAAAAGAGGATGAAAGCATCGTGCTTGTTGTAGAAAGTGGCATTTGATACCTTTGCATGCTTCGATTCCCTCCCAGATTCCAAGAATTCTTACTTGGGAAGCTTTTGATAAAGACAAAGAGGAGAAACGAGAACCTTGAGTCGTTAACAAACATTTTTCTTAGAAATCAAGCAAAGGGAAGACTCAGGGCTATGACTACGAGATGAAATGGGGGGGAGAAAGGAGGGAGTGGGTTTAAGAGAGGGAGTTGGGAAACAGGGGAAAGAAAGGCATGGATCGAAGAGATTAGGGAACTATCAAGTGCATTCCTATATTTGTTTCCTACAATTGAGTACGTGTCAATTTGTAATTGGTGGACTGTTATTGTGTTAAAAAGAACCAGATCGATCCCTAGGAAATTCCATATATATCTTATCAATTATTTATCTCTCTTCATCCTTTTTATCATTCCACTAAACTCCAATCACTATTTCCATGCCACACGCAACTCAAATGCACAATTCGAACATCCAAAACAAATGAACAGTAAAAGTAAACATATGACTCAAAGTGATTTTATTTTCTCTATTAAGATTTTATCCACGTGCTGCTCAAGCATACAAGAACTTATAACAATAAAAAACACAATAATACTATCAATTCCAAGTTTTTATTCCAAACACAACATATATCTATATACTTTATTGAAAACTACTAAACTTTGCTTTAGACACTACTCAATGCACAAGTCCACAAAAAAACTTTAATTATCAAATGGTAAAATATGATAAATTAAATATATTCACATATAATTATAAAAATTAAAAAAAATTAATTATTAATTATTTTATTATTATGTAATAAATAAATAGATAATTCAATATAAAAATTTGATGTGAATAATCAAAATTAAATTCATCTCATATTTTTTTATCATTATATAATAAAATAATTATTCTAATGTAAGAACTTATTATGAATGGAATAGTCAAAATTGAATTTATCTCAAATTCATCAAAAATGTCTTTTAGTTTTGGCTAATCCATTGAGAGTATTCTTACAAGGAAATTTACATATTAATGTAAAGTTAAGGCCCTGTTTAGATTGAGAAACTTTCTCAATTTATCTTATCTATATTTATTTTATCTCATCATTACAATTCTCTCAAATTTTTATATAAAATTTCACGAGTAATTTAATTTTTTTAAATATCAAAATAATAATAATATTAAAAAAATATTTTAATTATATTTTACTTAATTTTTAACTTTAATTTCAATTCATTTCATGTCAACTTACTATCCAAACGAAATCTAAATTACTTAATAGGTGTAGAGCATCTGTTGTCAAGTGAGGTTGTAACTTGTAACCCCCCCGAGAGAGAGAGAGAGGAATGCTCGTGGACACAAAAGAAAGATAAAATGTCAAACTTTAGTAGTCCCTATGTCAAAATGGAGATCTCAAAAATAAACACATGTTTTCAAATACCGAGTAAGATATTTGTCAATTCCTTTGTATAACTGCAATATCGATAATAATTATCGGTACTCATGAAGCATAAACAATACGGTAAAATGATGATGACCACAATTGCACACTAAAAAAAGGCATTAAAAGTTGTGTTTCCTAGGTGACCTTTTGTGCGTGCGATATATAAAATGCCTACCCAAAAAAAAAAAGATATATTAAATGACTTAAAAAGACTAGTTAGGTATATCAATCTCCTCCACTCTTGCTTGCTCGGCAAAAGCATACATCATTGAGAATATTTATTTGCGTGGAGAGTAATATTTTTGTATATTGATTCGATTTATCTAGTGTTATATTTATGCTAAAAGGGTGTGTTGTTGTGCTCATTGTGGGGCCACCAAGAAGGAGAACTTTGCTGTTGGATCCCAATGTGGGCCAACTGAATGAGAAGGATACCCTTTTTTTTTTTTCCAGTTCGGCCTAACTTTATCATACCTTGCAATGCACTTATTTTTTAATAAAAAAGGCCTTGCTTTAACTTAAAGCATGTGAGGTTGAGACCCAACAATTAAGAGTGGTAATTTGAATTATCAGCTCTAATATCATCCTTAATTTGTAATATGAATTAGCTCTAATGCGTTGTGATATTCAAGTTTTCAACTAACCTCATTAGGAACGGTATAAAACATTTTCAAATTTATGTTTCTTTTCGTCTTTGTTTTTCTTTGGTACGAGAGTCATTAATCCAAGGTAATCATTTAGAGGACGTGAGAAGTTGTTGTATTATCCGCTAGTTATCACCTACACAAAGCCCTATACTTGATTAGCTGTTTAAAAGATTTAAGTTAAGGGTGATATCCACATGGGCAGGGGCAATCCTTCCCGGACCCTACCCTTTCCCATACGAAGAGTGGGGTTTTCACCCATGCACCTCTCCTTTAAGATGCGGGGGCGGAGATGGAACCCTCATCCGCCACACCACTCACCCATTCCAATAATGCATAAAACCTATAATATGCATGAGCTTTTTGAAAATAAAGGGAATAAAAGGGAAGAAACTAACTTACGGAAATACAACAACACAAAGGGGGATAAGCTGTACAATGCTCGTTGAGAGGAGAAGATGTGACGATGGCTTTGGTGGCTGTGAGTGACTAGCGACGCCAATTGGGTCCTCTGAACAGTGGTGTGAATAAGAGAGAGAAAGAGAAAGTTAGAGAGAGAAGTTGCAAAACCGAAAACAATGAAGGGAGAAGGAAGATTCCGGCTTGGGCTTACTAGAAATCTGTGGGTTTGACAGAACTTGGCTAGCTAGCAATTTCTGCGGTGGTGAGGTGGTGCTCTAACGTCCTTTGAGGTGGTCCGATGGTGGTTGGAAAAAGCAGAAGCTATGTGAGAGCGTGAGTTTTCTTTCTCTATGCTTTTTATGTTTATTTTTTAGGGTCTTGTGGTTTTTTTGTAGACGAGGGGGAGGAGATAACGTGAGTGATATCAAGATTTGCTAAAGTTTGAGATTAGTTATCCTTTGGAGAACTATTCCCATTTTGAACAGAATGATGGGAGAATAAGAGTTTTTGAAGTATTCGAGTTGAAAGTTACTTTCAAACTAAGATAATGATTCTGAGAGGATAATGCCTCTAAAGTGTGAATGAGTTCAAATTCAAAACAATTACCAGTTCAAACCGATAGATACATTACCTAAAATAATAATAATAAATAAATAATCCCACTTTTTAGCCTAGACGTTACACTATTATACTTAATTTTTATGACTGATCTATACTCTTAGAGTCTTCGACTAAATTCTAGCATAAACACCCTTTGAATCATAGAAAACACAATATTGTAAACAAAATATTTGGAAAAAACATTAGGCACAAAGCCTTATTGTTAAGGACATGTTTCGTATTGCTATCAATGAACTCAATAAGACTGCACCAAAATAAGTGAGGGGCTCAATGTGTCGGGAACACCTTTAATGCCCAAGCCAGTATTTTGGACGAAAAAATATAAAAGCAGTTGGATCGTGACAATTACTACAAATCACCAGTCGATGCCAGTTATATAGATGCTTACTTGTTCAATAAGAATAATATAACTGCATTCTCTTCTCCAATAATTTTGGAGGTGTTGAATATCAGGCCTTGGATATGTGTAGAAGGAAATATATTATAGGCGAGTATTTCAAAAGGTTATCCTTTTAAGAAGGTTCGAGATTCCCCCGATGCTTACAATATTAATCTGTAATTAATAGGGTCTGAATAGTTTGTCAAGTGCGGTCCCTTATTTCTCATTTGATGGGTTTGTGGTTTTCCGTTCATGGGCCTCCATAAGGTGGATCGAGCCCAGTCCAACTATCTTGCAAACTCTTATCATACGAGTATGGTGAGTTTTCCTTTCTTATCCTGCATCGTATCAATACCCATATTTGTTTTTATCTTTTTTCCATTCATTTTATTCAACAATATATATTCATGTGTTGACAATACTCATTTATGGCGAGGATCACTAGATTTGTTCGCAATGTCTCCTACCATGTGATACATGTCATTCTCGTACTAGAAGTTGTCCAACTGTAGCTTCTTCACTCTATTGTTACCACCTTTGCCTTCTTTAAAAAAATCTAAATATTGGTTCTCGTACTTTTTATGTTGTCATCAGTGGCATCCAATAATACTTCCCGTTTCTCGTCCTACGGTTCACATTCAACACATCTTGAGTTGTCGCCTAGGTAACTTGGGACTTCAAGCCATAATAGTCCTCCCTATTTCAAGGGGTGCCATTGGTCTAGAATAAACTAGTTCTTAGTGATGCCATACTGATTGTACATTAGTAGCTGCCACTTTCCGAGGGAGTCACTTGAATCTCGTGACCTAAGGCCTTCTTGCACTCTGTCGGAGGGCAAGGGGAAGAATCCTTGCATGGAGGGTTAGGTTATTTGCGAATCAACGAGAGTCTATGGTTGTTCGGGGCCTGAGCGGGAGGCTTCTCTCTCATTTAGTGGCTTTAGCCAGTTTCGAGGGTCATCAATCATTAAGGGTTGGCAGATCAACTTGAAGCAATTACCCATCTTGGAATACCTTGATGACATTTTGAAACAGGCGAAAGTCGACTTGGTGATGGCATTGGGTCTTGAGTCTGCTTCACATAGTCTTTATTCCGCCCTATCACCTTTCTTAGTTCTACATTCTAACTCCTAGGTGGTCGGAGGATGGTCGAGACTGCTAGCCAGGATGACAAGAAAATTGAAATGACATTTTATTCGACCTTCGTCAAACTTGTTCCAAGTGGTTCTCATGAAACTATTATGGCGTGACTTTTGAGGGTGATAAGGATATGCCCACACCTTTTGACAATGGCCCCGAGTCATGCGATGTGACTCGCAAGATGCCTTATCCATCGACTGTTGACATTCCTTTGGATGGTGCTGAGGTAGTGCTTACACCCCTTGCTTAATTCCTTATGGTGTTACAGGTGGCGAAATTCCAATTCTTCCATTTGACCTTAGAGGTTTGTCCTAAGACGATTTCTTCATTGTGGACTGAGTGAGGATGGTGCCTCAATACAGTCCTTAACTTTTAGTATCTCTTTAGTGCAAGAGGTTTCTTCACTGAGATTTTGGCGAAGGCTAATCCCATGCCCTCAACTTTGCCACAGGGTGACATAGAGCCACCGAGTGAGCAGAGGTTTGATGTTTATGGGGGTTTAAGCCTTCTAGCTCAGGCTCCTTCTCATTTTCCATCCTACTAACTTGGGTAGTTTGGAGGCTTGAGGTTGACCTTCTAGGGTGAGAGGGGTGGCTCTTCTGAATTGTCTAAAACCTCTAGATCCCGCTCTTTTAGGTCTCGCCTTTCTAGATTCGACCTGCACGTACATAGCGCTAAGGCTAAGTTTGTTAACAAATTAGCTAATGAACTTATAAGCTTCCTTTCCTCGATAATCTTTATCAATGCTTACATTCAGCATTCCTCATTTATCATTCATCTAATGATTGATGGGGACTTTGTGTGTTAGGGGAGTGACTCATTGGCTGCTTGGATTGTTGGTGGTAGAGTCGAGCTGGAAGATGATGTCTGTGCATTGTGGTCTTTCGTTATCATTCTAGTCATCCAGTGTCATGCGTTCTTTGTTAAATATGGCAAGATAAACCTTCAAACTTTGATCATCTCATTGCTTTTTGGTAAGGAGATATGTAGCAAGTAGCCTTTTTCTTTGGTGGGCCAGGAATTAGGTTAGGAATTGCTTGCCCAATTTCTCGAAACTGTTGATGGAGCCTAGCTGCAAGACTTTAATCCATCCTCTTGTCAGTCCTTTAAGCATCAATGGGAAAACTCAAGATGCAATCTCTTCGATAAAACTATTGAGTGTCATGTGAGCTTTCAATATCTCTAGATGCTTGACTCGATCCTTAAACCCATGGTATATCTCAATTTGCATGACCTTGTATTTTAGAGGGAGCGACATTGACATTACCTCGTCACTGTAAGGTGAATCTGTGCTACTGAGCTATAGATTGACAAAGTAAGACACTCATATCTTCCTGGATTTCCTCTTACTTTTCTATAAGGCACGCAACTCGGTGCACCATCTTCTTCTTCTCATCATTGAGCCATTCTGCCAACATTTTTCGACTCCGCCCCGATTTGCTTGTTTGGCTTGGTATAATGTCTCTCTCATATCCGGCGTTTCTTTGCTTTAGGGTCTCGTTCTCCCTCTGGAGATTCTCCATCTCCAATGAATCGTCTTCATCCGCTTCTCCTTCTATGCAAATCTCCCCTTTGTGTTTGTTAAGGTATTCTCTTGATCGCGCTTTATTTGAGAACGCATCGTAGCAGTCAGCGTACATACGAGAAGCACGCTAATGTTATAAATTAATCTCACAAAAGATACCAACTGTTAATGACGTGTTTCATACCATCACCAACAAACTCAATCAACTTGTACCAAAAGAAGCGTAGGGGCTCGATGTGTTGAGAACACCTTTAATGCCACTGACTAGGATGGAGAAGCATGAAATCAGTAGGGTCGTGAGAATGTTCTCAAATCACCAATCGATGTTAGTTATATATATGCTTATTTGACCCATAATAATAATATAAACACATGATCTTCTCTAATGATTTTGGAGGTGTTGAATATCAGACCTTGGATAGGTGTAGAAGGAAACATATCATGCACGAGTATCTCAAATGCCTATCCTTTTTAGGAAGTTTTGAGATTCCCTTGATGGATACATTATTAATCTGCAATTAATAGTGTTCGAATATTTTATTGATATCTTCACATGGATATACAATGCGGTCCTTTATTTATTATTTGCTAAGCCAATGACATCCATTTGTGGGCCTACGTAGCGTGAATCGAGCCCAGTCCGATTGGAGAGAGGAATGTTAAAATATAATACAAATAACTAAATCTATCACTTCTCATCAATTTAAGTTTTTGAAATAAATTATGATTTCATTGAAGTTGAGAGTAATGACAACAAGGCTAATGAGTTCTTGTCGTGTTCTTAGGCAATTAGGCTACATTTGAATATTGAGGTGTTCTCAAATGAATATGTAAATAGTAATAAAAAAGTAGTGATTAGTCTATAAATATTAATTAGGTAAATTGAGGTGATCTCATATGGGATTGAAATTGTGTTGAACTTTCGTTGGAAGTTGTAATAGTACTGTGACACTGGTTGGGTTGCGCTATCTATGGGCTATGGCTCTAAAATTATATTTCTTTTTTTATGACTAAGCACATCAATTATCTATCATAATCTTTTATAACCTTGCTCCTTTACATTCTTAATAAGAGAAAACACAACCACTAACTCACATTACAACAGAGACCACAAAAACTTAAATACGAGCCACATCCCTCAAAATAGCAGACTGGACAAAAGTTGGAGCCATCCATATGGTTTCCCCTTCCATTTGCATTGCCTGATTTGCTAATGAGTGAGCTACAAGCTTACAACAACTTGAATTCAAATATTGAAATAAAATGTTATAGTAAAAATGATCCTATCACGGTTGTCATATCCTCCTTGGGGTAACCATTTATTTTTTGAACAACCACTAGCTCTTGGCTATCGGTAGTACAAAGGCCTAAGGTGTGGGTTACAAACATTAATTTAACATTGGTGTGCCACATCTGTTCTGTTCTATATATAGGCGCTACATTGTTTCTAGCTTTGCTTTGAGCGCTCTACTGGTTGCTTTTAATAAGTCGTATCTTGCTACTTACGTGAGAATGGGATCCGTCAAGAGAGTCGTTTTTCTCAATCAAGAATATGTCTCAACTGGATAAATTCAGTTATTTCACACAATTCTTATGATCATGCCTTTAACTCTTTACTTTCTATATTCACATATGTAATGACGGAGATGGAGTACTTGGGACTAGCATAATTTTAAAACTACGGAACCAACATGTTTCAAACCGAGGGAACAACATTCGGAGCAATGACCCCAACAGTTTAGAAGATATCTTGATAAAAGTTTTTAGCACTGGTTTTATGTGTACTCTAGTTTATTCAAAGTATTTCAATGTTATTTCTAATTGGAATTAAAGTATCTCTTTTCATTGATTCTTTTTTTTATTACATTGTAATATTTTGAATAGTTTTTTTTTTTTGAAACAACGCGAAAACTAGCATTTCCAGTAATCAAATAATCATCCGTCACAATACATAATATAGCATTCCAGAAAGGAAAAACAACATTACAGACACAGCTAAAATCAAGCACTACTTCCTTTGTCAATTTCAATCCATTGCTATAGGGGATTGTGGTAGTCTTCCATCCAAACTAACTCTTCAATAAAAGATAAAGCAAGCTTTTCCATGTGATGAGCCACCTGATTAGCTTCCATTGGCACAAAACAAATTCTGTAGTCTAGAGAAAGGAAGAACCTTTTGTATCTTCTATTCTTTTACCATACCAGGACATGTTTGTCTCTTTGCTCAACATCTCCTTGACAACATTCTGAAATAGAAGCCCTTTCAAGGGACATAATCTTAACCAGCACTAGGGATTTAACATAATTCTGAGACTAGCTAATTGAGGCCATAACCTCACCTTGCCAATTAGGAATGACAATACCCCCTCCCATCATTGACCTCAAAATATCAAGAGCAGCATCCAAATTTAACTTTAACCATTCTTGTTATGCCCAACACCACCTGACTCCACTACCTCGAGAAGTGATGCCACCACTAAGAACACAATTCTCAACTTGGATTGATTAAAGAGATCCAGTTCATTCCTTGCACTTACCCAAACTTGAGCAGGGCTTGTACAAACCCCTTTGAAAATAAACACATTAAGTCTTAACCATATGTGTCTGAAAACAAAGACTATCTCAGCAAGTTGTTGAGGGTTAATCTTCAAAACCAAGCTGCTCCAAACTGAATAGAAGTCTATATACCCACAGGCAAAATTCTGTAGGGGACTTTCTCTGTCACCCCATATATCATGTGCAATGACACATTGCCACAAAGCATGATTAGTAGTTTCAGCTTCCTGCAAACAAAAAGGACAAAGATCATTAACAGAAATCTTTCGTGAGAACATGTTTGACTTTGTTGGCAAAATATTAGTCAATGCCTTCCACATAAAAACCTTCACTTTATTTGGGGAGTTGAGATTCTAAAGTTGCTTCCACATTTCTAAATAACCAGCAGTTGAGGACCCTTCACACTTATTGGCATTCGACAGATTACAACAAAAGTGATAGGCAGATTTCATTGAGAAGTGGCCATCATTTGCCTGACCCCAAAGCAATTTATCTAAGGATCTTAGTCTACTCACAGGGAGACCTTTGATAATTTTTGCCTTTTCAGGGAAGAAAATTTCATCAATCAGCTTCTTGTTCCACTCTCCATCTTGCAGTAACAGATCTTTAACTTTTGCATGCTGGTTAAGGATCTTGATAGAAGATTGAATCATATTAGTAACACTCTTAGGTATCCATCTATCTCCTCAAATAGAAATGTTGTCCCCGTTACCCACTCTCTACCTTAATCTAGCCTTGATCAGTCTCCCCCTTCCCAAATACTCTTCCAAATAAAAGAGGATAGGTTCCTCTTCTTCGCCTTAAAGATATCGCCTTGCTTATAATACTTCACACTCAGGACTTTGGCCACGAGACTTTGTGACTCAAAATAAAATTGTCAAAACTGCTTAGCAAGCAAAACTAAATTGAAACTTTCAAGGTTTCTAAAACCCATCCCACCAAATTCAATTGACACTCCCATATTACTCCCTTGTTTGCAATGAATTTTCCTACCTTTGTTTGAGGTTCTCCACCAAAAATCAACAATTTTTTGATTAATCACTTTACACAAATGTTTAGGCAACTTAAAGACAAACATGGTATAAGTAATTATGGACTGCAATACAGATTTAATAAGTACCTCTTTCCAACTTGAGAGAGGAACTTATTATTCCAATTGCATATTCGATTTGACACCATTTCCTTAAGCGGCTTGAAAGCTTCATACTTTGCTCTACCCGCCATAGTTAGCAAACTCAAGTATCTTTTCAGCCTCACCACATTCATGGGCATTAGAAACTTGAATAATCTGGGTTCTCACAGAAGGACAAGTGTTAGTATTGAAAAAAATTGATGTCTTGCCCAAGTTAAGCTGCTGACCAGAGGTATCCTCATATGCTTTAAGGATCTCTTGCAGAGCATGCCACTGATTGACCCCAGAGTTACAAAAAATGATACAATTATCAGCAAACATAAGGTGGCTTATGCTTGTACCCCCTTACTAAGCGCAACTCCCTTCGACAACCCCCTAAAGTTAGCAAAATTCAACAACTCCGTTAAACCCTTAGCACATAAAAGGAACAAATATGGTAAGAAAGAGTCTCCTTGCCACAAACCCCTAGTAGGACTAAAAGGTTCATTGATTTGCCCATTTACCAACATAGAATATTGCGCTGTTGTTTTATAAGTCATAATTAAGTGAACCCATTTCCTTCTAAAATCTAGTTTCCTCGTCATAGTTCTTAAATATTTCCATTCCACCCAATCATAGACTTTTGACATATCCGATTTTACAACCATAAGACATCCTTTTCCATTCAATTTAACCTTTATAGTGTGGAGGACCTCAAAAGCAATCAAAATATTATCAATAATAAGGCAACTGGGAATAAACATACTTTGGTTTGAAGAAATGATGGCTGTCAGCATTGTTTTTAACCTATTAGCTAGCACTTTTGCAATTATTTTATAAAACACATTGCACAAACTAATAGGATAAAAGTCATTTACATAATTTGGTCTATCTCCTTTCGGAAAAAGCATAAGATTAGTTAGGTTTATTGATGCATCAAAACAACCTCCATTGAGAAATTGTGAAGCAGCTTTAGATATATTCTCACCCACCAGAGCCCAACTATCTTGGAAAAAATAGGGGCCAAAACCTTCTGGACCAAGGGGACTTCAACGGTTCCATCTGACTAAGTGCTATGTTGACTTCAGCTCTCGTGAAAACCTGATCCAAAGCAGTGCCATCCTCTTAACTCAAATGAGTAGGCAAATGCTACATAACTACATCGAAATCACCTTCAATAGGTTCAGCTGATGAGTAAATACCCTTAAAATGTTGAACAGAAGCCATTTGAATTGCTCTCTGCCCCATCTGAACTCTGTCTGCAATATCTTTAACCTCCAAGATCTTGTTTCTTAGAAACCTTTGCACTTGGAATTCACAACGGTCTATGATCCAATCCCACATCAAAAAGAGACCATACTAAGGCTTTACCACCCTCTCACATCCACTTGGAATTCACAAAGACCCTGTCCAGCCGTTCTTTATTAAAACTGCCATCAGTATGATTATTGGACCAAGTAAAGAAACCTCCACTACACCCCATATCAATGAGTCCATTATCTGCAACAACTTCCAAAAAAGTCTTACCCCTCCCCCTCCCCCCCTTTTCTCAAATTGTGACAATATTTCATTGAAGGCCCACATTATGCACCACAATTCATTCTCCAGATTCAGCCTAGACAGTAATGCCCATGAGGATTTCCTTCAGCTAGTTTCAAGGGACCCATAGAATCCAGTGAGAAATTTTGCCTTGGGGTTGCCCCAACCTTTTAGCCAGCCACTAATATGTCTCAATGAATAGTTATGAATTTCGAATCCACATTTCTCTTCTATAACATAGCTAAACCCCCACTTTTACCAATCGATTCAACAACAAAACAACCATTGAATCCCAAACGACATCTCACCTTTTCCAGTTTCGCAACATTACAATGTGTTTCACAGATAAACACTATCTTTGGGGCCTTTTCCTTTACCAACAGATAAAGGTTGTGAACTGCTCGGGGGATCCCAAGCCCCAGAAGTTCCAGGATAGGGCTATCATAATGCTCGGCCATCGCACAGCCGCCGCCGAGGAGAGCATAATCTCTCCAGAGGAAGACAATGTTGATCCCCGATATTTTCTCCTACCCTTACCAATTGTCGAAACCTCAAAAAAGGGATAAAATGTCGCCCCTCTTCTGGGGGGACAAAATTGGTGCCTATTGACATATCCCATTCGATACCCTTACTTTATGTTTTCATTTTTCCCCTTTTTGCTTCAAGCCTTCTGGCACAACTTTTGCATCTTGATGACCTTCTAAGATAGTTGTTGATGGTTCTGGAAGTCTCACTTTCTCAATCGCCCCCGTCTTCATATGAGAGCCCTTAGCAGACATGGGATTTCCATGGGCTATAATTGGGCTTAGTATCTCAGCGTTGCCTACATATTCCTGGCCCATCTTAGAAGAGATCCACAATTGCTTCACATTCGAATTGTTGGCCCCTTCACGAGGCCTGGGCCCAAACATAGACAATACCCCTTTTCAGCCAAACTACTCATTTGCTGGAGAAATTGCCAACTATCATCGCCTTCCACCTCCTTCCCAACAGAAACGGCCTCATTTTCATTTATTATCGCCGAAGCACTGCCATAAAGATCAGCACAATACGTAGAAGAATTCTTACTTGTACCTTGGGTAGCGTGAGGATGAACAAATTCAACATTTTTCTTTCCACCCAAATTGCCAGCCCTTAACCAAGTGCCACACTGGAATCCAGAAGATTACGGCCCCCTGTAATGGAGCTGGTCACACCTGAAGAATCGTGCACAATTATGACATAGGAAAAACAAATCTTGGGCAACTTCTCATAAGTTTTTGGAATCCACATCCGTTCTACATCCCAATTATAGTTCGACCACGCGACAGTGTTTTCTTAACATGAAGTTCCACAAGAATACGAAGATACTGACTCCATTCCACTTTATCCTCAGGGGCTTCAACTGTAAGCACCAAACCAACCAAACTCCTTATATCTTCACCAATCTTCCTTGTCATGCATGCCATCGAGAGATTATGCAGATGAATCAAAAACCGCTCAACATCAAAATTAAGCAAATGCAATTGTATATTAATGTCCGCTGGCTTCAGAACTTGGAGATGATTATCAAATAACCATGGGCGAGAGTTAAAGACCCATTTTCTATCTAGTTCGCTACCAAAAGTTAGGGCAAAGAAATTCTCCTTCAGGACCTTTGCACTAAAAGGATTCTCAAGTTTCCATACCCGCTGCATGTCGTATGTTGGACATCCCCACTTATCCTCTTGTCAGCATAAACTTTCGCTACCAAACTGCGGTGACCACAATGCTGAATATCATCAACCTCCTCCATTGTCACCAAAATCTCCTTACTTTCATCATCCAATAAATTTAGAGAATGCCAAGCCTCATGCAATTCGTTCATTGGTTTCATAAAAACAACATTGAGAAGCAGCAAAAAAACCTTCACCTATTTCATTAATCGTACGTTGTAACGATGTAGATTAAACATAAGAGAAGAAAAAACACAGACCAGTAATCGTCACAAAATCGTCCAGTAACTATCCCAAAATCGTCGAACCCCAAAAACCACATTTCAAACCAATATTTTAAGTAGTTGAATGGATCCATTTGAAATCAATTAGATAATGACAAAATTATTCATGATTGAGAGTCCTTATTTCAATTCAAAAATGTACAAATAGTTACTTAATTTGCAAGAGATCACTCTCAGATATATGGATAGGACAACATGACTTAAGCTATTTTTGGTTGGTTAATCCGATCAGTTTATTAATGGTCGGCAAATATGATGGTCCTAATGTTTTTTTTAATGAAACTATGATTTGATAAAAATATAAAAAAATTAATTTATTTGACCAATATTCATTAATCAATATGTTAAGTGACTGTTGATTCATAAAAATAAAACAATAATCAAATTAAAGTATGGTTTAGATAATGAATTGAGATGAGATAAGTTAAAATGAAAATTAAAATATGAATAAAATATTGTTACAACGTTATTTTTTAATATCATTCTTGTTTTAAAATTTGAAAAAGTTGAATTGTTTATTATATTTTATTTTAAAATTTAAAAAAATTGTAATGATAAGATGAAATAAAATACTTTCACTATCTTGAGTGATGATTGATCTCTTGATAAACACGAAAGCCAAGGATTATTAAGGATTATTGTTAAAGAAATCAAGAGGATGATGAGATGTTATAGAGAAGAATTTGAGAATGTATTTTACTTTTGACTCGCCAAATCATAATTTAAGAATTAAGATGCATGCTAATGAATGAATTACAATATTATATTCTTATTATATTTTTATCTTATTATATAAATATAAAAAAGTATCAAATATTTTTAAAGTGTTGATGACTTACTCCATATAATTATAACATGTCATGTAATTAAAATTACTTACGTAATCATCAATTTTTTAATTTGCATAGTATCTAATGATAAAATGTAAGTATCAACTACTTTTTAAAAAAAAAAATAAAAGTTGATAGATAATGTCTATTTATCATAAGGAGATAGAAGTAAGATGAAAGTGTACTATGCAACATTTCCTAGAGTCTGAATTCTGGCATTCTTTTAGGTATTTCATGAATGCTAACATTAATAATCTGGATCCTTCTTTCCTGAGTGAAGGTAAGGTTTTCTCTCTAGTCTTACTTTGTAAACCTAGAGTTTTCTATCCTCTTGGACGTGTTGTTGGTGGAGGTTGGGGGTATGACGACGGATTTGGCAGCCTTGTGTGAAGGTCTAAGTCTGATGGAGGAAGAGCAACAAGAAGTAGTAGTGGGTGAAGAGGAGATTATGTTTTCCCTTGAGAAGAGCAAACAATGTATTTTATTTAGTGTGGTATCTGATAATGAGGCAAATAAAGGGCTCTGAAAAATACCTTAATGCGAGTATTGCAAGTAGAAGGAAAGGCTATTATCAAAGATGTGGGATGTAATAAATTTCTTATTGAATTTAAGAACAGGGAGGACAAGAAGAGGATTCTCAATGGACAACCATGGTCCTTTGATAAGAATTTGATTTGCATGCAGAACTGCGAGGGCTTTGCTTCAATCAAAGATATAAACTTTCAAATGGAAGTTTTCTAAATTCAATGTCATGATCTCCCTTTTGCTTGAATGAATCGCAAGATTGGTACTGATATTGGCGCTTTACTGGGAGAGGTGCTTCAAGTCGATATAGACAGTAGTGGCATTTGTTGGGGTCCGTTCTTACGAATCAAATTTTTGATGAATATCTCAAAACCTCTTGTAAGAGGAAGAATTCTGACCATTGGGGAGAAGAAATATTGGATTCCTTTTAAATATGAAAGACTTCCAAAATTTTGTTATCATTGTGGACACTTCAAGCACAACAATGGCCGGTGTGAAAAATTGGAATAGGGCAAGGCTTCAAGTGAAGGTTCTGATCAGCAATATGGACCTTGGCTGAGAGCTAATGTGAAGAAAAATATAATGATGGAAGCTCAGGGAATCCATAGTCAGCCCCAGGGAAGCTCACCGGAAAGGAGAAACAGAGAGGTTTTCGTCAAACATCAAGATCAATCAACAAGTAATGCGAAGGAGGATTCTTCAGTTGAAATTTGGGAAATTGCCAGTCAATCTGTTTTAAATGGAGAAGAAGCTGTTATTCAGGAAAATAGCTCGGAAGTTTCCAAATTAAAAGATTTTGAAAGGCAAGTCAAAAGTCCAATAAGCAGTGTAGAATCATGAAGTTTAACGCCCAGGCAATTCCCATGTCCGGATTTTGTGACTATAAAGAATCCTGAGAAAGAGGCTGAAAAGGAATTTATGGATCAAATGGAAATGAGACACGTCAACAATCCTATGCCAGATGGTATCAAGAGGAGGGCCCAATTGAAGACTTGGAAAAAAAGGGCCCATGAAAGTCCACTTGATCATGCACTCAGTGTTCATGAAGTGGACATGAGCTCGACAAATAGCGGGGCCCAAAAAAGAAAGGCTGCCAGTCCTTCTGAATTAGTTGTTGAGAAGAAGCAAAGGTGGAGCAACAAGAAAATTGAAAATAAGGAAATGGCAGAGGCTGCGATGCAGCCCTACCAACTCTAATGAAGCTGCTTTGCTGGAACTGTCGAGGGCTTGAGAACCCTTGAACAGTTCGAGAACTTCACTTATTAGTAAAGGAAAAGCGCCCGAGTATTGTATTCTTATCGGAAACAAAATTCGGAAGAGAAAAGGTGGAGAAAATAAGAAATAAGTTGTGCTTTGAGAACAGTTTCGTCATTGATAGTGTGGGTAGAAGTGGTGGATTAACAATGATGTGGTCTCGGGAGGTGCAGGCAGAGTTACTCTTGTACTCGAGATGGCACATATCCATCAAAATCAGAGATGAACCTGATAACCATTTATGGATTTTATCTGGTTTTTATAGACATCTTATCACCGAGAAGAGTAAAGAAAGCTGGGAGCTACTTAGAATGTAGAAGCCTAATTCTCAAGTACCATGGCTGATAATGGGTGATTTAACAAAATATTTCTTCCGTTTGAAAAGGTTGGGATGACGAGTAGATCCTTTGCCCAAATGGAAAATTTTCGAACAACATTAGATGAATGTGACCTTAAGGATATGAGATACCATGGCTCTATGTATACTTGGAGTAATAAGAGAGAAAGATCAGCTTTTACCACAGAGAGGTTGGATAGAGTTTTCAAAAATGGTTTTCTGCTGTTGTTGTTTGAACACTGTGATGTACATGTGCTGACAGTTCTCCAATTTGATCACTTCTCGTTGTTTATCAAATGTTTTAATGATGATGAGGAGATGATTAGACGTGATAAACTGTTCCAGTATGAAGCTAGCTGGTCAAACAAGCAAGAATGTAAAGACATAATTAAAAGTTCGTGGCTGTTTATCGGCGATAGAAGCAATCCCCTCTTTTCTTTCAAATCAAGTCTTGATAGATGTAGAGAAAAATTATGCCACTGGGAACAATTGAAAGGGGATCAACGAAAAGTTATAACAGAAAAAAGAGATAGAATCCAAGCTTTATAGAGCCTTAACCAAGGGTCGTTCAATGCAGAAATTTCCGCACTTCAATCTCAAGTGGATGACTTGCTATCAGATGAGGAAACTAGATGGCGGCAGAGATCAAAACAATTATGGCTCAAAGGGGCGGGGGGGATAAAAATTCGGCCTACTTTCACAGATGCGCCTCACAAAGAAAGCAGCACAATACCATAAAAAAGGTGAAGAATGAGAGGGGAGAATGGATGAAGGCTAAAAGGGATATCGACTCTTTGTTCCAACATCATTATACCACTCTGTTTCAATCCTTGGAACCAAGTGGCATTGAAGAGGTACTTTAAGAGCTTGAAACACTAGTTACACCTGCTATGAATGCTCAGTTTCAAAAAGACCTATCTTTTGATGAAGTGAAGCAGGTTGTGTTCGATATGGATCCGTTGAGTTCCCCTGGATCGGACGACTATTCAGCTAGCTTTTACCAAGATAATTGGAGACCGTAGGTGATGGAGTTTATGCGGCTGTAAGGGAGGTTTTCTTGACTAGAAGAGGCTTTTCTTGCATTAACGATACTTATATTGTTTTAATTTCGAAGAAAAGAAATTCTAAGCTTGTTACAGATTTTAGAACTATTAGCCTATTTTATGTTCTCTATACGATATTCTCAAAGTATTGGCTAATAGGCTCAAATATGTTTTACCCTCTCTTATTTCTTCAACTCAAAGTGCTTTTGTTCCAGGGTGCCTAATCTCGGATACTATCATTGTAGCTTACAAAGCCATGCATTCCATGAAGTACAGAGTGAATGGGAAGAAAGAAGGCTACATGGCCCTGAAGTTGGACATGAACAAGACTTATGATAGCATAGAATGGAATTTCCTATAAGCTGTTCTTAGAAAGTTCGGCTTTAGAGAGCTGTAGATTGAGCTTACCATGCACTACATCAAATCCGTAAGCTACTCTCTGCTTATTAATGGAGAGCCTTAAGTTCCTTTCATTCCTTCCAAAGGGTTAAGGCAAGGAGATCATCTGTCTCCCTACCTTTTCATTTTATACTCGGAAGTCCTTGGTAATTTATTGGACAAAGCCGATGCGAGGGGTTTGATTACCGGGTTCCCTTTTGCTAGGGGTACTCTATGTGTTATCATTTATTTTTCGCTGATGATAGTTTAATTTTTTGTGAGGCAAATATCCTAGAATGGTGGAGATTGTCCAACTTGATTTCTTCCTATGAACAAGTTTTGGGGCAACGACTTAATATGGAAAAAACATCAGCCTATTTTAGCCAGAACACTAGAATAGACATTAAATAAGCCATTTTCTTCGCAGCTCATATCAGGGAGACTAATCTTTCGAAAAATATCTTGGGCTACCCTCATACGTGGGAAGAAATAAACTTGCAACTTTCAAGCCTATTTTGGACTCTATTAGAAACAAGATTCAAAATTGAAAAGTTAAATTTATTTCTCAAGCAAGGAAAGAAGTATTACTAAAATCAGTAGCCCAAGCGGTGCCTACTTATTGTATGAGCATTTTCAAGCTTCCCAAGGCTATTTTACATGCAATTAACAAGCTCATGAAGACATTTTGGTGGGGGGCTTGTGGAGATCGGACTATAACACAATGACTTCCATGGAAGTTATTAGGCATTAGCAAATCAAGAGGTGGCCTTAGTTATAGGGATTTTGAATTTTTCAATATCGCTCTCCTTGGTAAACAGGGATGGAGACTTATCAAAAATCCCCTTTTGTTAGCCTCAAGAGTTTTAAAGGCTAAGTACTATCATAAAACTGATTTTATCATAAGCAAATTAGGGAGTAACACCTTTTACCCATGGAGGAGCTTTATGGAAGCCAAAACTTTATTATGGGAATGTTTGTTTTGGAGGATCAGAAACGGGAACTCTGTCACTATAGGAAGTGATAAATGGCTTCCTCAACCAACCTCTTTTTAGTTCCAATCAATTTAAACGACAGTTGGAGAAACGGTCTCATTAGTCAGCTAATTGATTCGGATTCGAAGACTTGGAAAATTGACTTGGTGTGAGAGCTATTTTCAGCACCGAAAGCTTCTGTGATAAACAAAATCGCAATCAGTTTAAGAGGTAGCCTAGATCAATTAATTTGGAGGTGCATAGAAAATGGTAAGTTCTCGGTAAAAAGCGCTTACCACCTCTTATGTCAGATGGAACAAAATATGTAGGGCCAGAGTTCAACAAGCACCCAACCTGAAGAAATCTGGTCCCGAATCTAGAAGATCAATGCGCCCAATGCTACTAAGATGATGCTTTGGCGAGCCTGTCATGATTCTCTTCCAACGAACTTCAATCTGTTTAAAAATAATATTAGAGACTCACCAAATTGCCCATTATGCCAATCAGAAATTGAAACATCCTTTCATGCGTTATGGTCCTGTCTTTCAGCTCAAGATGTTTGGGGAGCTAGCTTACGGAAGTTACAGAAAGTTCAGGTGAACTTCAGCTATTTCAAGAGTCTGGTCTCTTATCTAATGGCGACTTTTTCGATCGAAGAGATGGAGGTATTTGTGTCAGTAGTGTACTAGATTTGGAAAAAGGAGGAACTCATATGTTTTTGAAGGAAATTTGGTTAGCCTAGATGTGATCATCAAGTCGGGAACTTAGCTCATCCAGAATTTCAAAGCTGCGAATCTAAGGAATGATCATCAGAGAACTAAAGCCTTGCAAGTCCACAACAATGGGTAGCCCCTCCTGTGAATTCATATAAGGTCAACTGGGATGCATAGGTAGATAAAGAGAATTGCAATGTGGGAATTGGAGTGATTATTCGAGATTGGTCAGGCCATGTAATTGTAACCATGCGGTCTCAAAGAGAATCATTCCCCGATGCCTTCCTAGACGAAATAATCGCTCTCATGAAGGCAATTATTCTGTGTAATTAACGCAACCTTCAATCGATTATTATTGAAGGGGATGCTTTAAAAGTAGTCTGTAGGATCAAAGGTGATTTGGAAGATTGGAGTGCTCCTAGAATTTTATTGCAAGACATAAGGGAGATGCTCAAGAATGTTAGCACGTGGTCTGTGTAGTATATTCCTAGGAAACAAATATAATTGCTCATGTGTTAGCTAAGGATGGACTTAAACTCTGTGAGGAGAGCATTGTGCTAGATGATTCTCCTCTTTGTATCCGACATTTGCTGTTCTAAAATGAATAAAATATTTATTATTCTTCTTAAAAAAATCCAAAAAAAAATCTGATAAAAATAATCATATATTATTTTCTTTTAGAAGAGATACCAAAAAACAGACTGCAGCCCCGTTTAGATTTAGAGATGAGACGAGTTGAGTTGAATTTATTTTTTAATATTATTATTATTTTAGAATTTGAAAAAATAGAATTGAGATTTGAAAAAGACGTATAGGAATTTGTGTTTTATATAAAAAATTAAAAAATTAAAAAATTATAATAATAAAATAAAAATAAATAAAAATAAAATTTAAATCCAAATCGAGTCATAATTGCCCACGTTCATTTCCTCTATTTATTTGTTAAAATTCAAAAGAATCCCTTTAGGCGGGACGGCAGAAATTTAAAGCCTTGGAGATTTAAAAAAAAAAAATTTAAAGCTCTCGATCGGTGTGGAAACATGAAGCAGAGAAAGAGTATACAATGAAATCTTCGTGGTGACAAAGATCTTCACTGCCACATCTATGGAGGGGTTGACATATCGGATAATCACAGAGCTCGAAGAGATCCGGTACTTGGACAATCCCACAAATCCACAGTCCCAACCCCAACCGCTCTCCGAACCCACGCTCTTTGACCTCCAAACCCTCCTTGACCAAACCCTCGATTCCAATGATTCTGAACTCCTGAACCGCCTTTACGCCGACCTTGCGTCCAAATCGCTCTCTACCAACCACCTCGTCCCTCCGATAGCCTCCGCCATGGACTCGGGCCCCATCCATCTGTCCCTCTTGGCCTCCAAGGTCTACCTCTCGCTTCTTCTCTCACCGAATGCCCCTGTTTTCACTCTTTTTGCTCCAATGGCGTTTCTATCTCTCCTTCACTCTATCCGCCGGTCTCTCAAGCGTCGGCCACAGGTCCCACCGTCCGATATCGAGGGTTCCCACGCTGCGGCTAATAGGAAGCGGAAGGGTGGTGGCAAGCGAGGCAAGGGATTGAGGAATACTGCCAGAAATTCGTACACTGACAGGAGTGATAACGAAGAGGGTGAATTCGATGTTAGAGCCTTGTTTCCTGTGCTCGAAAGGTTGGAATTGGCAATGGGCTTGATTCACTTGGACCGGTTTCCGGATAGTTTGAAGTCTTTAGTCCAAACCGTGGCCGAGGTTCCAGTAATGGCGGTCGAGATCTGTGATAATTCTGGTGCTTATAACCGACTAACCGATTTGTGCTCGCGAATTTTGAGTGAAGTTTTAAGGCCGGAGCATGGGGAACCGGCGGATACAGCAGCCGAGGTGTTGAAGTCATTGTCACCGTTAATTCTTCGGCTAAAATCGCAGGCACGGATGTTTGCTTTGGGGTTTATAACGAATCGGATGATGGATTTAGGGAAGCGTCCTGAGGGAGTGAAGAAAGCGGTCGTGAATCTTCCGAGGTATTTGGCACAGAAGGCGCAGGAGAAGTCTGAGCCTCGGGCTCTTGCCGTGGAATCCATAATGGAGATTGTTAAGGTGATGGAATTCAATGATCAAATTGGGTTTGTGGAATATGTGGTGAAGATGACACAAGGAAAGGCTAACCTTCGGCTGCTGGCGGTTGACCTTATATTGATGCTTATGATGACTTTGAGGGATCCATTCGGTGTGGATTTGGACACTGGAGTGAAGGATTCATGGGGTTTGCGGTGTGTGGAGGCTTTGATCCTACGTTGTTCGGATGTGAATGCTGGAATTCGTGCTCGGGCCTTGTCAAACTTGGCGCAGCTGGTTGGGTTTTTGGCAGGTGACAACAGAAGCCGGGCTATGTTGAAAAAAGTTATGGGGTTTGGCAATGCGCGTGTGCAAAGGGTAGAAGGTGGTATGAACGATCTTATGAGGAAAAGGTGTATGGATGAGAAGGCAGCAGTCAGGAAGGCTGCACTTCTTCTGATTTCCAAGTTGACTGCCCTTCTAGATGGTGCCCTCGATGAAATTGTGCTCAAGATCATGGGCATGTCTTGCTCGGATCCTCTTGTTAGCATAAGGAAAGCGGCGATTTCAGCTCTTTCAGACGTAAATTTACTGCTTTTGCTTCATCTACTGTTTTTCTCATTCGATGAATTGATGTTGGTTTTTGTTACTTGATATGACTGGTTTGTCACTATTACATAGTTGTGATAGCGTATGCTTTTGGACACTTATCAGCATTCCAACACTAATATATTAGAGTTGAACTCATTCATATCAATAATATTTACTTATCAATATATATATATATATATATATTTATATATTAGAGTTGAACTGCCTCAATGTGATTTTGTTTACTCCTTGTAATACGCCTCTAGTATTGACCACCTGAAACACAAGTTTCTTATTCAAAAACTATTTTATATCAGTTTCTTGTAACTGTGTTGATAGCGATGATTCTTTTGACTCTCTCTATTACATATAGATTGATGTTATCATGGTCTCACTATATGGATTGTTAGCTTACGAGGCTAAAATTTGGGCTTTCATGCCTTCAGTGGACTTACATTAATGGGTTTTCTAGTGTGAAATAATATTTTCTGAATTTTTGTCAGGGATTAATCGGGACATTTTACTAGATACCCGGTGCCAACAAAAAGAAAAAATATATTTTCTGAACAACGTTTTAGTTGCATCTGCTTGTATATCTCCTCACTCCTATATCTTGAATTTATGGTGAAATCTGCACTGACTTTGTAGGCTCTCAGAATATTCTCGGATGAAAGTGTGACTACTGAGTGGCTTCATTCGGTTCCACGTTTAATAACTGATAATGAATCTAGCATTCAAGAAGAGTGTGAGAACTTGTTTCTAGAATTGGTACTTGACCGAATATCTAGAGCTGGATCAACTTGTTCTCCCAAAATGGGATCCGTTTCCTGTGATCCAAGCATCAAAACAAAAGGTGTAGAACAGGAACTGGAGTTGTTGTTCCCTGGAGTGTTGGGTCTCTTGAGAGAGATTTGCAATGGAGAGGTGACACCTTGGGTGAAGAAAATTTGTGCAAGCTTGGGTAAGAAGAAACGGCTTAAGCACAAGATTGTTATTGCGCTTCAGAATATTATTCGGACATCTGAGTCTCTCTGGTTAAGGGAATCTATGCCGATAGAGAAGTGGACAGCACCACCGGGTGCCTGGCTTCTTCTATCTGAGGTATCAGCATACCTTCCAAAAGCAGTGGACTGGGAGTTCCTTCACCATCATTGGCAGCTCCTTGACAAGCATGGACCAAGAGGTGGGCTTAAAAGTCCTCATGCACAAGGAGATGCAGATGAAGAGGAAGAGAGCACAAAATCCAATTCTGTTGCTTGGGCTGGGGATCGTGTTTTCCTTTTGCAAACAATCTCTAATGTTTCTGTGGAGCTGCCTACAGAACCCGCCGCAGATTTGGCTCATAACTTGCTTAAACGAATTGAAGTGTTCAACATGCATTCAACCGAGGTATCTCTTACTTGATATGAGTGTGTTTAGTTGCAGTGAGGATTCTTTTGTTTTTTTGTCAATGCTCGACAGGGATATACCCTAGTTTGCCATTTTTACAGCTTGATGGTAAAAGTACTCCCATGAATATACCCATCTCACTCTGGTCAAGCTCAATATAATTTATGGAACATCAGGGGTTGATCATATGTTTTAGAGCATATGTCGCTCTGGTGAATTGAAGGACATGCCCTTGTTATATTTAGCTCATACCTTTTTCTAACCAATAATGTTTCTTTTTTGGCTGTACTTTTGGTTACTGGAAGACCATAGTTTTTCCTCTATTGCTTGATTCTCTTGAACCCTGTATGTATAATTGGCATATGTGATGGCAGATTAGTGCTCATGTAAAAGCACTTAGTACATTGTGCAAGCAGAAGGCTTCAAGTCCTGAGGAGGCTGATACACTTGTTATGAAATGGGTACACCAGCTTCTCTTGAAGGCTTCACAGATTTTAGAAAAGTACATTTTAGAGGTTTCAGAAGTGACCAAGCACAGCAGCTTCTTTACACCACCCAGTAGAAAGGGCAAGAGAGCAGCAGTCATGTCCAGGTTACTCTCAGAAGCAGTCACAGCCGTTTATACTATTGGATCTATGGTTATTGTTTGTCCGACTGCTGATATGAACACCATTACTCCTCTATTGCACACCATAATAACTTCAGGCAATTCCGATCCAAAATTGAATAAATTGCCAGGCCCTGCAGTTTCCCTAGAGCAAGCTGCGCCTTCTTTATACATTCAAGCTTGGTTGACAATGGGAAAGATTTGCCTTGCAGACGGGAAACTTGCAAAGGATTATATTCCTCTTTTTGTGCAAGTATGGTAATTAAATTAGCGCCACTGCATTCCCAAGTCTTAAATGATTTTCTTGAAAACATGTCAACATTTTTCTGTGACAATATTTTTTTGGTTTCCGAGAACACATTATTACATGAGTTTTATCCTGTTTGCCAATAATCCTCCAGATTTCCAAGAACACATTATGTGGTGCAAAAACTTCAATAGGCACAATTTTCGTGTGTCTGTATATAAAGATGTTCCAGAATATGTTTTATTATTTCCTGCAGCATGCACTTATTCCTCCCCAAAGCATGTATTGATTCTGAATAACAACTGAAGCTGGAATTTCATGTTGCATTTCTCACTCCAGAAGCTTGAAAAGAGTGAGTGTGCTGCTCTTCGCAACAATCTTGTAGTGATGATGGCAGATTTTTGCATTCGGTATACCGCTCTAGTTGATTGGTAAGGCCTGTAAAAGATCATTGTAAATGATATGCATATGAAGAATTCCAGTAGTTAAACTAAATATTGAGAGAAGATGGAAGGAGCGAATTTGGTTAATCTTTTTCTTATCCTAAGTTTCTAATGAATTGTCTTGAAAGTCAACAGTAATATAGCAAAGATCACCAAGTGTCTATGTGACCCATGTGAACTGGTGAGAAGGCAGACATTTATATTGCTCTCAAGATTATTGCAGGTACATTTTCGGTTTGGTATTTTGTGATCGGGATGTTATTTGTATGTTCCCATTTCAATACTTAGTAACCCCGGAGAGTGTTGACTTGATTCCCATCCTCAGAGGGATTATGTGAAGTGGAGAGGAGTGTTATTCCTGCGATTTCTTTTGTCGCTCGTTGATGAATCAGAAAAGATCAGACAACTTGCTGACTACCTTTTTGGAAGTATTTTAAAAGGTGGCAGGTTCTCACAGTAATCATATTTGCAGTCATAGATGCTGGTAACACGTTTGTTGTTGGCATTGACTTGAATGTATAATGTGCTTGCAGTCAAGGCACCTCTTCTAGCTTACAACAGTTTTGTGGAAGCCATTTTCATTCTGAATGACTACCATGCTCATAATGGACATAGTGGTTCTAAGGTTTCACAAGACAGCCGACTTTTCTCCATCAGGTGGATATATTCTATATTCATTAAAAATAGAAATTGTTCTGCAATTGAGATGCTGATACGGTACTAGTATACATTGTTTACAGGGGTAATGATGAGAACTCGAGATCTAAAAGAATGCACATTTATATTTCTCTGCTGAAACAAATGGCTCCTGAGCACCTTTTAGCCACATTTGCAAAGTTATGTGGAGAGATTCTTGCTGCAGCATCTGATGGCATGCTCAACATAGAAGACACTACTGGACAGTCTGTTCTGCAGGTAGTGATCTCAAACATTTAAAATTACTTTCAGTATGTGTGTTGCGTGAGCTTATCCATGTTCTTAATCTCTTATCATGGAATATGGTACCTGGATGACTGCAAGCCTGCATATATGATGTGCTTCGGTACTAAAGAAATATTGAATAACTTGATATTATTGCTCGCACATCTTTACATTTACGGTCACAGTATTATATACAAGATAATCAACATAATTACAGAAATAAAACAGGATAGGATGAGCCATTAGTGGGTCAACTCCATGAATCATGGTTTTTTTTTTTTATAAGTGGGTCAACTCCATGATTCATGGAGGGTCACCTCCATGAATCATGGAGGCTTGATATTCAGCTGAATATCATGTTATGTAGATATGGCTTGATCCTTGGATGCTCTGTCATGATTTGTGAAGGATATCTTGGCTTGGTCTTCGGTGATGATTGATGTTTGTCATTGTGTACTTAGAGAGGTTTGTTAATAACAAGTTCGTAATTTGCCAACCAAAGGGATTCAGCTCCTCTTCAATCATTAAAGCCTGATAAATATTAACATAGAGGTTCACTGCCATCAACAGCTTCCAAATGGTGAATATGTTGATCTGAAATGCTTCTTGCTTGTCCAAAAATAAGAGACTTTTCTAGTAAGAGATATATCCAGATTTTTTTTTTTTTTTGGGGGGGGGGGGGGGGGTGTTGGCTTGTTTTAATTTTAAACCCGCAATTTTTAATGGAGGGAGCAGGATGCATTCCAAATTCTTGCCTGCAAAGAAATCCGAATTCCATCCAACCGTGGAGCATCATCTGACCCAGCAGACATTGATGAAGAAGGCGTAGATGGTGGAGGTGCACCCGCAGCCGCTGCTAGAGGAAAGGCTATAAGTCAAGCAGTCAGAAAGGGCCTTATCCAAAATACAATTCCCATCTTTATAGAGCTGAAACGTCTATTAGAAAGCAAGAACAGCCCCCTTGTGGGCTCTCTCATGGAATGCCTCAGAATCCTTCTCAAGGACTACAAGAATGAAATTGATGACATATTGGTTGCTGATCAGCAACTTCAAAAAGAACTCATTTATGACATGCAAAAGTATGATGCAGCAAAGACCAAATCTACAGCTGCTGAGGCAGTTGCCAAGATGCAAAGATCAAGTAGCTATCACTATCAGTCACCTGATGCTTCTAAGGCTGCGAGCAGAAAACATGCCCAGGATAAGCTAAAAACTGATTCAAAACTGGCCTCAGCAATGGCAGATGCAGCAGCTATGGCCACAGCTCGTTCTGTGCTAAGTGAAGTGAACAAGGGAGCATCCACACCGCCACTTAGTTCCTTAAGTGTGCCTAAGCTCAAGTCTTATAATGCCAGGAGCACTTCACAATGCGATCGTCCTTTAGATGTATTAGAATCTTTGAGGAAAAGACAATCTTTTGATTCTGATGAAGAAAACTGATGCCTCTAATAACACAATTTTTCATCAAGAAGCCAATGTGTGAGCTTAAAGATAAGGGCTATTTCTTTTTCGAGATAGAACAATTCCTACATTTATGTAGAACATGTGAATTTAGTGGATCTTCGAAAAAGTAACACTTCGTTCTATCAGAAAAGAATTGACATTATTTGACGGGAAACCTTGAAAGCGACAAATGCAGACGCAGACCCCATGAATGGCTTCACTTCGGCGTTTTACGATAAATCTCCAGTTTTTGTTAATCCCACATGGATTGATTGAGAGAGTAAGAAGCCAGAGGCGAGAAATTAATAGGGAAGCAAGATCTATGGCTAAACATACCTTTCTCGGCCTTTTGGCTAAGATCAAGTGTAGTATCTGTTCTTATCAGTTTAATATCTGATACGTGGTCCAATGGGCCACACGATATTAAATTTATTTTTTTAGGGGGAAGGTCCGCCACAGCAGCTTGCTGCTGGGGCCTTCAAGCGTCGCCCATGCGCTGCACTATTGCACGGGCCTGGCGCGCCCCCACTCAATACTAACCCAACAATTTGTGTCGATGAATTGCTCCTTGTTTAGACAAATTTCAACGCTTTAAGCTTCGAAATACGATGTGGCTGAGGGGGTCGACGCCGAAGGTGGAGATGTTGTCCAGAGCGTTTTGAGCATCAATTAATGGGATTCTGGTATCGGACTCTGGAGTCTGGACGCTTTATTATTGCCACCAGAATTATTATACTGTTTCCTAAAAACAAGAGTTTGCAAGGCAGAGTGGATATTATTACACCAATGCAAAGCTAAATGCAAATTTTGATAAATTAATTTAAAGAGAAAATCTAGAAGGAAGTCCCGTTTATTACACATTCACTGCATACCCACTTAAAAATGTAAGATTACATTTTTATCCTCTTTTAAAAAGCCCACCCCTCTTTTATACATGTTAACCTAATTACTTGTTAACATGCAAGTGCACCTAACCTTTTTATTCTTTTCATGTCCATAATTTTCACACCACTAATTTGCATAGCACAAAAAAGGAAATTGGATACAGGATTTGCTCGTTTGTTTTTATTATTCAAGTATTGATTGCTTAATTTTAAATATTTTCTTATACAAGAATTGCTCTTCCATTGTGCAGTGCAATGTTTGTTAATATTAGTATTCAGTCTATGTTTTTCCATATAGTGAAATGAAAACAACATATTACAATAATTGCTACTTGTAAGACATTTTTTTAATATCATTCTCTTAGCACTAGAATCATCTGCTACTAGAAAAAAAAAAGCTATTTAAATTATGTAATCAATAGATTACAATAGATAATTTCAACATACAGTAATATTGGTTCTAAGGTAAAAGGACAAAAAAAAAAAAAAGAAGCACCAAGGCCTCTTCGCAGGAGAAGAACAATGCCAGAGAAAAATGATCTTGCACAACTTTGCGCAGGAGAAGAACAATGCAAAGAAATAATAAAGACGTGGGGAAGAAATAAAACAGGAAGTAAAATAAGAGACTAATCGTTACGCACCGTTTTAAATAACTTTCGTGCGTTTTCGTGCTAAAATAGGGGTTTTCTTGTAGTCGGCCTCTTATTTAAAATACAGTTGTATTTAGAGGTGGCAATATGTCACACGACCCGCTAACCCAATACGAACACGACACGATAATGACGGGTTAGGGTTTAGTCTTAAAGAATTTCAGGTCAAAACAGATTGACCGGTTATGACACGTTAAGAAAGTTAAAAATACAAGTATATCCTTATATTTAAAGGTAATATTGTTAGAATATTAATTTTAATATTTTTATTGTTTATATTATAATTCATATTTGTAGTTTGTATTATAATTTTGATAGATATTGTGATTTTAATATTTGTATAAAATTATGCTAAGTTTAATTAAGTCAAACGGATTAATTTTGGACATATTCAACACATCTACATAAACAGGTTGAAACGTATCATATTTTGTTATGTTAATTTATTTCGTAATATTTACTAATGGATCATAATGGGTTGACATGACATGACATGACATGTTATGTTAACGGGTTGTATTAGGATTTGAGATTTTGACACGATAAGGTTAACGGGTCAGGTTAGGGTTGACCTATATAATATATAATATACATATCTTGACACGACACGAACACGACCCGTTGACACGATTTGACACCCCATTGTATTGGATTTTCATTAAAGAAATAAGTTGTGAGTTATAGTAAATTCATATAATCTTTCAAGTATGAAGATTTACTATATGACTCACTAAAATAATTTTTTATTAACTTTTAATCTCTCGGACTTTTTTTCCTTTTTCTTTTTTTTTTCCTCTCGCATTTGGTCTTTTTGCCCTTTCTCTCTTCATCTTGTCCACCAACCTCGCGAAATCTTACCTCATCTTTATCATTTGTTTCAAAAAATAATGGTTTTGGGGATTTTCACCCTCTAATACCCTCCAAATTTTTTCCATGGTGGCAAATGGAGTATTCTTCCTCCTTGGGAGTAATTATACAGACAAAAATGATTTGAGCTTTGTGCTCCGTCTAAAATGAATGTGCAATATCCTTTTTATCCAATTGTTCAATAGAGTTTAAGGCAAAGCAAAAGTGGTTCATGAAATAACTTCACTAATTTGAACATTTAGCTTAGCTTCAACCTCGTGAGAGGCACCGACTGCCTGGTCAATGCTCATACCCCTTTTTAGTAGCCTACCTATCCTATTTTCAATGACGCCAACCCGACGAACACCCTTTTCAATCTCTTTAGAAGTCTTGTCCATCTTCGGATGCTTCTCCTATCTATCTAAGAATGACTTAACTTTTCAAATAAGTGAAATCACTTGCCTTGGTCTGATTAGACTACCTCACCTTTTATAGTCTAAACAAACAATTACTCCCAGCCTGGCCCAGCGTAGTAGCAACGGCAGCTCAAGCAAGCCCATTCTCTTTCTATTTGTAAAACAATTGAGTCGGATCGTTCGCTACTCTGCCCAATCGCACTGATTCCCTTTTCGTCTAACTGGGTTCACTGAAAGGTTCGTTCACTTTCACTTTCTTCACTGATACTTTAGATGATTTCTTTTAAGTGAGATTTGAAATGCGCCTTGTATAATCTCTATGCTAGTTTGGCATTGTGTGCTTCACTTGCATGTTGTTATGATACTTGATATTTTGTTGCGCTACTCGATCTTGGGTCTTGTGTGCTTTCTTTTCTGATAAGAAATTCGTCACATAAAACAGTGTTGTTTAGGTAAATTATGATAAAAAAAAATTACTATATTATAATTGAATCCAATGTGGGTTACTAGTTTTGAATGGTAAAAGTACATTGATAAAACTAATGTAAATGCTCTTATAACGGGAGAATAACCCTTGAGAGCCATTGGATATCCGAAGGGATAGGGAGTCGGGACCATTGTATTTGTGGGTATTGCTAATTTGAAGAGTGTACAGGCCATGATAATCTAGCTGCTCCAATCCTATGTGCGTGTGATTATGGTGGGAGATTGAGCAATAAAACTCTCCTAAATATTCGATGTCGTCCCCCCCACCCCCGGGGGTCAAAATTTTCTCTCATATATGTGCATATAGTAGGCTGGGTTATTATCAAGGATATATATAATCAAGGGGTGAAATTAAGATTTAGTATTTGAGATAGTGATTGACAAAATATATAGTATGTATGAGTATAAATAATATGTATTTTCTGCACGTGACTATATAAAAAACAATAATCATACGTTATAAAATTGTAAACAAAAAATACATATTTATAATCATCTTATAAAATAATATTTCTTAAAATTTTTATAGTCTATATTAGAGGCTACTATAAAAAGGAAAGAAAATGAAATATTAACTTAGAATTTTTTATTCAAAATGAAATAATAACTTTAACTTTTTTTTAACTTTTCTTAAATTGCTAGTTTTCTACATAGGTAACCATTGAAATTTGAGATGATAATTTCAATAAAAATTTTAGAAGCCTAAATATTGGGGGGCAATTTTTTTGGAATAAGTTGAAGGGCAATTTTAATTATAGATAAAAGAAAATTATATTTTTCATATACTATATCAATTTCTTGAAAAAATTTGAATGTATCCGCGACTTATATAGTGATAAATTGATAATGCATGCTTTTATCGGTATGGCTGATTAATTGATATGAAGTCCACTTTATCAGCTTAGTGATATCATAAATTTGAATGGCTGATTAATTTAAAAAAACATTTTTTCAAAGTTATAAACAGTTTTTTTTAAAGAAAATATTAATAAATCCAGATATTTATGTTTGTAGCCAAAAAATAAAAGTGAAAATCTGAAAATCTGATTATAATAAGGATATCCAGTTACAACCAAAATAACTGGATATGAATCTGGCTATCTATTAGTTTGGATTATTTTTAGATTAATCTGGACTAATGAGCGTCCAATTTTTAAAACCTGTATTTGGATTCGAATATGGCAAGATATCATAATCCGATTTTACATTTCTAAATAAAATTAAAAAATAATATTTTATTTAACTTTCATTTAAATCCATCTCCTCTTGTTTTACCATCCAAAGTTCAAACCGTATTTAAAGTCTTTTCAAACTATAGATAATATGATACTCTATTTGATTATTACGTATAATATAATTAAAATTAAAATTATTCACATTAACATCAAACTCAAAGAATACAAAATTCTAAAATAAGTTACCCGATATGAGAACCTATTTTTTAAGATGACCGCATGTGTTTAAGAAGATAAATATTATTTATTTGGTTATGAAAATCAAAATAATTATGATAATTATTTTTGAGTTTATTTTAATAGATAGATTAAAGTTATGTGTGGATACAAAACCATCTCATCTCATTATTATAATTTTTTAAAAATTCTCATATAAAATATAATAAATAATTTAATTTTTTTAAAAATTTAAATTAATAATAATATTAAAAATAATATTTTATCTAATTTTTAATTTTTTTAAAATTATCTAATCTAATCCCACTATTCAAACATGATTAGGATTGAAAAAGATTGGTAAGAATAACCATGGCTTGGTAGGGCTGGACAACGGATAGTAAGCCATCTTGCCTATAAACGTGCCCTTTAAAATCCATTAATGTGTTGGAATAATGCAAAGCTTCGGATAAATCATTTTTCCGAATTCAGAAGCCTTCTTGACGGCATCATATTTCTCACATAAACATTAGGGATAATTCTATGGAGAGTCACCTTTTTTGGGAGTCGGTAGGAGTCAGATGATCTTATTGAAATTTCAGTAGACCTTTTCGATTTCTCTCTCTTAGGAGTCGAAGGTTGAAGATGACTTTTTTTGAGTTTCTCTCTCTACACAATTTCAAGATCCCGCGTTGGTTATCTGTCGGAGGTTGAAAGAAGCTGGTGGTCGGAGGGAATGGGCAGAGGAAATGGCAGCGATTCCAGTTTCTCTCTCTAAACTCTCCATGAAAGTTTGAAATTCCCAAATTTGATTTCTCTCTCATATATCTCTCCGCTATTTCGATTTTCATCCCTTTCTTTACTTTGTTTTCATTCCTTTTTTTTTTTAAACAGAGATGACATGGTAATGTGCCAGATCATCCCACTCCAATCGACTCCAAAAAAGGGTGACTCTACGTAGAATTTTCCATTATCCAAAGGTTAGAAACCTTCCTGTTCAACACAATGCCTCACCTTCATGAATTAAGTTATTTCCTATTTTGCAGAATTGAATTTTTCTGGTCTTTGCCTACAAATAATGACATAAAAATAGTGACATTTACCTTTTCCAATAGGCTGGTACTTCAGCCGACAGCCACAGGAGATTCGGACTGCAGAGCAAATTATTTTTATTTTTATTTTTTAATATGTTTTTTAATTTTAAAAAAAATTATTTGTAAATATTTAAAAGATTAAAAAAATCACAATATCATTAAAAATACATTCTTAATTATTAAAAAAATAAATAAATAAACTAGAAATCCACAATCGAAATTCTCAATAAAAATTTCCATTTATGAGTTTAACATTTTTCTTTTCAATATGCTTTATTAACGGCTAGAAGCATAGAAGGCAGCTAAAGCCAATTTAACGCAGCCGACCCATGCTTTTACTCGTAGATGAGGGCCACCTGGCACGCGTATGTATAATTTTCAACCAGAAAAGCTTAAAAGCTTGGACTCCCACACCGGGCGAATAGAGAGAGCCGAGGGGAACATGCAGCTATAAATAAGGAGAGACGCAGAGGAACCACTCATACCTTTCTCGGCCTTTTGGCTAAGATCAAGTGTAGTATCTGTTCTTATCAGTTTAATATCTGATACGTGGTCCAATGGGCCACACGATATTAAATTTATTTTTTTAGGGGGAAGGTCCGCCACAGCAGCTTGCTGCTGGGGCCTTCAAGCGTCGCCCATGCGCTGCACTATTGCACGGGCCTGGCGCATCCCCACCCAATCCTAGTTTATAAATTTTTCGGAAAATAGGCTCTCAGGTCCTTTTGCGTAGTTATTCTGTTGTGTTTTAAGGTCTGTTGGCCATCCGAAGGTGTGTTAGAAGGGTTTTTCAGTTTTGATAACAGTAAATATATGTGTATATTCTGAAGGCACGGCCCTTCCGAAGTTGTTGCTGCTGCTGTTATTTTTTTTTTACAATAATTGTGTACTGACCTTATGAATGGAAGTTTATTTATTTATTTAAAAAAAAAGAGTATCATAAAAATTATAGCAGTGCTACATCCCGTCCTGAGAAGCAAACTTTTTTTTTTCTTTTTTTGATTTATTTTCATTCATTTATTTATATATATATTTTTTAATATGTTTTTAAAAAATTACAGAATTTTAAAAAATACTTTCTTAATCCTTAAGTTATAAAAAAAATTATTATTATTATTTTTTATGTATCGGGAAAAATCTTAAAGAAAAATCGTAAAGATTTAGCATTTATCTAAAAGTTAACTTGTTTGAGTTGTTTTGTTTCGAAAGCTAAATAAAAAATGTTAGATTTAATATTTTTTTTTTATCGTAAACTTTGATCAATTGTTCAATAATACCAAAATATAAAACAATTCATATACAAGTTTTTCTAAATCCAAATAATTTCCTACTTATTATATTTTATCGTATTCTTTTTTAATTATTTATAAGCATAGAGAAAAATACATGCCTAGTATCATGCATCTTACTTTTGTTTTTACTATAGCATATCATGCATGTTACTTAAGCTATTTGGACATATGATAATTGACATATTTCTATATAAATTATACATGTTAATTGTGTCTGTAATTTCTCTTGTTAAAATTTACAGACACAATTATTTATTTTGTTAAAACTTAACTAATGAACAAAACTTGGACTTGTTTGTATAACATAAATGATAACATATTGGTAAAGCCTGAGTTCAACTCGTATTTGAGTGAAATAAAATGAATGAATTTAACCAACTCATTCGAAATCAACTTATTTTTTACAACAGTCAAAATTATTATAATATATACTTAGAATAAAAAATGATTAATTTCCTATATATAGAGAAATAAATAGACAAAATATATTTTAAAAAAGATAAATTAGCCAATAACTTCTCAATATATTTAAATATTTAAATTATTTTCTTAGAATAATAATTTTTTTGAGAACAAATATCTTTTAAAAAAGAGAAATTATTTTTTGAAATTATAGAGTAATCTTGGCCAACAACTTCTCAATATATTTTGAGATTTAAATTTATTTATAATAAATTTTTTAATCACTCATAAATATTATTTTTTATTAATATATTCATAACTATTACTCAATCATTGTTGGGACTTACCCCTTTATCAAATAGTATTTCTCCACTCGCACACGAGAGATCCTGACTAATTTTTTTTTTCATGCATTTTTTTATTATTTTCAAATACTTTTTAAAAAAAAATACAATATCAATAAAAAAAAAAAACACTTTACTTAATCATTGAGTTAAAAACAAAACAATCAAGATCCTAATTAGGAATACTCATTTGTAATTTTAGTATTTTTTTTTATTAAATTTTAAAATATTAAAACTATCTCATATCATTTTATTATCTAAATATATATAATTTTTTAAAATTATCTTGTTGAAGATTTTAAATTTCGTATTGTACCGATTGGTATAATCAAAATGTCATAACAAAATAGCAACTAGTGCAAAAAACAGCCATGTTTTGTACCAAAAAAAATTCGGTCGTATTGTTGTGTTTGGGCCAATACCAGCCAGACCATCATATTTCGTCCAATATACAAATTTCGTCTGGTATGGTTAACAACATTGTTGTAATTTAAATAAAACTACAGGTCATTTGATCATGAATAGTCTAGATGCTGCCTCTGTTATGCGTGTACAAAAAATATACACATATAATATATTTTACAATATTTCTATAATATAAATTATAAAATTAATATTATTTTATAAAAATATTCTTACTTTATAATAAATATTGTATAAATTATTGTTAAAGATATTATAGTAAAAAAAGAAGGGTAAAAACGAGGGACAAGATTGTAATTATCAATATTATATAAAATCATTTAATTTGATTTTACTTGATGACAGCATTTTATAAGTACTCAGGCTCTATCTCATGAAAATAAAATATGTAAAACACTTTCTGTTTATTTTGAGAAATAAAATTAAAAATTAAAAATTAATTTTAAATTAATTTTTATATAAAATATAATAAAAAATTTAATTTTTTTAAATTTTAAAATAAAATTAATATTAAAAAAATATTTTATAATAATTTTTTTTTTAAATTTTTATCTCATCTCATACCTAAAAATAAATATAATCCTGTCAGATTAGAAGCTCTACTTGGAATCATTTTTTTTTTATAGTTTTTTTAACTTTATGATTAAAGAAATGTTTTTTAGTAATGTTATAATTTTTCTTTCTTTTTAATTATTTTTTTTCAAAAATGTTAAAAAAATAAGTAAAACAAAAGAAAACAAAAGAAAACAATTATAAAATACATTAACGGGAGACTCCCAGTGGGGTCCCTAACAGTTCCCATATAACAACAATTTATCTCTCTCTCTCTTCATGAAAATAAAAGTAGTATGCTGCTTTGGAGTGATCCAGTTGATTTTATTATGGGCGCGGGTAGCGATTCCGACAAATGAAATTTGATTGAGTTCCAATTTTAATATAATTTTTTAATTTTTTTTATAGGATTTTTGTTTAAGTATTTTAAAATAATATTGTGATTTTTTTATATTTTAAAAAAATCTTTCAGGATGTTAAAAAAATTATGTAAAAAAATATATTTAACTTTGTTTATCTTTATTTTACATGATTTTTTTAACATATTAAAACATTTTTTAAAAATATAAAAAAAACACAATATTATTTAAAAATAATTAAACAAAAATCATGTAAAAAATAACTAAAATATAAAAGAAAGTCGATACCCAATCGAGATTTTAATGTAGGGATAAGTAGCAATTTTCTTTTATTATAGAAGTAAAACCAAACCCACCCACCCCCCTTCCCAATCCACCCCTTTTTATTTATTTATTTTTTGTTTCCTCTTGCTCCGCTTCTTTTCTCTGCTTTGTGTTTCCTTCCTCCCCTGCCTCGTTTCTTTTCTTTCCACCATGTCTTCTCGCGTCCCCCTGCCCATCGTCCTCTCTGTTTCTTCTCCTCCATCTGTTGTTAGTTTTTTTTTCTTCTATTCTTGCAGGTGGTTGTGGGAGGTTTTTAGGATAATTTTGTGTCTAATAGAGGCAAAATTTTTCGTCTTGCTTAGTTATACACGCCTCATAAGGAGGATCTGTAGCTGCTGATCCTCCTGTCTGTTAAAGTTTTTACTTGAAAGAGATAGTAGTTTACTGCACATGTGGGTAGCTAATCTTGCATGGCTCAACTTAACACCGTACATAGAGAGGTCTACGCCGGTCACGTGCGGTAGTGCTAAACTCAGGAACCTCAGTAGTACATGAATCGGCTGACCGGACTATCTCAAGTGATGTGTGTCTGTCACGCACCTCTCCATTCGATCATTGTTTCGATTTTTTGTTTTTTAAAATTTTGACTTTAGTGAATTTTTAATTTGTAGTTGACATAGTAATTCTCTCATTTCTCTAGATTTGGAAATCATTTATTCTCAAACACTCTTAATATTTATTATTATTATTCACTATTTTATTATTATTTTTGATCTATTATTATTATTTTTATTATTATTTCTTATTTTCTTTTTATTATTATTTATAAATATTCACAAATACTCTTCGTATCCAAACATAACTTAAATCTTAAATTTCTGATAACAGATAAAATAACTTGAAAGGAAAGCTGTCGAGGCCCGATACAAATTTGAGAAAGGGATTGGGATGTTCAAATAATTGGCTGCAATGAGACCACACCATTACTAACTTGAGAAGCATTCATGGCAAAAGGCTATTTGAGAACTTTTTATTGGGCTATAAGCCCAACCCGTCATCAGGTTTTCTTATAAAAGTATGCTATTTTAGATGACACGATATTATAACCTAACAAGATTTTTAATAAGCGGATCTAACCAAATAAATAAAAATATAAAACCTAGAATAAATCTATTTATAAGTATTTTTACATACCAAACGTATATTTGATGTGAAAATTTGTCACATAAATAATAAATTTATCTAAAAAATATATTACTTTATAGTAAAATAGAATTATTTTATATATATCTAAATTATGAGTGTTTATTCAGATTTCAATTCGATATTTATTTAAATTTTATAAAAGAAAATTAAAAATATTAAAAAATAAATAAAATTTAAAATCAACCCGAATACAACCCGATTCAAATGAAGAAGTCTAATCTAAATTGATATCTAAAATTAAATTAATAATTGAAATATTTTTTTTAATATATTAATCGAAATAATAATCAAAACTGTATTCAAAACTTTGATGTCATGTTTTTATTTAAAAAAAAAAAAAAAAAAAAACTCATTGTCGCTCAAATGCGTATCCAAAACGGGCATAAATACACGACGTTTTTGTTCATGTTTGGAAAGCCGATACCCAGTAACGAACGAACGAACATTGCGTCGGCGTAGCCGGCCTGGGCACGGACCCTCAGGTTCCGATCCCCGTCCCATGCAAGTCTACACCATCTATCCGGTACTGTTCATTCTCTCAGACTCGGTATATTAACTCTAGCCTTACATTTCCATATATGCTAGGGATTTCAAAAAACCTAGAACTTATTTCTGTATTAAGAGCTTGAAATCTTGAGATTTAGTTGATTGGAATCCTGATCTCGGGATTGTGAGCTTTAGGAGTGGGAATTATATATTTCTACTTTTGGGGTTATCAATTTTGTTGCTTGGAATTTTGGAGTTGGATTTCTGTTAATTGGATTTGTTGAACTGGAATTACCGATTTTGAGATTCATTTTCTTAGGAATTGGGATTGTGAATTTTGGTGTTGGGAAGTTTTGGAATTCAGTATTGGCGATTTTGGTCGACTCAGTTTGTTGGTTTTGAAGTTCATACTTGATAATGGATGGTAATAAGGATGAAGCGTTGAGATGTGTTCGCATTGCTGAAGAAGCAATTGCCTCCGGTAATAAAGAGCGTGCCTTGAAATTTATTAAAATTGCCCGACGCCTAGACCATAATTTGCAACCAGATGAACTTGTGGCTGCATGTGAGAAACTCGATTCAAAGTCTTCTGGTTCTTCAATCAACGGAGAATTTGTCAGTGGGAGTAAGAATGAACCTGGTCCAGCAAAGTCTGGTGGTGGATTAAATGGCGAGCGTAATTGCACTGAAGAACACGTCCAATTGGTCAGGCAGATTAAGAGGAATAAGGATTATTACGACATTCTTGGAGTTGAAAAGAATTGCTCAGTTGAGGAGATAAGGAGGTCATATAGAAAATTGTCGCTGAAAGTTCATCCTGATAAGAATAAAGCTCCAGGTTCAGAAGAGGCATTTAAGAAAGTAAGCAAGGCCTTCAAGTGTTTAAGTGATGATGATTCCAAGAGACAGTATGATCAAACAGGTTTGGTGGAGGAATTTGAGCACAATCAACAGCACAATGTTAGGCGGAGGAGGAGGAGAACTGGGCATGACTTATTTGATGATGATATTGATGCTGATGAGATATTCAGGGCTTTTTTTGGTCAAGGAGACATGTTTCGAGCAAGCCGTGTTTATAGGACCAGAGGGATGAACAATCATCAGAGGGAGGATGTTCATAGAGGACCTAGTTTTATAATACTTCTTCAATTATTACCTTTTCTGATAATTTTCTTGCTGGCTTATCTGCCCTTCTCTGAGCCTGACTATTCTTTGCATAAGAATCACTCCTACCAAATTCCTAAGATGTCTGAGAATTATGGAGTGGAGTTTTATGTTAAATCATCGGCATTTGAGAAGAATTATCCTCTTGGAAGTCAGGCTCGAGCCAACATCGAGGACAGTGTGATAAAGGATTACAAAAATATGCTTTGGCGCTATTGTCACATAGAGCTCCAGAGGCGTCAATGGAATAAGAATCTGCCAACTCCTCATTGCGATAAGCTACATAACTTAGGATTATCATGAAGGTAAACTGAAGTGCTACCTTGGCTAGATGGCCAATAGCTATATATTACCGTGTTTTCCTTGGTTGTTATTATTTTTATATGATGTTATTTATGCATTTCTTGGTTGAGGTAAATTTTGATGATTATTCATTATATGGTGTTAGTTATGCATATCTCGCTGAGTTAAATTCTGGTGACATTTCCTCAAAATGGTTATCTTAGGAATCCGGGAACATAAGAGGCTTTAGGGAGCTGAAGAAAATGAGAATGATAGTGTAGCAATATCATATTACCTCTATAAATATTGGTAATTGGATTGTCTGTATGCTTCTGCTAGTCAATTTCTTTGCTTGTAGGTATGAGATCAGAAACACCAATTGAAATTGCAATTTCTCTTTCTCAGCTAATCAGGGTATATGCCTAAAATATGAGAGAGCTTCTATAGTTGTATGATGAATAATGACTGGTGGATGAGGTTAATTATGGGGTTGAGTTCAACGGACGTGGCTGAGATTTCCCGCTTCATTTCAAGACAGACTGTTGATGCTGCCTAGTTAGCACTTTGCATGGTGGTCTTTGATTGATGGGATCTTCAACATCCCTAAGCCTGCAGTGAAACTCTGCGTTTTGGGTAGTATGATGCGGTTGTATAATGTGAGAATTGCAGATTCTTAGTAGCCTCTGGGAACGGATCTAAAGAATGATGGAAGTTGAAATTTTGTTTTAATGTTGGCAAGTTTCTTCTTGTATTTCCCAGCTCCTCATGGTACCAAATATTTTTTTGGTTGGAGAGTAATGCTATTCATCTTATTAACCATTATAGTGTCAAATGATTGAAAAATCATTTATTTATTTTTATTTATCTGCTGATTATATGATGTGACACTAGAATATGATAAAAAGAATTATAGTTAAAAAGATGGAAAATAGTATTTTAATGAGTAATGCTACATACAGTTGTGGAGTTGTAAACGGTGTACAGTCGCTTTAGAAAAAAGTGAACTTTTCTCACGTGGGTCTCATATATATTCACTTTTTTCCAAAGTGACTACACGTCGTTTGCAATTTCATGACTACATCTATCATCTCTTTATTTAATTCATTGGTGCACAGCACAAAACGCAAGCTGTACAGTGATTTCTGGTGCATATTTGATAACTCATTTAGTTCACTATGCACCTTATTGTTATACATGTTAAATGTAGATCTCCTAGATATTAATATATATATAATATAATTGATAAATACAATAAAGATCATGTTATGTCTGTCAATGTAGAAGCAAGAGCGTGTCTACATCACTCTCTTAATCCTTGCAGAATACCTTGATAGAAATCTTATATAATAAATTGGTCGCAATTAGAGGTGAACAGAAAACCCGAGTTTTGACCTGATGCGACCCTATATTCTGAACCGACTCAATATCGATATTTCGACCCATTTCAGCCAATCGAGTATTCGGGCATTATCCAATACCGATTAAAAACCTTTGCCAGCTTGTCCTCGTGGAGAACTCTTCAGTGAATGGCTACCAGGTCGAGAGATCTTCAATGTCGGAAAATTGCTCGATGAGATCATCGAAGAGGCTGCGAGGAATGTTAATCACCATACCCAAGTTTTTTCAAGATAGATGAACATCTCCTTGCTTGAAGAGCAACGTCGAGTTCCAATCTTGTCGTTCCATAGATCGCGAACAGAACTTGAAAAGCAAGATGATCTTGAAAGAGAACTTGTTGCATCTAACTTTAGAATCATTGGAAGAAAGCAAAATGATCTTGAAGCTTAAAAGGTTGTTGGTTGGAGGAGTTGTCGGAATTCGCTCAGAAGCTTAGAAGCCAAAACTCCCAAATCACTTCCAGATCTTGTTAGGGTTCCATGGCCGAGATCTCAATCTGTTGTCCATTTCCTACATATTTACCACTGGTATCTTACAGATCTGCTCCGCTAGAGAGATTTTCTTTTAGCTTTTCCTTAATTTTTAAAACCTTGTTATAGTTCCTTCGTTTTCTGCTTGGTTTTTTCGTCTGTTTGTTCAAAAATCTTATCGGTCAGTTATCACCCAAGCGATTATCGGCTTATTGAAATGAACGAGTTATCGAGTCGGTCGAAAATGGATTTATCGGTGCGGCTCGAATTTGGTGAGCAGCCTTATTCGCGATTAAATAGTCTGAGACGGTAAGCAATCCACTTTGCCCTTCCTTTGATATTATTTAATGGATTCAGAAATCATCTTCATTTTAGCTGAAATAAATAGTGCTCATTTAATGGGAAATATAAGGTATTCTAGTAATTATATTTTAAAAGTGAATAGGATATCATTATTTTAAGACAAGTTGTCTGAGTGGGATCTCTGCAAAAGTTAGCAACTTAGCACCCTCTGCCTCGTAAAGTGACAAACTGAGCACTCTTATTATTAGATTAGGCAAATCTAAATAAAATACAAAATTTCTTTCATTTTACATAAAAATGTCTACAATTAGGCAAATGAAAAAAAATATTACTTTGGTAATTATCACCCAATTGTCATATTTGCAGGTTTATTATACAAAGGTCAAATGATGTAACACATTTTTTCTGTAGGTTAAGGAGAATCACGCGATTTAAAAAAAAAAAAATCCGTTGTTCAATACAAAATTTTTGATTTAATAATAAAAATAAAATACCAATTATTTCATAGAAACTAAAATTCTAATAAAATGTCTTCCACAAAAAAGTTAATTGAAATAATTAAAATTAAACTTGTGTCATAAAGATACGTATTTCTAAAAAAAAGGCTAATAAATAATTGTTTAATCTACTCTTAGTCTGCCTACTCGCATTAATTATCCTCCTCACCTGGATAGTTTACAAAAGGAACAAGAAACAAATTAAAATTAGTCGATGACTCAATAAGAAATCTATTACAACGTGTTAATAATAATCATAAAAAATTTTCATAAAATTTATGCTGAGATTTGAAACATAACTGTACATGCTGATAATTATGCTATGCATGATTGAACCATCTGAAATAATTGACTGATTGACTTAAGTGACTGCTCTGAACTAATTGACTGATCTAACTAAATTTACTAATTGATTTAACTGATATGACTGACTTAACCGAATTGATTGACCAACACACTTAACTTTGTGTGCAAAGTTGTACACCGGCCCCACGTCCCGTTGTAGCAAGGAGAGCCGCTGATAGTACTCTAGCGTACTATGGTAGACCACGCTTAGGTATATGACTTGTACATCCACCCTGATTTGATATGCATTGGCACCATGTATTCAAATAACCATCTGAATTAATTGATTTACTGAACTGTTTGACTGAATAACTGATTAATTGATTTCTGATATGACATAATCTTATACTTGAACTTAACTTAACTTATGTGACTTATGTGATATGAGATGCATAATTTACATACTAACATAAATAACTATAACTAGTTAAATGTAAAAATGATGCTGAATGACATGATCGTGTGCTGTGCTGAATTACATACTTGTATAACATGAGGAGTATATGAAAAGGCTATCAAAGAAACTGGCTCTACTAATAGTATAAGCTAACTGTAAGTATTCTAATTTTGTAATCAAATTCATATATTTTGATGTGTTGTTTCCTGATACTCACTTTACAACTCGCTACCTATATGAATTATGAACCGTTACGAGATTTCTAAAAAGACGGGTCATACTATTGTATTGAATTAAATACATATTGAATGATAAAATTAAAATAGTCTTTCAATAATAATATTCAAGTAAACAATGTATTATCATCTAAATATAGTTGATACTATTTAGTTTGTACAATAACTTAATAATACCTAATATAAAAATTCTTTATGAACTATTATTATAACTTGATAATCATTTAACCATCATATAAAAGGAGAAATTTAATAAGTATTAACTTATTTGAAAATTACTCTATAATAGTAATCAAACTTATAACATGTTCTTTTAATATTCTATTTAAAAGTAAAGAAGTAATATTAAAATCTAATAAATTAGACAACTAGATATTAGTAAAATAATAGGCTTTAAAGTGTCTATTAAACAATATCAGTTTTTGAAGTAACTAAGTCAAGTCCATCTTAAAGAATAGAGTTATAACAGCTTAAGCCCAACTTCATAAGGTCTTAGGCCGAATGGGCTTAAGGGACCAAGGCCCATTTCAACTTAAAAGAAGATCAACACACTTGACAACAAGGTAGAGGACATTTCATGTGATTATAGAGACATATGAGGGCTGTTTAGGGAAGATGAAACAAGTTATTAAAAGGACAAACAAGCATCAACATCTAAATATGCATTGAGGAAAACAGCAAGGCAAAAGGGAAGAGAGGTCTGCGCAAGACTCATTGAGAGAAAAAAAGAACCTTTGAGAAGGTGGAGATCGACGATGAGCTCAAGTGACTGGCCGAGATTCACGACGGAGTTAATGATCGGAGAGGGTGGCGTGGCTGAGAGTTTAAAAGAGTTGTAGTGAACTGAAACTAAAATCAAAATAAAGGGAGAGAGAGAGGGAGATCTAGCCAGAAACTCATCGGAGGATGCACGAGTTAGTGACTGCCACCTAGTGGTTCTGTAGTGGCTGAAAGGTGGTTCGACGCCTCTCAGATGGTCAACAGTGGCTAGAAAAATAAGAATTTTGACTTGTTGAAAACAGGATATTTCTCTTGAGTGTTTTCGTGTGTTTTAATTTAGGAATTTCGTGGGTAATTTATAGATAACAGGAAATAAGTTACGTGTCAAATTTAGAGATTAGAATTTGAAATTTGGTCGGATCGAATTTGAAATTTGAGATTGGATGAAATTAGTAGAAATTGGAGTTGGGATTGGTTTGTAAACAAAGAGGGTTTGTAAACAAAAATGATTTTCTGTTCTACATGGATACATTATGGGAGGATTTGAATTTTGGATTTGATTTCAATTTAAGTTGATGATTTCGAGAGGCTAATAGTCTAAAGTAGAGAGTGAGTCTCGGAATAGAGATATTTATTCAAACTATAATTCAAGAGGGATAACATACGAAATGGATGAAAGAGGCACTATACAATTTTACAAATATGATCCGTTAAAAAAATAATATAAAACTCATCAATTACTACCCCAAATATGATCCGTTAATAAATATTTTACAAAAATATTTATTCTTTAGACGGGTAAAAATAATGGTAATGTTAATAATACAATAACATAAAATAATCAAATAAATAAATCTTGAATTTAGGGTCGGGAAGTTAAAATGAATATTTTAATCATAAAATATCATTTGCAAGGCACTTATCTTTCCAATTTTCTCTTTCTATAGTTTTATTTACATTAATAAAATGCCAAAAGCTTGAACAAATATTATTAAATTAATATTAATATTTTCATGTAGTTTTTCATTTTGGAAAAAAATTAATAGAAAAAATTGATAAAAAAATTTTAAACAAATATTATTAAATTGATAATATTTTTTATGTAGCTTTCCATTTTGGAAAAAAAAAATTAATAGAAAAAAATTGAATAAATATTATTAAATTGATAATATTTTTTTATTATTTTGACTAATAGATAAATAATCCAATGTATGAATAAATTTTGAGTGAAATAAATAAATTATGCAAATTTTATATTTGTATATGCCTAATCGAACGAACGTACTTAAAAGATGTCAAAGTTGGCATTGCTTGCTCAAACTCCAGCATCTAATTAACCTAACCCACTTCTCACGATGACCTGATCTATGATCTGAACCAACTTTGTCAAGAGAAAAATAAGAGATGATTATTTGCAGTCTTTGTATGTGTAAGTTTCGTACATATTTTTCTTTAAAAAGTTGGTACACGTACATTTGAGATTCACATAGAAAACAATTTTTTAGTGGTGGACTACTCTTTTCAAAAGAAATATTGAATTTGCATATCTTATGACTTTCTAACTTTAGTCAACAAAAATATTGCCCCATTGATGAGTTTTATGCAATAACAATGTCAAGTATAATCATAAAATGTGCAAAGATTTTTAAAAATAGTGGAATTTACTATATTTTTCATATGGGTCTAATATTTTACTCACTTTTTTTAAAGTAATTGTGCAACACTTGCACACTCCACAACTATAAATATTATTCTCTTGATGCTATTACTTGACATCCGAATGAGGTCTTCTAGGATTTTTTCAATTATAAATGTATAATTATTTTAAAACTTCAAGGAAAATTATGTAAAACCAAAAAATCAAATCAAGAAAAGTTTAACATTTTAGTAGAGTTTTATAAAATAAAGTTTATAAAAGAGTTATAATATAATATAGGTATATTCTTTCAATAGAAGGAGATAAGTAATGTTTAAGAAAATTAATATTTAGATTTGCGCAAGTGCTATATAATTTTTTTGATAAAAAAAAAGTAAATATAAGATTTACATGAAAAAATTAATTTTTTAATAATGAATTTTATTTGATTTTTTAAAAAATTGTACGACGCTTACGTATTCTACAATTTTATCTAGCATTCATTGTGATTTATATCATTAGTAGAGTTTATTAAAAGAAATAAAAGACAACTTATTAATAGGGTAAATAAGTAACTTTTAAATTAAAAAATATCTTTATCATTAATTTTAAAATAATTTTAGACACAAGTCTAAAATTGCACGGTCTACATTTGCACAATTTATTTTTATTTTTTCTTAAATTTATTATATTAAATTAATATAATAAATTTCAAAATAATTTAAATAGACTAAATCAGCATGCAATAACATTTGGAGGCTGCTATTCAGTTCTATTATTTTGCACTTCAAAGTTATAATTAGTGCAATTACACTTTTTATTTCTTTTAAATAACTTTTATATATCTTTAAATATTTTAGAAAAATTCTAAATTAATAATAGTCACTTTATTAATAATTGATGTGGGCCACATCACTCCCCTATTTTTTTTTTCTTTCTTTCTTCTCCTCTCCCGTGCTTGCCACCCCTGCATTCTCTCTTATGCAGGACAGAGTGGTTAGGACCATCTCAAGGTGGGCAAAAGATGCCAGCGGTCCAAGCAGCACTCCTGGCATGGTCTTGTTGTGCACTTTGGTGCACATTTCACACAGTGTGTGTGGTCAACCGCTATCATTAGGTGGTCGAGATCTAAACTAATAGAAGTTTTTGACTGTTCTAATAGCGACCGTTGGAAGCTCATGACAATGTCATGAGCTTGTCATGCTTGTGTGGTAGATAATCGTCATCCATTGGCCTTTTGTAGTGGTTGGGAACCACTCCTAGAGGGCAGATAATACCAATGAGAAAGGGAAGGTGAAGGAAAATGGGAGAAGATAGTAATGATATAAATGCATGACCTCCCATATTATAGAATCCATGACATGACAACAATATCATATCAACTAAAATATTAAAAAAAAAAAAAGAACTTGATGAGAGGAAAACAAGAATAAAAAATATGAATAATTAAATTAAAAAATGTATAAATATATTAAAATATTAATATTTTTATACGACACATACATAAAAAGAACACAAACTATACACAAATAATTTTTTTTTATTAATATTGTGTTATCAATATGTGGAACCAATATGGGATCTCTTTGTAAGATTTCTTGCTATCTCTAACAAATCTCTTAACAATTATGAGAAAATAAAAAATCAAGGCCTTTTTTGTTTTTAAAAAACATTTTATCAGATAGTGCTATGTAATATTTATAAAATTAGACTTCTTTGCCATCTAAACATAGAAAAAAGTCGAAAAAACTTATATTTTAAAATAAATTTGACTTAAATATCTTTGTTTACAATTTAAAAATTCTTAAAAATTGAAAAAATATTTCTTTATTTATAAATTTTAATTAGGCTCATACCATCCAAAAGAACATAAAATACATGCTGTAACGCCCTAATGGAAGGCCCAAACCACATGGTCTATACTCCAAAATGACTAGTCAATGATACAATTGGAGCCCCATTAGAACCTTATAAAGAGTTAGAACTTCTTATTCCTAAACAATGTGGGATCTCATACACCACCTATCTTATCATTCTCATATGGAGTATCACAATCTACCCCTCTTAAATGTCCGACGTCCTCATCGGGTCTATCCATTGTAGATGATACGGCTCAAGTCCCACATTTCTGGTTGGGATAGGCTCTGATACTATCTATAACGCTCCAATGAAAGGCCCAAACCACATGATCTATACTCTAAAATGACTAGTCAATGATACAATTGGAACCTCATTAAAATCTTATAAAGAGTTAAAATTTCTTCTTCTTAAATAATATGAAATCTCTTACACCACCTATCTTATAATTCCCATATGAGATATCACACGTGAGATTCTCAAGGAAGAACGCAATACGCATTGCTGAACAGAGGAGCAAAGAAAAGCCCCAAAAAGACCCCTACAAACGACAAAAAGTGAAGAGAGAGAGAAGGGGACAAGAAGGGTGACAGCCACCAGAGACACCCGCGCCACAGGCCCCGACCGCTGACCCTCTGGTGTCATTTCACATTCAGCCCTGCACCAATTAACTTTCGTACAGCTCTTCGAAAACGCGATACTGTCCTCCACTCATCATTAATTAAAATTATAAATAATACTGCATTTAAACAGGTGCATTCAGGGTAATTATAGTATTACAAATCAAAAGCTCTCAAACTCCAATATAACGATCAATGACCAGAATACCATCGATTATCGAACATGAAAACTCTACGTACGTAAAGTACTGTACCAATACCACCGATGTACAGAAGTCAAAAACCAAGGAGAGAGATCAAATAAGTAAAAAAAAAAAAAAAACCAGATCCACGCAACCGTACGTGTTGCTATTCACCGGAATCATCACCACCGCCGAAGATCGATACGCGATTGTAGAGGAGGAACAAAATGAGGATCAGAACGAGCGCGACCCCCACCGGCGAACCGCTAACCCTGTGGATGGTGTCGGGCTCGCCGGTCGAGAAGATGCTAGAGATGAAGGAGCCACGCTCGGAGGAGAGGAACTGGATGGTGAGGAGAAGGACGATGGGGAGGAGCAGAAGTCCCACAGGGCTGAGCAGCTCGGCAATGGCAGCAGTGATGGCCTCACCTTGGTCACCGACGAGGTACGGCACCACAAGCACGAGGACCACCACAACGGCCAGTAAGACGCCGTGGGGTGCACCGCCTCCTTGTCTCTCTTCAATCATTCTGTGAGCGGGAGGTTTCGGGAGTTTTTTGGGAGCGTGTTTTTCTTTGTTTTTCGGCTTTTTCCTGCTGTATTTTTTTTTTTTTTTGACTGGAGGGAATGAGGTGCGTGAGACTTGAATACGTCGTCTTGGCCTTTGAAGTTCAGAGTCTCAGACGCGTACATTTATAAGCATGGATAAACTTTTCTCCATAAAAAGAATGAATAATGATATCTGAATAATCAATTTTATAATCATGGGTTAAAATAAAGATATTTATATAAAGTAATATTATTTTTATAAAGAATGTAGGGATTTTGATTTTAGAATATTCTTAGTGCATTTGATTTTTTTTTAAGTTTTTTTTTTTACATAATTTTTTTAATATCTTAAAATATTTTTAAAAATATAAAAAATTAAAATATTATTTAAAAATATTTACTTAAAAATTATGTGAAAAAAAAATAAAAAAATGCAAATCGAGATCTTAAGCAAAGTTTTGAATTCCGTTCTGATTGAGGTACTGAAACGGAATATTTCGGTACCAATCTATTCCAGTGAGCCCTTTCGAAATTAATTATATATTATAATAAATATTTATATATATAAACTAACAACTAATAGAATAAAGACATATATATGTAAATGTGTATCATATATATGTGTATATATTAGAAGAATTGAAAATTTATAAAATGATTATAAATTGAAAGAATACAAATTTGATTTGAGATACAAAAATAAATAAATAGATAAAATATTTAAAAATAATGATATTTAAAAAAAAAGACTTATTTAAAATTACAAAGTTTATAAATATATTTTATATTCTAGAATTAATTAAATATTATCTAAGTTTACATTTTAAAAAAAAATATCATTCAAATACAAAAAAATTACAAAAATGATCTAAACCGGAATAGGGATCGAAACTGTCAGAATTTGAATCGAAACGATCGGAATTTGACTTGAACGGGCCGGAACAACCAGAAACGGGCAGGAATTTGGACCAAAATGGAACAATGAGGTATAGTACACCAGTTAAAGCACCGGAACGGAATATTCTGACTGATCCAATCGAAACAGAACGAAATTCAAAATTATGATCTCAAGTAAAAATTTTAAAGTAGAAACAAATAACATTTTTTTATAAGTTATTTTATAAAAATATCTTTTATTTAAAATATAATTATACAAACAATTATAAAAAAAACATTGTGTTTCCATCGTTTTCCAAAAAGAATACAACTCTGTAAAGGTCGATGTTTCTTATCATTAAGTCTCAGAGAAAAAAATATGTATTCTTTATTCGTGGGTTGAAAAAATCATTCACTATTTAAGGCTCTCCAGCAGTAATTTGATCTAGAAATTCATTAAAAAGAAGTCATGTGACGTGGCAATTAAATGCTCACTGTTTACACATATCAAACTGAGAATGTGCATCTTGAAAATTTTGATGCTTCGAGATGCAATTTGATGAGAGAGTAAGGTCTCGTTTGAATTTAAAGATAAAATAAGATGAATTTAAATGACTTGAGATGAATTTATTTTTTAATATTATTATTATTTTAAAATTTAAAAAAATTATCTTGAGAATTAAAAAAACTGTATTAGAATTTGAAAATATTATATTGAAATTAGTATTTTATATAAAAATATGAAAATATATAATATGAGTTTAAGATGAGTTAAAATGAGCTGAACTCAATGACAAATACAAACGAAACCTAGGAGCTTGAAATCAGAAAATGTAATTTATTTTTAGGCAGAAAGAGTCCCTTTATTATGACTTGTGTACTAAAATGATAGTGAACAATACACTTTGTTTTTGCTTTTTCCTTCAAATAGTTATCACTAATAATGGTTTTGATTAAAACTTTCCTTCAAAAGGGATTGATAAGTTTGCATACTTTTCAAAAATAAATTCGTCATATTTAATTAATAATAAGAAGAAAAAAGTATGAAGAAAGAAATAAAAATATATATTTTTTTTTCAATTAAGAATAGTAACTCTTTACTTTTTGAAGGGAAGTTTTAGTTAAAACTATTGTTAGTACTCTTAGGGGGTCGGAAGGGTGCAAAAAGATTTTTCCACCAGCCAATAAATAAATGACACGTAGAGACTCCTAAAATAATGAAATGACCTCGCATCCAGCAAATTGTCTCCCCATCTCTCTTTTTCGATCCCTAACCTCTCCATTCTCGCCGTTCTGAAACTCAAGAAAAGTTTAAGCCTTTTGTTTCTTGGCTGGATTAAAAGCTCTGGAGTTCTTACGAATTTCACTATTTTTCTCATAGCTTTCGAGAAATTCTGCTGAAATTTAAGGCTTATTTGCTTATAGGGAGAAAATTAAAATCCAAAATACATATCACACTTGTAATTATATTTTTTCAAATTTATATATAAAATATAATAAAAAATTTAATTTTTTCAAATTTTAAATTTTTTTTTTAAATCTTAAAAAAAATTAAAATTAAAAAAATATACAATAATAATTTTTTTTTTAAATTTTTATTTCATCCCATTTTTAAAATAAATATGACCTTAATCCTATTTGATGCAAAACCAAAAACAATATCAGAGGTGGAGTAATCCCGATCCCGGCAAAAAGACGATGTCGATATTCGAGACTAGTCCGTCGTGCCTTCCTCTGGCAAGAGTATAATTGGATCCTCCGGCTAGCACAATCGCATCACAAGTTGCCAAAGTAATGATGTCTGCACAAGAAACGGTTGAGGGGCATGCATCTCTGGGATTTTCTTCTCCTTATCAATGATCTTGTATCCTTGTACGGTCTTGTTTGGTTTAGCATCTTTCTCGGATTGTTTGCTTTTGGCATCTATAAGTCAAGACATACATTAAAAACCCATTTCTTTCTACCCTTCAATTTTTCTTGAGTTTCCGTCGACGTCGAGGATGAGAAAGAAGGAGAGAGAGAGAAAGAAAGAGAGGGCTTCGTCGGTTTTTCTCGAGGCTTTCTTTGATTGCAGATGGGGTAGAGTTCGATGGAAAACGGAGAGCCTAAAGTTGTGTTTTGGCGTCGAGAAGTGTTGAAAATATTTATAAATATTAATTAAAAAAAAGGATAAAAATTAATAATAAAATATTAAATAATAATAAATAATAAATAATAAATAATATTAATAAAAGTAAATAATAAAAAGATAAATAGTAATAAAGAATATTAAAAAGTGTTCAAAAAGTTTGATTTGTTAAATTTAGTCTAAGATTTTGTTTGAATTCATCTTAATTTATCTCAATTTTATTATTATATTTTTTTAAATTTTATATAAAATATTTATCTTAATATATTTTTTTTCAAATTTTAATTTTAATTTTTAAAATTTTTAAATAATAATAATAAAATATTAAAATTTATCTGATTTTAACTCTCAATCTTAATATGCAATTTTTGGTTGAAGACACGTGGATAGGGGTGTTCATCCGGATTTCGGATTTGAGAATTCGAAACTCGAATTTAAAATTTTCTTAAATATTTTTTTAAAAAAAATTTAAAAATATTAAAAAATAAATAAAATTTTAAATCGGGTCGGGTTGTACCCGATCCGGACGAACAGGCCTACACGTGGGATTAGGAGAGATGGCCGACGAGTGAGGAGGGTAGGGAGAGTCATTATTCGGTATATGCAGGTTCATGTTTCTTCATTTACAAGTGCCTACATGTTATTATTTGATTGGCCGGCGTAAAAAATATTTCACATCCATCGGTTTTTGGTTTTTTTTTTCGATTTCACATCCATCGGTTGAAAGCATCTCTTTTTTTAAAAAAAATAAAAAACAAAATCACTTTAAGCATTAAAAAAAAATTAAAAACTTATTAAAAAAATACTTGTTTAAAAAAATTATAAAATAAAATAAAATATGATAAACAAATTCGATTGATAAATTGTTGTTTCTCTTTTATTATTATTGTTATTGCTGTAATTATTATTATTATTATTGCTTTCATTAAAAGCATATAGGTGTTCGAGTCATCGAGTGGAACAATTATGAATTATTTAGAGTTTAAGGGAGTATTTACATTAGACTACTCTTACAAAGTCCTCGATCAGTACTGTTCTTTCATATTTGTTGACGGAATTAATATATAATGAGCTCAGCGATCTTTCGGTGCTAGAAAAAAGGAAATAAAGGGTTGGATTCGAAAAATGCACGCTCGAATCAAGGTACGTAGAAAGCAGAAGAAAGTGAAAGTGGAAGGTGTAAATACCAAGACGAGTTAATTAATTAGGTCAGGGAGTTGCAATTTTCTATGAGCTCCAGTCTTCAAAACACAGCAACGTATTGATTATAATAGTTCTATATTTACCTTTGAAAAATTAAATATAACTCTAGTCTTATAGTATTTTTTTAAAATAATACTAGATATAATTTTGAGGCGTGCAAATTTCGAATATTATTTTGAAAAAATTGGAACAATCATTATTTTTTTTTTTTTTAAATGTGTGTCCCACTTTTTCAAATGAATCGCGTGAGACACACCTTAAATCTCTATAAATAATTTTTCATCATTTAAGCCTAATTTGTTTACAGAGATAAAATTCAAAACTCAAATTTTTTTTTAAATTTATCATTATATTTTTTTAAATTTTCATACAAATAAAATTATACTTTTTTAAATTTCAAAACAAAATTAATATTAAAATAATATATTATAATATTTTTTTTAAAATTTTTTATCTCGTATAATCTAATTTCATCTTATATCTAAAAACAAACCGGGCTTAGTTTATCTTGATCAAAACCAATTGGACCACTGAAAGCTTTTATCATTAATATTGCAGCAATGTTTATGTGCTTAAGTATAAAACATAAAAAACCATTAGAAACATTGAGATTAGTGTGATACACCAACCGCCTACATTAGTTGCATGAATCATGAATGGTTGGTAGGATGTAATAAGCCCACGGGCCACGACATATTATTAGGGTCGTGCTAGTTTGCCCGTTTGGTGGTGTAAAATCAATCGGCCCCGTTACTTTGTGTCCGGAATTTGCTAGATAATTATTCTGACCGGAATGCCAAAATCCGTCCGAAAATGACCAGAAAAGTGCCAAAATGATCGAAATTTCTTTCAAACGAAATACTGGGCCTGACCATTCCGGTCATTGTTTTGGAACGAATTTTTCTGGCAATTTCGGCCGTAACAAAAATGATTTTTAAAATTTTGGTGTAAATTGTTTTTTTCTTTAAATATGTTTAATTATTTTTGTACAAAAAAATATTAATATATTAATAATCACTTCTTTAATTATTAAATAAAATTAAAAAATAAAACACATTAATGATTAAATTGAAGGGACAAACTCATAGGACGTAATATCATTTTCCATATTATTAAGGAAAATGCATGTAATCTATTCTCGGGGCATCGTAAAGTTATGAATTAATACCTCTACATCGTCAAGAGCCAAGGGTCATACGCATCTAAACGGGTACACTCAGAGCATTAATATTGAATTTATTAAATTTTTTTTTTAAAGTTGATGAAATGTACAAATTCTTAGACTTATAAAATTTTTTTGTCATATTTAATTAAAATTGAGGAAAAGAAAATAAAGAGAATAAAATAAAAATATTTTTTATTTGATTTTTGAATCGTAATCCATCAAATTGAGCCATTTTTTATGGATTATTATTCAAAAATTAGATAAAAAACACTTTAACTTCATTCTTCTTACTTTTTTTTCTTCATTTTTAATCAAATATAACCAAAACTTTTTTATGAGTCTAAAAACTTGTACTTTAATAAAAAATTAAAAAAAAAAAAAAACTTGATAAATCTAATACTAATCCTCTTACAAGACACCAGTCGTAAAGGCTTACGTTCAGACTGAATTATTGGTTGTAAAGCGATCAGATGATCCGATCCCACCATCGATCACGTGTTCAAGTCTAATCTATATTCTATATATTTCTCTGCGGCATCAACGTCTTCAGACTGAATCAGAGAGATGAATGTGAGGTATCAACGTATTTTTAGAGAAGCAAACTCTGCCAGAGTCTCTGGCACACAGATTGGCTTCACAAATGTGGCCCACAGATTGGTTCGGTCGAGTTTATTTCCCCCTTTTAATTTTTGAAAGAGGGAAGCATTGAGAATTTAACATAGACAGTTCGTCGCATTCATGCAGTTCTTCTACATTTGTGAAGCTAAAAATTGTTGTCGGAGAGTTGTTGTCTCGGTTGATGAGTCCAAGTGTCCAGCTGTTGTTCATACGGGACATGTTGTTCAAAGTCATCAATGACGTGGGCCAGAAGTCATGGCCCGCCCAATTCCTTACTGGGTGTTCCCAACTCATGTGGACATCTAACTGGCAATATAAGCACCTAAACATCTTGTAAATGGTAAAAGGCCGAACTAACTCTACTATCGTGTACATTTCAGTGAGTCGAAACAATAAATTAATATGTTAAGTGCGTAGAAGTTTTACTACATGCATCCAGCCGGGACTTCAAAATCTAGAAAATTTCATTAATTTCAATAAGAGGAAGTCATTCTGGACAATTTATAACTTCGTTAACTAAGCTTATAAAATGAGAAAAATCCCATACAACTGATGCTCAAAAGATGAACATAGCGCTCTGGACAACATCTCCACCTTCGGCTTCGACCCACTTTGCAGCAGCTCACTCTGCCACATCTAATTGCGAAGTACAAAACATAAAAATTTGTCTAAACAAGGAGCAATTCATCGACACAAATTGTTGGGTTAGAATTGGGTGGAGGGTGCCCGTGCAATAATAGTACAGCGCATGGGCGACGCTTGGAGGCCCCAGCAGCAAGCTGCTGTGGCGAGCCTTCCCCCTAAAAAAATAAATTTAATATCGTGTGGCCCATTGGACCACGTATCAGATATTAAACTGATAAGAACAGATACTACACATAATCTTAGCAAAAGGCCGAGAAAGGTATGCTTGTTGTCGTTGTTCTCGTTTTATAGATCGCCTTAACCTCGCTCTCAACGTACCTTTTCAGTTTGGGATTTTGCAGACTCCGTGAAGTGCTTCCAGTATTCGTAAAGGTCGATCACATGCATTGTGAAGAGCATCGACTTTACTCTTGCAGCCTTGTTCGATTCCCTTCCCACTGAACGAACAATGGCTGCAGTGGCTGTTGCATCCGCGGCTCCGCCATTGCTGGACGCCAGTTTTGAGTTTTTTTTTTTTTTTGTTTAAAGAAAAGAAAGATCATTCCGGGCATGTTTTCTGATATCAACTATATGGAAAATTTTATATACTATGTTATCATTTTATTTTTATTTTTAAGATGCAACATATTTATCATCATTAGATGATCATTTATTAAATAAATATTTATCATTCAATTGTAATAAATATATCACATTTTATATAGTGAAATACAAATAAGATAGTAGTATGGTGTATAACATTACTTTCAGGAGCAGAATTAAGATTTAGTGTTTGAGAGCTGATAAACTTAAAATTTTTCTTTCAAATTAGAGAGCTGCTACATATACAAAAAGATTACAAACAAAACAATCCAATAAACTTATGTGGCTTCATAACATTCATTAGATTTACTTTATAATAAAAATAATTTTACAATTTAACATATCACGTCAAGTTACATTAGTTTATGAGATTATTTTTATAGAATTACTTTGTAGCTGAAGCATTTTCTTTTAAATTAAACTCGACAACAATCTTTCATGAAATAAAATTGATAGATTGTTCTTGGCTTGCCCATATTTTTTTTTTTTTAAGTAATTCCAAGAAATTAATAGATTTTTTTTTGTATAGTTTATCAATTATCGAATATTCTCAATTAATTATATAATTTAAGATTATAATTTTAAGAATGCTATTTATTTAAATTTATTATATGAGAGTAATCATCTAAGTTGTCTAAATAAATGAGAGTAAATTAATAATGCTAAAATCTGAGAGTTACCATCTAAGTTATTTAAAAGCCTAAACTTAATAAAAAAAATATTAATACAAAAGTAGAACTTAATAAACATATATATATATATATATATTAAAAAACAATAGCACCTGTTAAGAGGCGAGAACAATATAAATTTAAATAACTTAATAAAGAAAAAGTAGAACTTAATCGAGCTAAACCTAAACTTAAGAGGCGAGGTGAATGAACAAAAAATATCCTTTAAAAATAACAAAAAATATATTAAAGAACAATAGAACACGTAGGAGGTGAGCTGAGCATTATAAATTTAAATAACTTAATAAAGAAAAAGTAGAACTTAATAAACCTAAAAGGCTAAACCTAAACTTAAAGGCGAGGGCAATATAATTTGTTATAAAAACAAAAACTAAAAAAAAAAAACAATAAAACCTAGCAGGCTGCAGCTCACTAACAGCCTTCTCAATAGAATAGTTACTTTTCTTTCAAAATAGGTTATCAAAAATTCACATTTTTTTTTTATCTATTCATTTTGACATTTTATTATCTATCCACCTTTCTATTTTTTCTCTATATCCTTTCAAATATTCATAGTTTATTCTAATAATACTTATTTCACAAATTTAAAAAAATAGAGAGCGATGGAAACGATGAAACTCATGATCGTTTCTTTACATGTAGCAATGGAGTCGAACACAATGGTTCGGCCTTCATGTAGCGAAGATTGGACTAGAGAACGCGATTTCGAACGCGATTTTGTAAAACCAGACACACATGAACTAGAAATGGCAAACACAATGGATTGGCCTTCACATAGCGAAGATTGGATTGGCAATGTAGTTGATTTCGAACACAATTTCATAAAACTAGAAACGCATGAACATTTCTCTACATGTAGCGATGGATCAGCCTTCATGTGCTCGGCGATGGAGTCGATTTCGTAAATCTAAGATGGTGCAATGAAATGTGAAATTGGGGCTCGCGATGGTGTCAAAGAGCTCTTTGTTGCGAAATTAGGGCTCGAAACATTTTGCTAATAGAAGGAGACCTCGGTTAAAACACCAAAAATAATAAAATAAACATTTGAAGGTGAACAATATTTCGCTACATGTAATGGAATCACTGTTCATGCCTTCAAAATTCTTTTATTTAGAAGAGTCTGATGAAGTGAATTTTTGAACAATTTTAGTTATATTTTAAAAGAAAATGTAATTTAGCTATTCTATTGAAAGTGCTCTAAGTTTTAACTTGTTTCTTCTCCAAAACTTGAGAGGCGAGAGGCTAGAGTAGAGTAGAGAATCGATGTTTTTTTTTTTATATATAATTTTATAATCTGACGAATCACATTTAGTCATCTCTATTTGTAGAAATTTTTTGTGATTAGAGTATTTTCTTTACAACTTATACTAATAATCAGACAAATTTAATCTCTATAAATAAATGATAGAATTATTTTATTATTGTACTTGTAAGGGGATTTCCCCCATAAACTCGAAAAAACCCCCACAAGAGGTTGATGAGCCGTGAGGTTCCACGATTGAGCCTAGCCAAGCCCAAGAGATCTCCTCAAATAGGGATGGTGGCCCTCTCTGAAATACTTGGCCCAGCGACCAAATTTGCCCATGAAATAAATCACAAGCAATGTAAAATAAGCAACATGGCCGACGGGACCCGCAGACTTACCCCTCCCTATGACACCTCACTCATGGGGATTTGTACTATGCAAACAGAAAGTCAAAAAAATCATTGTTCTTCTGACATAGAGACATTGACAAGTTATCAAAGGGGCTCACATAATAAAGCAACTCAAGAAGTTATGCCACGTTAATGGCATTATTGTACCGATTTCACGTCGCAGTAATGTTAACGTCGTAGAAACTACACTTCATTAAAAAATTCTAACAAAATTCTACTCACCGTCTCACATTATACATTACACATCATTTTTTATTTTTTATTTTTTTCTCTGATTAACGTATAGTATATTAATAATGAGTAGAAGAGTTTAAGTAATTTAAGAATAATAAAATTAAAAATTAAAATAAGTGGATGTAGGAGAATAATAAATAACGAAACTCAATTGAATACGTAAATTGTAAATATATATATATATATAGCTAGAGTAGTCGGGGTGGGACCCCGTTTAGGCTTGGGGTGGCTATTGCCCCCAATTTTTTTTTGAAAAATTAAGATAGCACATGAAATTATATCATTTTCTTGATATGTACAAATAATTAAAAAAAAAAAAATCTTATTTAGCCTCCAATGCTAAAATTTGTCTTCTCCAAGCATAAAGTGCTCTGTTATGAAACTTAAAGAAAGGAACTACTATTGCAAAAGAGAAATAAGAAATTCTCTTGAAACTCTTAAGAACTCAAGCTTTCTTTCTCTCTCTATTTTTTCTTATGAATTTCATTACAACTGAAGCCCCTATTTATAGGCTTTGAAATTACTATGCAAGTTACTATGCAAGTCACTATGCAAGTTACTATGCAAATTTAATATAATAGTGGTGGGGTCATTCACATTATTTAGTGGTGGGACAGGGGGCGGCTGCCGTCCCTCCACTGAATTCATTACACTCCCCCTTGAATGACCACTCATAAGGAATCTGCCTCGTTAAAACCTTGCCAAGTAAAAACCCAGTGGGAAGAAAAACCAATGGCGAAGGAAAAAGAGTACAGTCTTCTTATGTATCCACAAGTGCTTTAAGATTGCCTCATTAAAACCTTGCAGAGGAAAACCCAGTGGGACAAAACCTCAGCGAAGGAAAAAGAGTACAATCAGCACATTTACTCCCCCTGAAAAGTGCATGACAAAAGATCTTTGAATCTTCGCATTCCAATGTTATGCACAATCTTCTTGAATGTGGAAGTTGGTAACGCCTTTGTGAATAAATCTGCCAGATTATCACTAGATCGTATCTGCTTGACATCAATTTCACCTTTCTCTTGAAGTTCATGAGTATAAAAGAATTTAGGTGAAATATGTTTAGTTCTATCACCTTTGATGTATCCTCCTCTGATTTGAGTGATACAAGCAGTATTATCTTCATATAAGATTGTTGGGCTATTATTGATCATAGTAAGTCCACATTTTTCCTGGATATGTTGAATAACTGATCTCAACCAAATACACTCTCGACTTGCTTCATGAATAGCAATGATTTCTGAGTGATTTGAAGAAGTAGCAGATAGTGTCTGCTTAACAGATCTCCATGATATGGCAGTATCTCCATAAGTAAATAAATATCCAGTTTGAGATCTACCTCTGTGTGGATCTGAAAGATAACCCGCATCTGCATACCCAATCAATTCTGGACTTGAACCACGTTGATAAAATAATCCCATATCAACCGTACCATGAAGGTAACGAAGGACATGTTTAATGCCATTCCAATGCCTTCGAGTTGGTGCAGAACTATATCTTGCAAGCAGATTAACTGAGAATGTAATATCTGGTCGAGTGCAATTTGCAAGATACATCAAAGCTCCAATTGCACTGAGATATGGTACTTCAGGACCAAGAATTTCTTCATCGTCATCACAAGGACGGAATGGATCTTTCTTCACATCAAGTGTTCGAACAATCATTGGAGTACTCAGAGGATGAGATTTGTCCATATAAAAATGCTTTAGGACTTTCTCAGTATACATGGACTGATGAATAAAAATTCCATTTGGCAAGTGCTCAAGCTGCAGGCCGAGACAAAGTTTTGTTTTGCCAAGATCTTTCATTTCAAATTCATTCTTTAAATATATAGCGGTTTTTGAGATCTCTTCAGGAGTTCCCACAATATTTAAATCATCAACATAAACCGCAATAATGACAAATCCGGATTCTGATTTCTTAATAAAAACACATGGGCATATAAGATTATTCTCAAATCCTTCTTTCAATAGATATTCGCTTAAGCGATTATACCACATGCGTCCGGATTGCTTCAACCCATATAAAGATCTTTGTAGTCTGATTGAGTACATATTTCTAGATGTACTTGTAGATGCTTCAGGCATCTTATATCCTTCAGGGATTTTCATATATATGTCATGGTCTAAGGATCCATATAAATATGCAGTGACCACATCCATCAACCGCATTTCTAATCCTTTTGTAACAACCAGACTAATCAAAAATCTAAATGTGATTGCATCCATAACGGGAGAGTATGTTTCTTCATAATCAATCCCGGGTTTCTGCAGGAAACCTTGTGCAACAAGCCGTGCTTTGTATCGCACAATTTCATTTTTCTCATTACGTTTTCGTACAAATACCCACTTATATCCAACAGGCATTACACCCTTTGGTGTTTGGACAACAGGTCCAAATACTTCTCGTTTCGCTAGCGAATTTAATTCAGCTTCAATAGCTGTTTTCCATTTTGGCCAATCATTTCTACGTCGACATTCTTCGACGCTTTTTGGCTCACTTTCTTCATTACTTCTGGTAATGTCAAGGGCCATTTTATATGAAAATATGTTGTCGACAACAGTTTTATTTCTATCCAGAATTTCTCCAGTTTTCATGAAATGTATTGAGATCTCATTATTTTCAGGTACCTGTTCCTCTTCAAGGGAAAACATTTCATGACACACCTCTTCAGGAGGTCCCTTTTTAGGAGATTTATACTCTTCAAGATTTTCCTCTTCAGGAGGTTCTGGAATAGAAGATTTAAGCTCTTTAGGAGCATCAATTATATTTGTGGCCTGTATTGTGGGTACGTGTTCTTCAGGAACACCAAATTCATTTTGTATTCTTTTCCTTCTGGGAATTTTATCTTTTGCACCAATAGGTCTTCCACGCTTCAGGCGTATTTTAGATTCACCTATTGCTGCTTTGACAATTTGTCCTTCAGGGACTTCAATCCTTGCTGGAGCATTAACAGCAGGAATATAAGATTTTACTACACCTTTAGTATCAGTAAATACATCCGGTAATTGATTTGCAACATTTTGCAAATGAATAATCCTCTGAACTTCCCTTTTACATTCATTTGTAGGAGGATCAAAATGAGACAGGGTCTTATTATCCCAAGTAATATCTTGTCGTGCTTCAGGCACCGACTTTTCTTTACCCATTAACGGAAAATTTGATTCGTCAAAATGACAATCTTCAAAACGTGCTTTAAACATATCCCCTGTAAGGGGTTCAAGGTATCTAATAATGGATGGAGAATCAAAACCAACATATATCCCAAGTCTACGTTGAGGACCCATTTTTGTACGTTGCGGAGGTGCAATTGGAACATATACAGCACATCCAAAAGTACGGAGATGAGAAATATTTGGTTGTTGACCAAATGCAAGCTGTAATGGAGAATATTTATGATATGCAGATGGTCTAATGCGAATTAGAGATGCTGCATGAAGTATAGCATGTCCCCAAACAGAAATAGGTAGTCTTGATTTCATAAGTAAAGGTCTAGCGATTAGTTGAAGCCTTTTGATCAGAGATTCAGCTAAACCGTTTTGTGTGTGTGTATGGGCAACAGGATGTTCAACATCTATTCCTATTGACATGCAATAATCATCAAAAACTTGAGATGAAAATTCACCTGCATTATCCAATCGAATGGTCTTAATTGGATGCTCAGGAAATTGTGCTCGTAGTTTAATTATCTGAGCAATAAGTCTAGCAAATGCAACATTTCTAGTGGAAAGAAGACAAACATGTGACCATCGACTAGATGCATCAATTAGAACCATAAAATATCTAAATGGTCCACTTGATGGATGAATAGGCCCACATATATCTCCGTGAATCCTTTGTAAAAAGGATGGAGATTCAACAATGATTTTTGAGGGAGATGGTCTAATAATTAACTTACCTTGAGAACATGCAGAGCACGGAGATTCATTGGGTAGAAATATCTTTTGATTCTTTAAGGGATGCCCATGTGAATTTTCAATAATTCGTCTCATCATTATAGAACCCGGATGTCCAAGGCGATCATGCCAATTCATAAATACTTTAGGGTCAATGCACTTCTGGTGCATTACCACATATGATTCAATTGTTCTCATTTTTGTATAATACAATCCAGAACATAGAGCAGGCAGTTTTTCTAATACGAGCTTCTGGCCCGATACTGTTTTAGTAATAAGAAGATGCTCTTTACTGCCTTCATTGGTCGTTTCAATATGGTAATCATTACGACGTATATCTTTGAAACTCAATAAATTTCTTCTGGATTGTGAAGAGAATAGAGCATCATCAATACAAAATTTGGTGCCATTAGGCAACACAATATAAGCTCTTCCGGAGCCCTCAATTAAATCCGATGAACCTGATATGGTATGGACATAGGCTTTACTTAGTGTTAGATTTTGAAAATATTTCTTTTCTTTGAGAATTGTGTGAGTTGTAGCACTGTCAGCCAGACATATATCTTTATCATTCAACTCAGAGATAAAAAGCTCATCAATGTGATCCATGATTCTACAAAATATATAAAAACTTTTATTACAGATAGAAAGAAAATACATTAATTGAGTGGAACACTTCCATCTCCAATTAAGTGTTCAATACTACCATCAGGATGATTAAAGAAATCAGATACATCAAGATGAGTAACGTCTACATCTACTGAATCTAATAAATCATCTGATGGTTCTACTAAATTTGTTTCATGCACTTTATTCTTTCCTTTAACAGAAGCTTGATATAAATCAGCTAAGTGCCTGGCCGTACGACAGGTACGTGACCAATGTCCAGTCATTCCACATCTATGGCACACCTCTTCACTTTTCTTTGAAGAATTATTCTGAGGATTTTTACCCCTCTCTGAATTGTACCACTTCTGGTGATATGGTATATTATAATCCCTTTTAATGTTGTCACTCCTGGGACCAACATTTCTATAATTTCTCCTACCACGTCCACGCCTCCGATTTCTTCTAAAGGATGCACCATTCACTTCTGGGAATGATGCAAACCTATTACCATTCACTTCAGGGAATGATATTGAGCCAGTAGGGCGTGTATTGTGGCTTTCTAATAAGAGCTCATTATTTTGCTCAGCTACTAGAAGACATGATATAAGTTCAGAATATTTCTTGAACTTTCTCTCTCGATACTGCTGCTGCAGGAGCACATTCGAGGCATGAAATGTAGTAAAAGTCTTCTCTAGCATATCTTCATCGGTGATTTTCTCACCGCATAATTTTAACACTGAGCTTATTTTAAAAAGTGCGGAATTATACTCACTAACACTTTGATAATCTTGCAACCTCAGGTGCATCCATTGAGAACGAGCTCTTGGGAGGATGACAGTCTTCTGGTGTTCATACCTCTCCCTTAAATTATTCCACAAAATATAGGGATCTTTTACAGTGAGATATTCAGTTTTCAATTCTTCATGAAGATGGTGGCGAAGGAAAATCATTGCTTTAGCACGTTCCTGCAGGGATGCTTGATTTCCTTCTTTAATAGTTTCTCCCAGGTTCATTGCATCAAGATGTATTTCAGCATCAAGTATCCAGGATAAATAATTTTTCCCAGATATATCAAGAGCAACAAATTCCAATTTTGTAAGATTTGCCATTTTCTACACATATAAATAATAAATATGCGTATCTCAGAAAATATATTTATAAATTCACACAGATAATCATCAATAAAATATATCAATGATTTCAAATAATATATTGAAAAACTTACAGAGGAATAAGGCCACTAGCTTCAGAATTGGCAGAACCGTCGTGCTGATAACGTGTTATGAAACTTAAAGAAAGGAACTACTATTGCAAAAGAGAAATAAGAAATTCTCTTGAAACTCTTAAGAACTCAAGCTTTCTTTCTCTCTCTATTTTTTCTTATGAATTTCATTACAACTGAAGCCCCTATTTATAGGCTTTGAAATTACTATGCAAGTTACTATGCAAGTCACTATGCAAGTTACTATGCAAATTTAATATAATAGTGGTGGGGTCATTCACATTATTTAGTGGTGGGACAGGGGGCGGCTGCCGTCCCTCCACTGAATTCATTACATGCTCTATATTTTCCTTATTTTCTTATACTTACGAAGTTTTTTTTTTGTAGACTATGAAAAATATCTCAAATATGGGTACGATGTTACAGTACAACTCTCCTTGTAATTGTACGCCCCTTTGCTATGGACCGATTCTTTGAAAATTATCCAAAAGTCTATCATTCGGATCTTTGAAAATTCTGACTATAAAGACCGTTGTGAGCTCGAGACCTATGCTATCAAGATTTTTTCTTCTTCATTTGACAAAAACAAATCACTTCAGACACTTTCTAAAGAAATATTTAACTTGGATGTTGTTGAGAGTGAGTGAAATATTTCTTCTTCCTTTGAGACTTTGTCGCTTTGAACTATCTCTTCTTCTCAGAATCCAAACCTTGTTGAACATTCCCAATGTTCCCAAAAGAGACAAATCACTTTAGACCTATTCTTTGGGCTATTTGAGCAATTTTGAGCGATCTCAATTCCTCGCGAGTCTGCATTGTCACTGCCATTTGTTCTTCAAACAAATAGACTCATTCTTCTTGCTGGGCTATTTGAGCAATAAATCACTTCAGATAATCAAACCATTCTTCTAATCAATGTTTATTTTTTGGAAGTTGGGCAATAAATTTTGATAAAATATTGTAAAGTAGATTTATCGAATCAGATAAAATCATTAATTTATAAGATTAAAGATTATTTTTATATAATTAAATCCAACTCCACAAATCATTTTTGTAAAAATTAGATCAAAGATATTTATAGTGTCATTTGTCTATAATGACTTTTCCAACAAGTAACGGTGGATGAAATAAATTAATTATTTATTTACCAATGCAGATCTTTGATTATGTAAATAATGCATTAAACATCGACATGGTCCACAAGTGTAATAAGAGAAAGGGTAATAATACTAACATCACCATTGTAATTCTCAAATAATACCAACTTCCCTAATTTGGCAAACACATACATTAAGATCTCGTTTATTTTCACAATTCTTCTCATTTCATCTTAATTTATCTCATTTAATCACTATAATTTTTTTAAAATTTCACATAAAATAAAATAAATATTTTATTTAAATTTTTATATTTTATCTCAATTTATCTCATATATAAAAACAAATTAGATCTAAAATTTATATAATTTGATTCTCAATGTTCAAATTATTCTATGTTGATCAGTACATATCACATCAGTAACGTGGTTGTTTTCTGATGGAGTTAAGAATAGCACCCATGCAACACCGACAATGACTAATATAACTCTCATTGAGTCATTATAACTCTCATTTAGAGTAATAATTTGTATAAATTTTAAATATAGAAATTTTCCGAGATCTCTTTATAAAAAATACACTCTATCAATCTAAAATATATAAAAAATAATAATATTATTTATTATTAAGATTCGCTTTTCATAAAATCTACACAAAAAAGTATATATTAAAACTTATATCAAGCATTATTCTTCTTACCTAACATGTAGAGGTAGTTGAAACTTTTTTTCTAAGGAACATATCCACTTTCATTTAAGAAACATAACAATGAAGGGAGAATACATCACTGGTAACAGACCAGTTTAGACTTTCCTTCAGCTAGCAAACATGTCTCTTTTGCTAGACAATGGGCATTTTAATTCCCATTTCTCTTTATACACATAGCTTTCCAATTGAGAGAAGGCAGTCACAGTTTAATGTCCTTAATAATCACACCAATGCCATCCCACCTCTCTTTTTCACTGTTAAGCTCCTTAATGACTAGTTGGTTGTCCCCTTCTAGAATCATTGTGTTGAGGTTCAGTTGTCTTGCCAAAATAGCTGCTTCTTTAGCTCCTAGAGCTTCAGCCAGAAAAGAGTCCAAAAAGGTGTTCAATGACACCTTCTTAATGGCCATAGTAAATCCCTCATGATTCTTGACAATTAGACCTATGCCAACTCTATTTTGATCCTTCGATAAGGCTGCATCCCAATTTATTTTGACACTATCAGCTGGGGGGAGACTCTAAGAGGAGTTCAAGTATGTCTGAGCAATACATTTTGGTGCATGGCTGATTGAGCTATCTTATAATCTTCTAGAGCATTGATAGCTAAACTAACCACTTGATTCGGGTGTGCAAAATGGTCCTCAAATATAAATTTATTTCTTCTTTTCCAAATGGATTTAGCTATGGCAGCAAAGTATTCAACCATCTCCCTACTATTTTTGGAACTAATAGTCTCATACAAGTCTTTAAAAGTACCTTCAGGGAGGCCATCTTATGAAATCTTGACATCTTTTGGCTCCAAACACCTTGAGCCGAATGCACTCCTATAAGGCATGGCTAACAGTTTCCACTTCTCTTTTGCAAATAGGACATTTTGGATACTTTACTATTCTTCTTTTCTAATAAATTTAGTTTTGTAGGGAGGGATTCCAAACAAACTCTCTAGATAAAGACTTTTGTTGCATTTAGAATCTGTAGCTTCCACAACTTTGTCTATTCTTGCTTTCCTTCCATATTTGTTGAAGTTTGTCATTTCTCATTGTCAAGCAGATCTTTATAGGTGTGATATGCACTTCTCACAGAAAACATCCCATTTTTATTCCATTTCCAAAAATGCAAGCTAATAAGCATTTTTGCAATAATGTTCCTCTCCTCATCTTGGAAAACAGTTTGCAGCAAATCACTCTTCCACTGCCTTATTTCCCAATTTATTAGTTCATGGACCCGAGCATCTTTTGGTAAGATTTGGACATGGGACTGAATTTTGAAGGAAGTTGGTTTTGGGATCCATATACTCTTCTATATCCTTATATCTTTGCCATTCCCTAGTTTCCACATTGAACCTTTCTCAATAAGATCTCTAGTAATACAAAACCATCTCCAAATCATAGATGGCCTTGCTCCTACTTTAGCGTTGAGAAAATCCGATTGAGGGAAATATTTTCTTTTCAAAACCTGAGCTACAAGAGAATTGGGTTGATGTATTAGCTTCCACCCTTGCTTAGCAAGCAATGCTAAATTAAATCTTTCAAAATCTCTCAAGCCAATGCCCCCTCCATTTTTTGATTTCCCCATTTGATTTTAAGCAATCCATTGGACTTTTCTTTCATTTTCTATATAGCTTCACCATAATTTATTCATGAGACTATTGATTTCCCTCACCAAAGCTTTTGGTAATTTAAAGACATCCATGCAATAGGTTGGTATGGCCTGAACAATAACTTTGAGCAAAATTTATTTACCAGCTTGGGTAGGGAATTTGGTCTTCCAATTACTTAATCTACTTCTTATCCTATCAAGAATGCCCTTGAAAGCTTTTTTCTTGGATCTACCTTCTAGAGCTGGTAATCCTAGATAATTCTCATAGGAACAAGTGGCTCTAGTTCCAGCTATACTCAATATATATTCTCTAGTTGCTCTCTTAGTATTGGCACTGAAAAGATCGAGGATTTTGCTTTGTTAACTTGATGTCCTGAAGCTATTTCATATAACCCCAGAATTCTATTAATAATAGCCCATTCATATGCATTTGCTCTACAGAACAGTAAAGTATCATCAACAAAAAATAAGTGATTTACACTGAAGTTACCTCTGCACATCCGAAAGCCATGAATTTCTCTATCAATTTCAGCTTTGTATATCAAAGAGTTGAGAACTTCTGTCACTAACATAAAAAGATAAGAAGAGTTGGGATCTCCCTGTCTAATTCCCCTAGAGGGAATCAAAGTATTCTGAGGGCTGCCATTAATTATAATTGAGTAAGACACAATAGACACTCAGTTCATCACTACATTTATCCATCTAGGGCTGAAACCCAATTTCTCCATAACTTTTTCCAGAAAAATCCATTCTACTATGTTATAAGTATTTTTCATGTCAAGTTTAATGGTCATATACCCTTGTTTACCTCTACTTCTAGTTGTCATAGCATGAAGAGTTTCAAAAGCAATTACTACATTATCTTGGATTTGCCTCCTATAAATAAAAGGACACTGATTTTCAGAGATAATATGAGGGAGGATATTTTTAAGCCTATTAGCCATTGCCTTTGAGACTATTTTATAGTCACATTACAAAGAGAGATAGGTCAATAATCTGATACTAACTTGGGGCTCTTCACTTTGGGAATCAAGACAAGAAAATTCTCATTTAATGAATCAAGTCTAGCACCGCTGTATAAAGCATCCAAGATAGCTCTAGTAATATCCTTACCAACTATGTCCCAATGAGTTTGATAAAAGGTAAGAGAGAAACCATCAGGCCCGAGAGAGCCTAAAGGATTAATTTGGTATAACGCTTCCTTAATCTCCTCCTTAGAGAAATTACAAGTAAGTTGTCTATTCATCTCAGAAGTAACTTTTGGTTGGATGTTACACAAGCATTCATCTATATGAGTAGAGTTCTGAGTTGAAAAAAGCTTCAAATAGAATTTGATTAAATACCTCTATTATCTCCTGCTTGCAGGTTGTTTCAGTGCCATCTTCTCTTGTAATCTGCTTAATCTCATTGTTTCTTTTCTTCTGGTTAGCATACCTGTGGTAATATCTCGAATTTCTATCTCCATTCTTAAGCCATATCTATTTTGACCTTTACTGCCACTTAATATTATCTTTGACCAGGGAGTTCTCTATTTCTTTCTTCAAAGCTTTCATCTTTTCATTGTAAAAACCAACATTAGTTTTCTGGAGTTCAGTCAATCCAGATAGCTTTCTTTGAGCCTCCTTTTGGTCCTGCTTGAAGGTAGTTCTGCTCCACTGCTCCAGGTCCTTTCTACAATTTCCTAGCTGCCTATTTATTGAAGTAACTTTGGTCCTCTATACCCTTTATTGGCTAGTCCAACTATTTTTAATTATAGTATTGCATTCCTCTTGTAGATTCCACTAGGCTTCATATCTATATAGCTCAATCCATTCCTTGTTGCCTAGCTCTCTTCATATAGCTCAATCCATTCCTTGTTGCCTAACACATGATTAAGTCTTTCTTTGGTGAACTGAGACCTCTCTCTGTTATTACACCAAATATATTTCAATCCCTCATATCCAAGGTCACTTAAATCACATTGATCTAGACATTCTCTTAACTTCTCCATTTGCTGATAGGGTCTAAGGGCAGTCCCATATTTCTCATGTTGACTTAGGATCTCGTTAAAGTCTCCAAAACAAACCCATGCCAAGTTCTCTTTCGATTTTAACTGACTCAAAAGGTTCCAATTGAGGTGCTTTTCTGAGTTATCGACATCCCATAGAAACCAGTAATCAAAATATCTTTATTCACAAGTGCATCAAAATTTTTTAGAGATATTTGATGTTGAGAGTATGAGTGGAGAACAAAATCAGAATTACTATTCTACAAAAAAGCTATACCGCCACTTAGACCATGGCTATCAACAACAAAACTAGCATCATAGCCTAAACTATTCCTTACTTTCTCCACCTTATGTCTACCACATTTTGTTTCTATAAGAAAAATAAAAGCAATTGACTTAGTAATAATTAACAATTTAAGTTCTCTAGTTGTTAGGGGGTTTCGAAACCTCCTACAGTTCCAAATAACACCTATCATAGCTGATGGTGGGGCTGTCAGGTAGCCTCCACCAATTCAATATCTTCATCAGTTTTGTAATCGTCACATACTTCCTTCAATTTCTTCTTTTGTTGCTTACTACCCTTTTCACTTGAAGTTGTTCTCTTCTTAGACATCTATTGGTGCTGATCTTGAGACATACTTTCTGAGTTTCTTACTTCTCTGGTTCTTCTTTTTCAAGAAGACATCCTTTTACTAATTTTCTCAACTTTTTCTATTATGCTTCTAATTGGCAATTCTTCTGATTCTTGGGTTTTATTCCTTTCTTCAGTTTTATCAGAATCATCCATTCTCTCTAATTTAACCTTCTTTTCCACTCTGTCATACTTTAGATTTTCTCTTTTTTTTTAAATCAGCATGAACATCCTTGATTATCATGTTTTTCTCTCTTTCTGGCTTCCATACTTTGCTAACTTAGGGCTCCCACTTATTATAAGAGTCTTCCCCAGTAAACCCTGGAAAGTTGTTCTCAGTTTCTTGTTTCACCTCTTCTTTACCTTCATAATTTCTAGCTTCAAACTACTTAGGATTCCTCAATTGAGCTCTCAGCCAAGCTCCAAATTGATTAGAGAATACATCATTATCTTGCTCAGTATCTCTTAAGCCCTAGCAGTTTCTACCTCTGTGTGCTAAGATACCACATCTAAAACAAAAATCATGTAATCTTTCATATTTTACAGACATCCAATACTTTTTGTTATCAAGTTACACCCACTTGCCTTTAATCAGTGGTTTAGTTATATCTATGGCTACCCTAACTCTTAGACAATTTTCTCAAGCCAATCCATTAGAGTCAAACTCTACTCTTATCACTGATCCTACCGTGGCAACTATTTCTTTACTCGTATCATCATTCATAGTAGCTAAAGGGAGACCATATACCTGCATCCAAAATGGTTTATATTGAAATCTTATGTCCTTAACTGGGACTGACTCATATATTCTTGCAAGGATATCAAATTTCTATCAAAGAACCACGGTCTACCAATCATAAGTCTATCCTTATCAACCATAAATTGAAATTCTATAAGGAATTTTGGTTCCCCCATGTCTTTAAAATTTACCCAACTTGCTAATTGCCATACCTGGTTCATCGTCGTGCGGAATGCCTCGCTGTTAATCCCCTTTCTTGACATCACTCCTGCAATAACACATTAATGTACTCTTGTTCCTCTGTTCTTTAAGTCTTTCCCTTTGATTACAAATACTTCGCTTTCTTCTATCGACAACTTTAGCTTCTCTCATTGTCTCGTTAAGTCTTCTTCCATATGGAGTTTTCGAGCATTTTCAATCGGTGTACTCTGGGGGCAAGAAACTAGGGTTCCTCGATAAGTAAGGAAACTGAAAACCTTTCTCTCACTCTACGAGCAAGAGAGAGGACTTGATGAATGATGAGAGACAATTGGAACTTGGTGTTGGAGCACTAGTATTGAATTATGCATCTATATATTTGCATAGTATGACTTTAAATTAGATTGCATTAGATTATGCAACTCTAAAAATTTGCATAATTATGAATAATACTTTACAAATTTAAAAATGAATTCACTCTATATATTATTTTACTACTTCCCTCTCTATCAAATATGACATGTGTGAATAATACCTCTGTACTTTCTTATTCAAATGTGAGAATAGTGTCACATATTTATAGTATTTACATAGCCGACTTAAGTGGCTCAAATAATATGAATTACATAAAGAGACATTATGTACTAAAGTAAAAATAATGAACTTAAGTACAAAATTGTAATACTCTATCTCTCTCTCTCTGTGTTACCTAGCACCCAGCAAAATTGCTTCAGTAACGAAAAGAAAAGACAACGGATATAGATTTTAAAGAGAGAAATCATGGACATTGGTCCGTCTAAAATTCTTCATATAACAGCCCACCCGTCACAAAATGATGCCTAAGCTTTCCACAATAGCTATCATGTATATGCATTGCATTAAATTAGAAAAAAAAAAGCAAATCCTGCCTCTTGCAATCTCATAACCTCTCTATGTGTTACCTAGCACCCTACAAAATTGCTTCTAGTAAACGAAAAGAAGAGACGATGGATATGGATTTTAAAGACAAATCATGGGCATTGGTTTGTCTAAAATTCCTCATATAAGAGCCCACCCATCACAAAGTGACACCTAAACTTTCCACAATAGTTATCATGTCTATGCATTGCATCAAATTAGAAAAAAGATTGGCAGATCCAGCCTCTCGCAATCCTGCAACCTCTGCCTACAATTACTTTCTTCCTTCTTCTTCATTTTCTACACAACCAATTAGGAAATCTTTTTATAGAGGTTGAAAGTACAATGAGAAAATCTACCCTAGGTCCCATGGTAGTGGGTTAGATAGTGGTTTTCAAGAATAACCACTCCAAGAGTGCTCTCATTCTCCCCCTCAGATCTATCGGGTATTCAACTCTCCCAAACATAGCTCCAAGGTTCAAAATAACTGCCTTATGGATGCACCCGTTCCTTCCCCCTTCGCACGACTTTGCACAAATCTGCAGCTCTCCTTTGCACTGCTTTGCACACTTTCATTTTTCATTTTTATTAAGCTATTTGAGTTCAATCACTCAAAATGTAGTTCTTATAACTCAGAAGGCCAAAAATGAAAATCTCTTTTTGTGTTACTAGTTTTCTCCTGAAATCAAAAGAACCCTCAGGATTTCAAACCTTTAACGAATTCCCTTTGATCCTTAGGAAAATGCAGGAAAAATATATTGAATATTAACTCTGAAATTAAGTCAAGGAGAAAAACCCCTCTAGATATCTCTTCGCACCAAACTATTCTACAAGAATACACCCTCTGGATGTCTTTCTTTGAAAAAATTATTCATCATCACCATGTACACGTCAATCGGCAGTTCTATTGAGAAAGCTTCAGTGAAATTGTTGAAGGGCATATTATGCTTTTGTAAGATAGAATACAGTGTGTTGAAGCTATTGTTATTTTGGTAAAATATATCACATGTCAGAAGAAGAGAGGGAGGTTGTTAATCCCTTAATTTCGGTTCGACCACTTCAAAGCAAAACTCTTTTAAAGAAGATACAAAGAAAGAATCGCAATCCCTAACAGTATAAGAGGAAGCATGGATAAACTGGTCTGGCAACATTCCATAAATGGAGTTTATAATGTCAAAAGTGGGTACCACTTCTATAAACAGCAGGAAGCTAAAATGGAGGGTGAATCATACAATATACAAAGAGATATGACTGTGTGGAGAGGCATATGGAAATTGAGAGTGACACCAATAGTGAAGAACTTCATCTGAAGGGCTTGCAGTGAAGCACTACATTCCTTAGCAAACCTTAAAAGAAGGAAAGTGCTTGAAAATGACTGATGCACATTCTTCCAATTGGAACCAAAAACTTCAAGGCACGTGCTATGGGAATGTCCAATTGCCAGAGATGTCTGGAACCAGGGAAATATAAAGGTCCAAAAAATAACAATGCAGAATGACATATATCTCAACATCTAGATTAAGCTAACTTAGACCCTAAAGATTGATTAAATGCAAAAAGTTGTTGTCATATTGAGGGCAATATGGATAAGAAGGAATGAGGCAATGCATGGTAAAGGCTTCACTCACCCCACCTCACCGATCCTAAGAGCACAAAAGGTCCAACAACAATACACAGAAGCAAACTGCCCAGACCTAAACACATAGCAGCAACCTATTATGAGTAACTAGAAATGGTCTAAACCTCTAGCTGGTTGCTTCAAAGTGAACTGGGATGTGACATGGAAAGTAGAAGCAAAAGGAACTAGTGTGGGAGTCATGATTGGACTTCCAGGGACAAGTGTTGGGGACCTTGAGAGCATCTAGACCCCTTAGTGGAATCGTTTTTTAGGCAGAAGTGCATGGACTCCTACTAGAAATCTTATTTTGCAAAGATTTAGGCCTGCATAAGACTATCTTTAAAGGAGACTCTTTACAAGTCATCAGCTAGTTAAAGAGCCAATCCCCCAATATGAGCTTGGATGGCCTACTTATTGAAGATGCAAAGCTCATTTTGAATGACTTCTATGACTGGGAAGCAAAGCATGTTTATCAAGAATCCAACAAGGCATCACACAACCTAGCACAAGTTGGTGCATTACTTTCAGAAGATTTATTTGATATAGAAGAATGCCCTCAATGTATTATATCTATTGTAACTTCTGAACAATTGTGATTGGTATTAATGAAATCAGTTCTTCATTTCAAAAAAGAAAAAGAAAAAGAATCGTAATCAGGCAAAAAAAGCTGAAATCTCAAGACAACAAAGATAATGACAAGTTTGGAGAGTTGAGATTAGATAAGAATTTAAAAAATAGTAATAAAATGATTTATAAATAATAATAATATATTTTAAGTTGAGTATTTTTTAGATTTTGTGTAAGGACAGAGAAAAAGTTGAATAAAAAAATATTATAAAATTAAGATAATGCAATAATATAATTTTTGTTTGGAGATTTGAAAAAGTTTGAATATTTTTTATTTGAAAGTTTGAAAAATTGTAATGTTTATTTTAAAAATTTTGTATTGGAATTATGTTTGGAAATAGATGAAATCAAATAAGATGAGATCAAATGATTTTTTTTTTTTGGTCTCATCTTAGGTTTCAAACATGTCCTAAAGAAAAAAGGAACACATAAAATCGAGACTAATAACAAGAAATTAAGATCTTGTTAATGGCCAATGGGAGCTCAAATGAGAGAGAGAGAGAAAAGGTGGAGACCAAAAAGAAATGGGTGGTGCTAGATACAGTCCAATTTTTTGGACTCTTTTGCAATCCAAACTTTAAATAGACAAAAAAGAAAAAATCTTTACTTTATCATAGACTTGACCAAAATATCCCTAAATCAAAACACTTCTAATGTGACCAAGTTTTTGCACTTTGCAATCCAATTCAGTCTCTCGCATCTGCGTTTGCATGAATCTACTACATATTCGAATATTTTTGTATCTCTACACATTCGGCCTCTTCAAAAAATCATTCTTTACATATTCGGCCTCTTCACTCTTCAGAGCACAAAAGTGAATTTTACATATTCGGCCTCTTTTGATAATCTTAGTAGTAGTGTAATTTCTACAATCCCAACATCACTTCCATGGTTGCCATTTGAAGGACAAGAATTATTATCACCTTAGGCAATTTAAAAAGAATATTTAGATGAAAACTAGAAAAAAATATAAGAAAGAAGAATCAGAATGAGAATCTTCATGATAACATTAAAACACTTTCATCGGAGGTTTCTATAGAAGCAAGGTTGGTTTCGAAACTGCCCATTATCCTCCAATAAACATCCAATGACCAAAACTCATTGGTTCCTGGGAGAATCGAAAAAAAAAAAGAAGAAGATAAAAATGATAAGAAATTGAAACAAACTCAGAAGAAACTAAAAATAGATCTTTGTGTGGGTCTTGGTCGTTGTTTGGGACTTGAGTCTAGGTCTTGGTTTGAAATCGAAAATAAAATCGAAGAAATCAAAAATAAATCAGAAGAAATAAAAAATCAGAAGAAACCAACACAAAATTCAAAAGAAACTAGGAAAAAAAAGTGAGAAGAAATCAGAAGAAAGACACTAGCTCTGTGGCTACTTTGGGCATCCGAGAAATGAGATGTGCCTATACTTGTTTTGTTATTGAAACGTTATCGTTTCATTTGGTCTGCATTGCAGTCCACATCCGTGGACTGTAAATAGAATTATTCAAAAGAAATTGTTTAAGTTCCAATTTATCTTTTTCGAGCAAATTTCTAGTTCATTTAATTTTCTTGTTTTTATTGTTACGAACGATAGAAGGAAATGCTTGGGAGGTAAGGCTTTGCCAATAAGCAAATGTTACATTGATATCTTATTTCAATACTTTATGTATTTTAATTTTTTTTACTTTTTTTTGTTTATTTAATAGTTAAGAAAATAATTTTTAGTGTAATATTTTTTTTATATATATTTAAAAATATTTTAAATGATAAAAAATATGAACAAAAAATTAAAAAATAAAATAAAATGAATTTGTATTAGGAGACACACCCAACAGCAGCCTAGTACTACTCTTGTCAATATGGGTTGGGCCATGGCTTAGTATTTTGTCCGAATATAGTTTTAAGAGAAAAGACAATAATAAATAATATTATTTTATTATTATTTGATTTAAAGATGTATAATTTAATGTAGAAGTTTTTTTTTTATATGTGAAATCAATCTTTAAAAAATTTAATTTTATATATGCATATAGAAAAACCAATATTACTATCTAAGTACATATTAGCACGAGTACAATAATAATAAATAAAAATATAGAAAGGATTTGAGTTATGTTTGGATGCACGAGCAAGATAACCAAAATTTAGGGGTGGTAATATGTCATACAACCCGTTAACCCAACCCGAACACAATATGATAATAGCGGGTTAGGGTTTAGTCTTAAAGGGTTTCGGATCAAAATGGGTTGACCCGTTATGACACGATTACTTAACGGGTTGATAACGGGTCAACCTGTTTTGACCCGCTATGACACGATAAGAAAATTAAAATTATAAGTATATCCTTACATTTAAAGGTAAAATTGTTAGAATCTTAATTTCAATATTTTTATTATTTATATTATAATTCATACTTGTAGTTAGTATTATAATTTTTATAAATATTGTGATTTTAACATTTGTATAAAACTATGCTAAGTTTAATTAAGTCAAACGGATTAATTTTGGACATATTCAACATATTTACATAAACAGATTGAAACGTATCATATTTTGTCGTGTTAATTTATTTTATAATATTCACTAATGGGCCATAACGGGTTGACACGACACGACACGTTATGTTAACGGGTCATGTTAGGGTTTGAGATTTTGACACGATAAGTTTAACGGGTTGGGTTAGGGTTGACCTATATAGTATCATATTCATGTCTTGACACGATACAAATACGACCCGTTAACACGATTTGACACCCTTGCCAAAATTAGGTTATGTTGGGTGGCTTTTTTCATTATTCATCCAGCAAAACAAACAAACTTTTAGTCTGGAGCCCCTTTTCTAGAAAGAGAATGTCTTTCCTCTAAAAATAATCATCTTTGTTGGAGTGGAGGGTGAGAGCCAAGACACTCTCCTCTCCATTTCCTTTTTCCTTTTTGCCATTCAAGTATGTATATATTATTGTGGTAATTTTTTTCCCTCCACTTTCCACCGGTTCGATTTTTCTCAATTCTATTGCACTCCGGCCATCATCAGTGACACGAGCTTCAGCACGACACTCTCTAGCCGTCGACAATGCGGAGCCGCACAAAAAATGTTGGCATGTGGCCCACACACACGAGGCTTGTTTCCGCACGTGGGCTTTACGTGCTGTCGGACACCGTCATCTCCACTGGCTAAACACGCTACACAAGCTAATTCCTCTCATCCCAATATTTCGGATTGGCCTCGCCACACCTTCAAACCACCAGTGCGTGGCCTGTACGTGCCATTATAGAATTGCAAGTTGAATTTTGTTGCACTACAGATCTTGAGAAATGGACTACAGATCTCTCCAAAAAATATATCAAAATAACTGATTGCAGTCCACCCATTTACACTGCCTCCAGCAGTGGCTTACCAAAAGATCGTCTTTTAAGATAGAGCCTTCTTTGTAAGGCAATGATAGGGACTAAGAGCATTCACAAGAGACAAACTATCGTTTGACTAAATTTTGGTTAGAAATTTCACTTTTACAAATTTTAGCTAGTTATTTTTTACTACACTAAATAATAGACTCAACAAATCAATAGTTATTTTATTAAAATACAAATTTTTATAAATTTTAATTATAATTGTAATTTGAATATTTATTCGTTATTAAAAAATATACATTAGTTTTCTAACATTCGTATTATTCTTAATGGTTGATGGTTTTAAAAATGAAGACATTAATTTTTTTTCGAAAAAATAAAGTAAAATTATTAATCTTCACACTGAATATTTATAAAGAGCGGACTTGGAAGCTTTATGAAATCGAAAACTGAAAAGGTTCCTCATTTTTCTGTTATGTGCAAGAGAGAAAATTAGTGGGAGGAGTGAATATTTAATGGGTACCATGGTGGGTCAAGTCTTAAAGATTCCTTACAAGTTTCAGATGGGCCAATCACAAGGTCAAGAGCTAAGAAGATCAATGAAGCAATGAAAGGACTGCTGTAATCCACTTGGGCCGAGTTTGCAAATTCATCGAGCAAGACTTCAACATTTAAGATGAATTTAAAAAAAGAAAAACTAGTTTTAGTCCATTTAATACAAGCTACAAAAAAGGGCGATATAACCTAATGGTTTAGTGAAGACTTTTATTTTAATTAGCATAAGTGTGTGAGCCTATTTTTATGTTTCCATGGTTGTAGGCATTGGAGCCTATTTAATTCATTAATTGGATTTTTTTATTATTGGAGTGGGGTTTAAGAGTTTTGGGTTAAAAGTGTTTAGCCCATATCTTTAAGTGATGTAAGCCTTATTAGGCCCTATGGTTTCATTGAGGGGCTATAAAAATATATGCTTTTTAATTTTATATAATAATGAATGTAAATAGTATTTTTCACAGAGACTTTGTAACGCTCCAATTTTTCGCCTCAATTAAAACGTAAATTGAAGCATCTGGACAAGTAACACAAGACTACTTATCCTACATAAACGTAAGGAATAGCATACATGCATCTAAGTTTACTAATTAAATGTAATGTAAATCGCGGCAGAAAGAAATAAATTTCCAATATATACAAGAGATCTAAATCTTGCATAAATAGATCACATGGCAAGGTAAAACTATAACCTTCATAACTCTACATTTACAAAATCATATTGTATCCAAGACTTACATAACCCAATTAGTTTTCTTAAAACAAAATATCATATTCCACCGTCATCCAGTATTCTACTATTCCACTTGATCACGTACATGAGAGATCATTCAAACTGGAGAGAAGTATTCTGTAGGACCCTCAGGGTACCTCAGAATCTCCTGTGCTGTCTGAGTGTCATTGTAATTTATCTAATCCTGCAACAACATCTATCATTCTATAAGAAATGACAGATAAAATTTAAAAGAGTGAGATTTCTAAAAAATCTCAGTAAGTAGATAATTAACAAAATAAGGCGTAGATAACATTAGAAATTATCATACATAGCAATGATCACAGACCTATAGCTTATGAAAATGATTTATGAGACTTATGCATATCAATGACCACTCTTCCCATACAAACTTAGACCTTACTTAGACCCACCATCTTATACTTAAAACTGATACTTTTTATCTTATTTCTTAATTTTGTGGGTCTTGCTTATTTTTTATCCTTGATGGGTGTTACATATCGCCGTCCCTATCGGGTTTACTTAGCATTACGTGTCAGCTTATCCATACATATAACTCATCAATCGTCCGGGTGTTACGTATCGTCATCCTTGTCGTGATGAGTCTCATGTCAGTCTTCTGGGCATTACGTATCGCCGTCTCCGTCGTGATACGAAAAAATACTTAACATAGCGGGTATTACGTATCACCATCCCTGCTAATCATGTCAGTCGTCTGGGCGTTAGGTATCATCATCCTTGTCGTGACACGACTCTTACTTTTACGATGGGCGTTACGTATTACCGTCTCCATTGTCACGTTAATCATACAGGCGTTAGGTATCGTCGTCCCTGTCATGACGTGACTGTAGTCTTATCATAATCTTATAAAGTCTTCTTAACATATTTTCTTAAAACATATGTCATGACATATGGCAACACATACATGTAACGAAATGTAACATATACATAAGTTTAGACTTGTGACATGCATGATTCATATTTTCGTAAAACATATGACATATAAAAGCATATTACAAAAACCTACATGCATATACGTTATCTAAATTCGTAACATCAAATCTTAACAAATAATACGTATACAATTAAATAAAATATTAAATTTTTATTAAATCAAGGGCTGGCCGAATTTTTATGGGAAATTTATTCTTAATTATTTATTCATTTAACTTATTTAACTCAAGTCAAGATTTTGCATAATTACATAGCTTAAACATTTTTATTTGTTTCTTGAACATCTCTCTTATATACATAATTTTATTATTTTATTTATTTTATCTTTTTAGCATAAAAATTCTGGAAAATCCTCCTAGTATATTGAAATTTATAAATTTACCATACTTGTTAAAAATCTCATTCAAATAATTCACTAAAAGTTTAGAATAAAAGAAAAACACCCTTTTTAAGTCCCTATTTACTCTGTTCTGCCACTTAATTTCAATTTTGTCCTTTATATAGTTTTTTTCTATTAAAACTTAAAACATAAAACTTATATATGTTTGTCTTATATTTCCATAGCCTCTTGAATCATTCAATTTAGACATCACACTAACAAGTTATGACCAATTTACGATAGGATGTTAAATCTATCAACATTACCCTTTTTAAATTTGAAAGTTACTAGGATTGATCTATCATTTTTTTCTAAATCAAGATCTCATATTTTCACATAATCCTTTTAATATATAATCATTAAACATATTCTTAAGGCTCTAAAATTTTTCTTAGCATTTTTCCACAATAAAAACCATTCCATAAATCAAGAGCATTCAAGCTATTACATAAACAATGTATGAGGTTAAACAATGATCAAACATGTATCAAACTAAATTTATAAATTAAGTCACTTATACTATACTAAGATTATGTTAAGTAGTGCACTTAAAAATTTTTTCAAAGCTAGATTAGTAGTCTTGAGTTGATTTTGCACCACCCTTTTCTCCAAGGCTCCTACTTGACTTCCTTTTGATGTGTACGTGTTGTGAGTGAGATTTTTTTCGAATTTTCTTAGTTTTCTCTAAAAGGAAACGAAGGAAAACTTTTGTTTCTATTTATAGGGGTAAAAATGTGCTAGAGGGCTTGAGAAAGGGAGGGGTGTCTCGGCAACCCCCTTAGCCGAGTGGTGAAGTGCTCTCCCCCTAGATGCAAGGCCTCATGATTATCCCTACCTCTAATGATCTTCCAAAATTTTCATCCCATGGCTAAGTTTAATCCACTTCTAAAATAATCTAAATCAATGGTTGTGACGTCCCTAATTTACGTTCGTAATTCAATGCAAATTAAAGGGTCAGGGTAGGTAACACTTGGCTACTCACCCTCATACTTATCGAATTTTAATACAAATTACAGTAGAAAAGTTCTGAATATAATTACTTTCTAGTGATCATATGGCAGCATAAAAATCAAAATATCTACATCATTTATTCTTAAAATAATATTTTATCCTTACATGCATAACCCAGTCGATTTTCTCTATATTAATATAAAAACTTATCAAAATCTCGCTTTAGGGCCGCCTAGACTCCTTCTTATCAACTCGTGGTCGGACCATGCCATTATTATTATCCGTGGTTGGACCATGCCACTATTATTACCCGTGGTTGAGCCATATCATCTCCATTATTATTACCCGTGGTTGGGCCATGCCACTATTATTACTCGTGGTCAGGCCATACCATTATTATTACTCGTGGTTGGGCCATATCGTATAAAGTTTTCTTTTCTTATTTCTTAAATGTTCGTCATGACCCGTGACAACACTTACATGACGACATGTAATATGAACTTTTCTTAAAAATGAACGTCATGACTTATAACGACACGTATGTGCCGAAATGCAACATACACATAAATTTGAACTTATGACATGCATGTTTCATGCCTTCATAATTCATATAACATATAAAAACATGTCATAAGAACATGCATCACATATACATGTACATACGTTACATAAATTCATAACGTCAAAACTTAACGAATGATACACATACAATTAAATAAAATATTATAATATTATTAAACTAGAGCTGGCCAAACTTCATGGAAAACTTAGTCTTAATTATTTATTTATTTAACTTATTTAACTCAAGTCAAGATTTTGCATAATCATACAACTTAAGCATTTTTATTTATTTCTTGAATATTTCTTTATATATATTTATTATTTTATTTTATCTTTTTAGCATAATAATTCTTAAAAATTCTCCTAATACATTGAAATTTCCTAAACTTACCATACTTGTTAAAAATCTCATTCTGAATAAAAGGTACGTGAGAGAGAGCACGAGCCTATGTGCGGTACTAGTGCTATTAGTGTCAAAGAAGAATGAGAGACTTGGAGGTTGTGCATTGATTGCATAATGGTCAATAATATTACGGTAAAGCATCTCCATCCCATTCCTAAATTAGATTATATACTTATGATAATAAATTTTATGCTCTTGTTCGCGCTATAGAGACGTGACAACACTACTTTTGGCTTAAGGAATTTGTGATCCATATCGATCATGAATCATTGAAGCATCTTAAGGGTCAAGATAAATTAAATAAAATATATGCAAGGTGGATGTAATATATCGAAATTTTTTCTTATATCATTTGTAACAAGCAATGTAAGGAGAACATTGTTGCTGATGTTTTATTCCGGATGTATGTACTTCTTACTTCTTTGAGTGCCAAAATACTTGGGTATGAATATATAAAGGACATATATGCCAATGAAGCTGATTTTTTTGATGTGTAATATGACGTGCGAGAAAGCGATATTTAGTAAGTTTTACAAGAATGACGGATATTTGTCTAAAGAAGGCAACTTGTGCGTGCTAAATTTTTCAATGCGTGAATTATTGGTGTGTGAGACACATAGTGGGGGATTAATAGGATACTTTGGTGTCAATAAGACCTTAAAATTTTGTATGAACATTTCTTTTGGCATAAGATGAGAATAGATGTAATTTGAATATATGATAGGTGCATTAAATGTAGAAAGACTAAATCTAAAATTTTACCATATGAGTTGTATACACCCTTATCTGTCCTAGTAAGTGGTACGTAGACTTATCTATGGATTTTGTTTTAGGGCTGCCTAGTACAAAAAGAGATAGAGATTATATTTTTATGCTAGTGAACAGATTTAGTAAAATGACACATTTCATTGCATGCCATAAAAACAGATGATGTTATAAACATAGCTGATTTATTTTTCAAAGAAAGAGTGAGACTCCATGGTGTGCCTAGGAGTATTATTTATGATAGGGATATTAAATTCCTTAACTACTTTTGAAATATTTTGTGGGAAAAATTAGGTACCAAAATTTTATTTTCTACCACTTGTCATCCACAGACTAATGGACAGATTGAAGTAGTTAACATGACTTTAACTCGACTTTTGCGAACTGTCATTCAAAAAGATTTGAAGACTTGGGATGGTTGTTTGTCATTTATAGAGTTTGCATATAATAAGACTATGCATACTATTATTTCTTATTCTCCATTTTAAATTGTTTATAGTTTTAATCTACTTACATCTTTAGATTTGATGCTTTTACCTATTGATGAAATGAGTAGCTTTGATGGATAAAAGAATGCCGAATTGGTGAAGTCAACTCATAAGAAGGTACAACTGCAAATTGTGTGAAAGAATGAAAAGTTTGCTTCCAAAGTCAATAAGGGACAAAAGCATATCATCTTCGAACTAGGAGATTGGATTTGGGTTCACATACGCAAAGAAAGATTTTCAGACTATAAAAGAATTAAATTGTATCCTCGAGACCCTTTCCAAATCATTGAGAAAATTAATAATAATGCTTATAAAGTGGATCTTCTAGGTGAGTATTATATTTCTGCTACTTTCAATGATTCTGATCTTCCTCCCTTTGATGCAGTGACTATTTGAGGTCGAATCCTTTTGAGAAGAGAGAGAATGATAGATACCATAGTAGACCAAGTCTTAAAGATCTCTTATAAGTTCTAGAAAAACTAATCACAAGATCAAGAGTTAAGAAAATTAAGGAAGCAATGCAAGAACTGATGAATCCACTTGGGCCGGATTTGCAAATTTATCGAGTAAGACCCCAACATTTAAGATGAGCTTAAAAGAAGAAGAACCGATTTTAATTCATGTAATACAAGCTACAAAGATGGGTGACATAACCTGGTGATTTCGTAAAAACTTGTATTTTAATAAGTATAGGCGTATGAGCCTATTTTTATAATTTTATGATTATAAGCATTTGAGCCCATTTTATTCATTAATTGAATTTTTTTTATTAGTTATAAGAGTATGGTTTAAGAGTTATGCCTTAAAAGCGTTTAGCTCATGTCTTTAAGTGATGTAGACCTTATTAGGTCCTAGGGTTTCATTGGGGGCTATAAAAAATACATGCTTCCTCATTTTATATAATTATGAACGTAAATAGTGTTTTTCAGAAAAAAATTATTGTTTTTTTTATTTGTTCTTGAATGAACTAAAAACTTATCAAAGACAAATATTTTATAGCATAGGTTCTTGAAATAAATTCTCAACAGGTGTTTAGATCATTTTGACTTGATTTTTGGATTTCTTGAGTATATTTCAATTTATTTGTGGGTTCAAGAAACTTTCAATCTCACAAGTTCACATCAATATTTTAATTTCAAAAAATTATTTGACTAGCTCAAAATGCTAACTATATTTGTTGATCCAAACTATTGAAAGCTATTTTAACTATTCATTTATTGAGTATATTATAATCCCATATTCATGCTTATTAGCTATTATTTGGCTAATAATTAGTTTTGTTGAGTCTGTTGAGAGTGGTCCAAGGAATTAATACCAAAACTTGTTTTTTTTTTCTTTTTTATCTTTTTAAATTTTTTGTATTGTGATTATTATAATAGAATATTTGTTAGAGAACCCACTCTCTCATCATTCTTTTCCACTTTGATGTCTTATTTGGATTAGAGAGTGAATTGAACTCATCTTAACTCATTTTTATTTTATCATTATATTTTTTTAATTTTCTATACAAAACACAAATTTTAATATAATTTTTTTAAATTTAAATTTAAATTTTTAAAATTTATATTTATATTTTTAAAATTTTAAAATAATAATAATCTTAAAAAATAAATTAAATTTATCTTATCACTTAATTCAGACGAGGGAATGAAGTTTACTGCTTGATTAAAATGAAAAAAAAAAACAAATAGCCCGTGTTCGGGGAACTGGACTGCCCGCCCCGGGTTTCCTCAAGCCCGCCTAGGCGCCCAGCTTTGAAACCTACCGCTTCCCTCCCCACATCTCCAAACTCGGGCGAGAAATTGCTCGTAAGTGAGAGCCTAAAACCCTAGAATAAAATTTTCTTGCAGAGTAATCACCGAGACTCGACGTAGAAGATGCCAGGGGCCACCCTGGAAATGGAGCCAGTGGAGCCACAGTCACTGAAGAAGCTCAGCTTCAAGTCCCTCAAACGGGCACTTGATCTCTTCTCCCCTCTGCATGACCACCTCGCTCCTCCCGATCCCAAGAGGTCACCTTCTATATCATTCCCGAATTTATATTACTTACTGAATCTCGATTGTGACCCCATTTTCATTTAACTAACTGATTTTCTAATAAATATTTTAATTTGTGCAGTAAAAATATTCGCATGAGCCACAAGGTCGGTGAATTTTCGGTTCATTTACAAGTTCCGGTTCTTTTTATTGTGTACAAAAAGTGAACAAATCTCGGAATGCATCTTGAATGGGTTTTGAACGAGATTTCTATCTGGTTTGCAGGTAAGCCTGGAGTATGGAGGAAACAAAGCCATGACGAGTCAACCTTCCCTTGGGGTTAATGCCATTGTATCGGGTCATGGTGCTCAACCTCCAGTTCCTCATAATACCCTTGCTCTTGCAGGTATTTTAATACTTTAATGATAAAACATAATGATTGGAATTGAATTTTTTTTTGCACCAAAAATAATATGCAATTAGTCATCAAACCTTAACTAAATCGCTGAAATGTATAAGCTGCATTAGCCAACATTAGAATTTCAGTTATTTGTGACACTTAAGGATTTGTTGGTATTTCCACGCTTATCTCCCATCCGTAATGATTTATATACGGGCAAGATTGCAGTATAAGAGCATTGACACTGGTCTCATCAAAGAAATCATCAAAATTTGATGTGAAGTACAATTTTGATAAGAAACACACACCTCCACATCTATAACTCCATATTGGACTCATCAAAATAATAATTTAATAATATATATTTTTTAAAAGAATATTTTGAAATGTTTTTTCATATTTTATAAACATACTAACCATACATATATTAATAATTTAATTTGATATTTAAATTATTATTTTCAACAATTTTTTTTAAAACTAAAATAATAAAAAAATAATAAAAGGTGAATATTTGGTAACGCGGTAGAGAAAGAAAAAAGAAAAAAAAGGGAGGGAAAGAATGTAGGGAAATAAAATATACTAAACAAATATAATAGAGGGTGAATAGTGACTTTTCAAATTTGAAGGGTGGAGTTAATTTCACTATAGCTCAAAATTGAATATTTGAAGTTTGATGAGACCAATATGTGGTTGTTTTTAGCATAAATCATCAAATTTATGTTGATGAGTCATTTGGTGAGACCAATGCTTTAAGTACTCTATTATTTAGTCTTTTTATCAAAAAGTGTAGTGGTCCAGTTGGATGCTCAATAATCAAGAAATGTTGAATATAGTGTTTTTCTCTTATGTTTCTTTTAAAGTAAATAATTTCCTTGGTGATGAGAAAAGTTCCATTTGATTAAATGGGATAAAATTTGTCCCCCCTTTCTTGTGGTGGTTTGGGGATAAGAAAGCTGAGCACTTTCAATAAGGCCTTACTTGGGAAATGACTTTGGAGGTACCATAAAGAAAATGATGCTTTATGGAGGACCGTGGTTGATGCTAAATTTGGGAAGACTTGGGGAAACTGGATTTCCAATGAAGTGTGTGGTTTATATGGTGTGGGTGTCTGGAAATAGGAATGGTTGGGAGGATTTCTTTTTTGCAATTTTAGATTTAAGGTGGGTTGAGGCACAAGGGTCAGATCTTGGTTTGATGTCTGTTGTGATGAGACTGCTGTCAAGGAGGCTTTTCATTCTATTTTCAGAATAGCATTGTACAAGGAAGCTTTAGTTGCCGATCATATGGACATTTCAAATGGCCTGTTATAGTGGAATGTGCCATTTGTAAGAGCAGCACAAGATTGGGGACTGGGAGATGTTTCTAACTTATATAGCTCCCTATACACATTGACTTTGGAGCATGGTGTAGAGGACAAAATGTTGTGGATTCATCCCAGAAACAAGAACTTCTCAGTAAGGTCAAAGCATTCGTGTGGAACGGAGTGGGGGAAGAGTTCAAAATTTCATCTGGTTAATTGTTCAACGGTTTGTACTCCAATATTTAGGGGAGGCTTGAACACTTAGCGACATTCAATCAAACTCTTTTGAATAAGTGGTTGTGGAGATACTAAAACAAAAGAAATGCGCTTTGGAAGTTGATTATAGACTCAAAATATGGAGAGTCATGGGAAGGTTGGTGTTCGAAGGAGGTACAAGGCTCACATAGAGTGGCGTTGTGGAAGTTTATTAGGAGACATGGGAAGACAATTTAGAGGACATGCATGTATTGTGGTGGGTGATGATTCTCGGTATCAAAGGAAAACTAACTAGGGTTTTTCTTTGATACTCGGTCAGATTTTGGTACGATAAATGGTGTGGTGGTAATCATAGCGTTAAAGACACTTTCTTTGCTATTTTCGAGCATGCAAGAGAAAATGATGTAGCGATTGCCGTTCTTGTGGTTCTTTCAAATGGCACCCCTCAATGGAATATTGATTTCATGAGGGTGGCCAAATATTAAGAGGTGGAGATTATTTTAGAGTTCTTTGCGATACTGTATTCATTAATTATTCCAGGGGGCCCTGGGGATAAATTGCATTGGAGCCATTCTAAGAAAGGTATTTTTTCAGTTAGTTCATTTTACCAAGTCCTATCTAGTCCTAATTTGACCATGTTTCTATGGAAGAGTATATGGCAGAGGAAAGCTCCTTCAAGAGCGGCTTTTTTCGTTTGGACAACATTATTGGACAAAATCCTTACTACAGATAATCTGAGGAAACACTGAGTAATTGTGATAGATTGGTGCTTTATATGCAAAAAGCATGGAGAATCAGTAACTCATTTACTACTCCACTATGAAGTGTCCAGGAACATGTGTGATGATTTTTTCATGAGGCTCAGATTATCATAGGTCATGCCTCATTGCTTGGCAAACTTCCTAGCAAGCTGGCGAGGCCTCCAAGGTAATTCACAAGTGGTAATCATTTGACATATAGTTCATATTTGTATGTGTTGGTGCATCTGGAGAGAGAGAAATACAAGGAACTTCAAAAATTGTGGGAGAACAATGGAAGATCTAATAATCTTCTTCTATAAGTCTTTGCTTTTATGGGCGGGAACCATACCTTGTAACAGACTTAATGTTCAAGAATTTCTTTTTTCGATTGTTACCTCGAGCTAAGTGTTTCTCATGTAGACTATCTCTATACCTAGGCTTAGCCTATTTCTATTAATGAAATTTCTATGATTACCTATAATTTCTTTTTATAATGCTTTGAGTTCCCAATCTTCTACTATTTTCCCTTGGAAGCGTATTTGGAAAAGCAATGAAAAAACCTGACCATAGACAAGCTGAGTATTTTCATAATGGATTGATGTTTTATGTGTAAAAGGAATGGACAATCAACATACCACCTTCTTCTACATTGTGATGTGGCAAGTGCTCTTTGGGGTGATATATTTGCAAAGCTGGATATTGTGTGGTGATGCCTAGAAGAGTGGTGGATCTCTTGGCTTGTTGGAATGGAGCAAGGGAAATCGTCAAGTAGTGGAGGTTTGGGAGATGGTGCCTTTATTTCTTATGTGATATATATGGAACGAGAGGAATGGACATTGCTTTGAAAATAGAGATTTTTTTTTTTTTTTTTTGGGGGATGGGGGTGTATTAGAGTTTTATTTGATCAATCTTTGTTACTTTAGGCTAAGGCCATTGTATTAGAGGGGACTAATTTTAATGACTTGTATGGTTTTTTTGTTTTGTTAGTATGATGTAATTAGGTATATTTCTCTTGTATACTATTTGAGTATCTGTACTTGGGCTTTGCCTAGTTATGAGGATTAATAAATTTTTCTTACTTATGAAAAAAACAAATAATTTCCTTTTGGTAGTGAAATGAAATTCATGAAAAAAATATGTTGGTAACTTTATTTCTTTCTTAAATGACATTGGTTTTAGGCATTATATTGGTGCCATTGTAAACATGAATAAAATTTTTGGGATATGCTGTTATTGTTTTGTAGGTCTAGAGGATTCTAGTGATCACCAAAAGGGAGGAACTGAAAATGATCTAATTGTTGGTCCATCCATTCAACCAAAGGCATCGTAAGTACTTTTGTGATACCCCATATGATAAGTAAGAGTAGGTAGTATATAGGATCCCATATTGTTTGGGAAGGAAAGATTCTACTCTTAAAATGTTCTAATAGGTCTTTATTTGTATTATTGACTAGTTTTTTTGGAGTATATATCATGTGATTTGGGCCTTCTATTAGAGCGTCATAAATGGTATCAAAACCTATCCCAATAGTAAATGTGGAACTTGAACCGTGCCACCTATGACAGACGAGCTTGGCAAGGACGTCAAGAATATAAGGGGGGAGATTGTGATACCCCCTATAATAAGTAAGGGTAGATGGTGTATGAGAAGTAAAATTTCTTACTCTTTATAATATTTTAATGTGGCTTCTTTTGTATTATTTATTAGTTCTTTTAGAGTATAGGCTATGTATTTTGAGCCTTTCATTGGGAAGTTACAACTTTTCCCCCTTTCTCTCTTTGACTTGCGCACATATAGACACTTGTTTTTAGTTTCCTACCCTGCTGCCCATGTTTTCTGTGGCCCTTTTATAAGGAACAATAGTTTCTGTATTTACCTCGTAGCAGGATGGTTAATCTTTAGGTATAATTTCTAAATTACCACTGTGCCATAATGGGTTGTCACTAATAGGGATGTGCATGGTCAGTTGGTTCCAACCTGGTTCTCTTCAAAATTGAGATAATGCAGGTATCATATTCCAGTTGGGTTGGTTATATTGGTTTGGGGATTGTCGGTACTGGGCAGAGGAAGAGAGTGAGGGTGCTTACAATGGCATTTGAGACAATAACTTGATAGAGGAATATTGGTGTTGGATCCTGAGCAATATTCCATTCAGATCTTTAATTGATTGAACTTTTTTTGGATCATATGCAGGGAAAAATATGATAAGGGGTATAAATAAACTAAATATTTGATGATGGAGCAAGTGATTCTAACCTCAATAGAGACTGAGAGAGATGAGGACGAGAGGTTGTACTAGAGATGAGGGATATGGAGGCTTATTGAGAGAGAATAGAGACTGAGGATGAGGATCCAGAATATTGGAAGGAAATAGATTGGGATTTACTTCTTTTGGGTTATAATCAAGTGTGTACAACTTGAAAGGTAAAGACACCTATAAAATTTTGCCACATCAACTTTTGTTTTATAGATACATATGATTTTCACACACATATATATATATATATTCATCTTTTATTACTATAATCTTGTTAAGTTGACCAATTCTAGAATCAGTTCAGTCGGTCTTTCCACTGCATATGTATTAGTCTTTCAGTCCCTAAGTGATGTTTTACTCTGAATGGTAAGCAAATATTCTCATATTCGGGTGTGGTAGTATTGAGTACTCTCACAACTCCTAGGCATACAAAACCAACTTTTTTTTTATTTTTTCTTAAAATATTTTCTGTTGCATTGTATACATGGGCTTTGCCTAGTTGCATATGATCAATAAAACTTATTTATTACTTATAAAAAAAAGATATTTTCTGTTGCATTTGAACTTATATAAGAATATGGAGGAAAATTTGCCACTGTATTGAACTAGCACTGATGATGCATGCTTTTGCCAGGAATGATGTTGGTCTACCGAGCAAAAGCTCTGCAGTTGTTTCTGCTTCAGGATCATCTGAAAGGTTTTATTTTTTTACTTTACTTTATTTCTTAGATGCAGAAAAGTGCTCAGCGTATTTTTGTGGGGACGAGAAAAGGATCCCTAAGCATATTACAAGTTCTTTGTAGGACCAAGTTTTTATTATGATTGAAGTAGAAAACAGACATATTTTTGGCATATTTTGCTAAAAGAAACTTATAAAATATATATATATATTTTGCTAAAATAAAAGAATCTCATACTTTTTGGTGAGCTAGTATTCGTTATGTCATGCATGCTGTCTTTTGTTGAAATCTTCTTGCAGTATGTGCAGATGCACTATATTGCTTGTTATTGTATATTGTTCTTCAGAAATGCTGTTATAAAGCATTGAAAATATAGTTTATTATTCTTAAATCTCTGCAAGACAGCACTAGACAATTGAAGGTCAGTTGAGGATTGTAGATTCTTTGATACATTAACTTTCACATCAATTTGATGCTGGCTCATTCTGACTTGAATTGCTTTGGTTTCTTTCTTTAGGAATTTATCTACATCTGCTATAATGGAAAGAATCCCAAGCAAATGGCCACGTCCTGTATGGCATCCTCCATGGAAGACCTACAGGGTAAACCTTTCTTTTAATTATAAATGGAGAGGCTGTAAGTGATGGAACAATGGCATTAGTATTGCGTTAGGTGTTTTTTTTTTTTTTTTTCCAATTTAGATTACATGCTTGTATGAAAATCTTAGGATATAAATTCTGTTTGCTTTTCTTTAAAATATGGAACAAATTGTGTTCCTTTCCCAGAAAAAAACTTTTGTTATGAAATTTTAAGCAATTTGTGCGTGGAACCAGAATCCTTCATCCTTTTTTATAGCTAAAGCATAAATTGTCAAGTTCCTATTATGACTTGCCTTTGATATGTATGCAGTATTTTTCAATTTGACTCCAATCACCGTTATTTATGAACTTTTTACTGTTAGTTAGAGTAAATTAGGTTTCCCTCTATGTTTGGATGGCTGCGCACTACAGCTCCTGTTTCTCTATACTCCTGGAATTTATGGGCCTTTGTTCCTTTTTTGCTTCCCCTGGATGGGTATTCCCCCTCTTTTATATTTCCTGTGTTCTTGGGTTGTGCCCTCTGTGCTTTTAAAAGATTACTCCACTTTAATTTGTTTTAAAAAAATTACATCTAGATTGGGCTATTTTGGCAAACACACACAAACAAGCAATTAGTCACTTTTCAATTTTTTAAATCTTTTCCTTTATTTTTGAATGGTGGAAGGTAGAGCCGATTTGCTGGTCTAGCCAGATGAGGTGCAATGAAAAATAAAATTGAAAAAAGGAAAATAAGGGAAATCTATTGTATTTTGTGTCCATGCAGCTACTTAACAGAAGAAAGTGTCCATGCAGCTAAAAAAAAAAAAAAAAAAAAAAATCTCCTCTGTAAATTTTGGGAGTTCCTATTTTTGTACTATAGAATAAATACTGATTCCCAGTCTCTGTGTCATTGGTAAGGGATTGGCTAACATCTTGTTTCTGGCTGACCTCTTGGATTATATTTTTATTTGATAAGTTTGTTGTTAGTGGTGCCGTATATCTCTTAGCCACTTTAACATTCTGTAATTTCATTTCTTTAGGTCATCAGTGGCCACCTGGGATGGGTGAGATCTATTGCATTTGATCCAAGTAATACATGGTTTTGTACTGGCTCTGCCGATCGCACAATCAAGGTATCCATCTTCAGTTTAATTCATCTAAAGTAGTTCTAGAGACTTGTTTTGATGATGCATTATAACCATTTCGGTTTGCTTTGGTGTCTTTCAGTATTTTTCCTTTTAAAAAAAAAAAAATTTAATTTTACTTATCCAAAAAAGTTCTCTGCTCTTTTTTTTTTAAGTGTTACTTTACAGCCCCTGCTCTCTCTAGCTTCACATTTTTTAAGAATTCCTTGTCTGGTCATAATTTTTTTATTATTATTTCTCGCATGTGATTCCCATTGGATGATCTGAAATTGCTTGTTGTGAACTTGGAAATGTCTTGGGGACATTACTGTCGTTAGAATGTTTTGGCGAAAACATGGCCAGAAAGTTTGGAAAAAACTTTTTTTTTTAGTAAGGAAGAAAGTTTGGAAAACTTACAAAACTGAATTGCTTAAACTAAAAAAGTGTGGTATGCCAAAGCTCAGTTATTGCGAGAATGGGTCAATAAGGAGATTGTGTTTCTGTTATTTACTAACCGATGACTCTTATATTAGGATTCAAAGAATAACAATTGTGATTATGCTACTACCCTAATGTTTTCCAATATTTTATACCCTGTGATCTGTGTCTCTCGAGATGTTTCTTGGTAAGGAACAACTGAGTATTTTTTACCCCTTTGATTCTTTTCTTGACCAGGTTTGGGATGTTGGAAGTGGAAGGCTAAAGCTCACACTGACCGGACACATAGAACAAGTACGAGGTCAGTTCCTATTGATGGTACATCAGGTTCCATTGGCTAAATGGTAAATGAATCAGGTATAAGATGGTTAAAAAATGTATGATGGCTATGAGGAATCCCTTGACACCTTGCTTACAGCCATTGAAGCAAGTCCCTCTCTTGAGGATGGAGAGTCTTCTGCCTGTGGTTCCAATCTGGCCAATAGAGATTTAAGAAGGTTACAATCCTCTATTAACTATGACTGGAAGTACAAGCTGAAGTAGAGCTAAAGGGAGATCTGATTGTAGGCATATCGTGGCCAATACATAGCTTTTAGGGTTTTCTGTACAGTGTGAGGGGATGTTGCACTGTTTCTGTAGGCTTAGTGGGAAGCTCGATACTAAATTAAAAGGGATTTTTTGGAGGGGTAACTTTGTTTTCTGAGATAGGATTTGGTGGATCAGAGCTTAGTTTGGTGGATTTTTTCTTTCCCTTTGCTTTAGGTGTTTCTATTATATATTTCTTGTGTACTTGGGTACATCATCTGATTTAAATGAATTATGATTACTTAAAATAAAAAAAATAAAAAAAATGTTAAAAAATGTGCTTTTGCAGGCCTTGCTGTCAGCAGCAAACATACGTACATGTTTTCTGCTGGTGATGACAAACTAGTCAAATGTTGGGACCTTGAACAGAATAAGGTTAGAACCCTACGTAATCCAAATGTTCAATGCTCTGTTGCATCGCTAACTCTACTTGTTAAGAACATATTACTTTTGTTTAGGCCATCCGGTCTTATCATGGCCATCTAAGTGGCGTCTATTGCTTGGCTCTTCATCCCACTATTGATGTTTTGCTGACTGGGGGACGTGATTCTGTCTGCCGGGTATGCAGTTAATTAGTATGATTGAAATTACATACTGAAGCTGTTATAAGCTACTTACTGCAGTGAGGGTTTTTTTTTTTGATAAATTGGGATGAGAAAAATGATTTGTGTTTCAATGCAACTATGTTTAGGTTTGGGATATTCGTAGCAAGGCACAGATTTTTGCTCTATCTGGGCATGATAACACTGTTTGCTCGGTGTTTACTCGACCTGTGGTACGTGGAATCTTTTTCTGGCTGACACCTTTCCCCCCCTAATATATCCTGATTTCAGTTTGTAGTGTTTGTTTCCTAAAAGACTATATATTCATATATATGCACACTAAAAGTTTTAATATATACATGTATATGTCAAATACTATAATAAGGCATAAGGGCCAAATTTTACCATTTTCAAATCTCAAAACAAAAATTTAAAAAAAAAATATATTTTAATAGTATTTTATTTAACTTGGCCTTGTTTGCTTACAAAGATGAGACCAAAAACTCAAACACATCTCAAATTCATCATTACACCTTTTCAAATCCTATACAAAATATAATAAAAAATTTAACTTTTTAAAATTTTCATACCACTTTTTTAAATCCCTATACAAAACTAATATTAAAAAAATATCTTACAATAATATTTTATTCTTTTTTTAATTTTTATTTCATCTAATCTCTTCTGATCTCTGAAAACAAACAAGACCTTAATTTTTATCTTAACTCATCTCTGAAAAACAAACGAGGCCTAAGTCTCACATTTGCTTTATGTGGTGTAGGACTCAAGTTATATCCTTTGAGAGGTTATTCAAACGTTAACTTACATATCTTGGTTTTGTCTATTAGTTTGTGTGGATGTTACCAAATGCTGGTTCAGGGCTTTTATTTGTTAATTTTATATGCATTTGCACATCAATGGGAGTGGGGACTTTGGTGATATCTTATATCATGTTTCTCATTTTTTTCAGGATCCACAAGTTGTTACTGGCTCTCATGACTCAACCATCAAGTTTTGGGACCTCAGATTTGGTAATTGTGTTTTAGTGATTGATTTCTGAAAAAAAAAAAAATAGAATTAGTCATTTTCTTTAGAATAATGATAGCCTTACCACCTTTCTACAACCCTTTTACTACTTTTTTTTTGTAAGTTTTTTGGGACCTCAAATTTTAATTGTTTTTTTTACTTGATGATTAAGGAAGTGACTATTAGTGAAGTTGTATATTTTAAAAAAAAATTTCTTAATAATTAAGAATGTTAAAAAAAATACTTAAAAGAAAATAATAAAAAAATAAAAATCTTAAATACACTAAAAATAGTAAACAATAGTGGGCTAGTAAGGGTATCATTACCCTTTTCTTTATTTCATTTTCTATTTCCCAGCTTTTTACATATATAAAGCACATATAAACTGTTGCCTGGCAGGAAAAACAATGCTTACTCTCACTCACCATAAAAAGTCGGTGCGAGCAATGGCACCGCATCCTAAAGAGTATGTGCCTATATCTATTATTTGTTACTTGTGAACTAAATTAAATAACAGAGCTGTGGTTTTTAATGTCATGCTTTTGCTTAAAAAAAATATAAACTATTGTGCTGTCTTCTTCTCAGGAATTGTTTTGCATCTGCTTCAGCTGACAACATTAAGAAATTTAACCTCCCGAAAGGGGAATTCTTACACAACATGCTGTGAGTTCTCAGCTAGCTTTTCTTTTATGTAAAGTTGCAGAATTTTTTTTTTCTTCCCTGTTAATATTAATATTATGTTCATCTTGTAAAAAATTTCTTAATAGGAGTGATATTCGTATAATTTTCTTGGGATAATCTAGTGAGATCGATTCTGATTTGGGATGATAGTCTGAGGCAGCTAAGTGAAAACTGTATATAATTAATAATAACCATATGAGTTTTTCCCTCTTGTTGGGAAGAGGCAAAATCAATGATGCACCCATTGTTTTGCACATATACTTTTGTTATTTTCTTTATTCCTCTCGTATTGACTTGAGCTGGAATCAGTCAAAAATCACTTTTAAAGTAGTCTGAGCATCCACTGAGCGTATTTACCATGTCTAGTGTTAAATTGATATTCTGATGTTGTTAGTGGTGGTTTCTGAGCAGCTCCCAGCAAAAAACTATAATCAATGCGATGGCTGTCAATGAGGAGGGTGTGTTGGCCACAGGAGGTATGGGATTTGATAAATTTGGTGGTGAATTATCTTCTATTAAGGAACATGCGGAGAAAGACTTTTGGGTGCCTAATGTCTAGGGCACACTTTCTACAATTTACTTTCTCATACTTATTTTCTTCTTTCTTTTTTTTTCCTGTTTTCTCTTTCTTGTATTTCCACACTGAAGTCGATGAGGTTTATGGAAATAATATTTTTAATCTTTTCTCCTTTTGTTTATATAAGGTGACAATGGCAGTCTTTGGTTCTGGGATTGGAAGAGTGGTCACAATTTTCAGCAAGCCCAAACAATTGTACAGCCTGGTATATATTGTTTTTCTTTTTTGGGGGGCGGAGGGGGTGATTCTAAGAGGAGTCCAGTTTAATGACTGTTAAGTTCTTCCTTGCAGGTTCATTGGATAGTGAAGCTGGAATCTATGCTACATCCTACGACGTAACTGGTTCAAGGCTTATTACTTGTGAGGCTGACAAGACAATTAAAATGTGGAAAGAAGATGAGAATGCCACTCCAGAAACTCATCCCGTTAATTTCAAGCCGCCTAAAGATATTCGGCGGTTTTAGTGGTCATCCTACTCTTTTTCTCAGGTTGGTTATATTCATATTAGTTCACGCTGGAATGGTAAATGTGAAGTAAATTAGAACTGTAATGTGTGTACACAATTTGCTTTATTATATACACACGGTTTTCTGGGAAATATATTTTTTGTAAGCTTTGATGTAAGGTCAAGACCTGTGTAGGCAGAAATTTTCATATATTTTTGAAGTACTGGTGTTGCTAAATTGTTCTTGTTTTGGGTTGATGTGGCTCAAAGTCGTGTAAACTATTGAAACATTAGCCACTTGTAGTTGTAATTTAGATGCCGTTTGGATAGTGAGTTGAGATGAGATGAATTAAAATGAGATGAGTTGAGATGAAAATTGAATAGAATATTATTATAATATAGTGTTATTTTTTGTTTTGAGATATGAAAAAATAGAATTATTTATTATATTTTACGTGAAAATATAAAAAAAATTATAATAATAAGATAAAATACTTTCACTATTCGAACGTTGCCTAATCTATGAAATTAATGCCCGTTTTCATCAAGGGCCTTCAGCATCTAACGGTTTAAATCAAGATTTTTAGAGCCGACTCTCACAATTTGAATTTTTGGGTCCAATATTACTGACGATTGTAGTTTTGATTGGGCTTGGTTAGAATAATATTGGAAGTGCATAATTAGGTGCAGCTTGAATATTTTTCTAACACTACATAATGAATTAAGTTTAGAACAAAAAAACATGGGTTGCCAAAATTATGTTCCAAGTTCATTGGTTATTCTGTTCCCTAATAGTTGCTGGATTGAAGCGAAGATCCATCAACAAAAGCTACTTCTCTTGCATGCGTGCACCTGATTTGCCTTTTCTTCGGGGATAATACAGGAAAGGTTAGGAGTCTTTGTTCCCAATAATATGTACCATATCCGTAGTATCTTCGTGTCTAAGCTATAAATGACAATCGTTGCAGTTGAGTCCTTGTTTCCAACAGGCAGGCACTGTATTCATGGCACACCTGGCGGTCAATTAAGGAACATCACATGTTCTCGGTCACAATTTCATGTACAACAGATCTATCTTTTTTTTTATTCTTCCCCAATTCAGTTGTCAACTTCAGTAAAGCTGTAAAGGCATACGTACGAGAATGCCTTAGCTTTAGATCAAAATCATTGTTTCACAGTTTTCCAGAAGTAAACCGAGTTGCTGCCAAATTTTTTAGCATAATGTCTCTATAAACTAAACAAGCTAAGCACACTCTCTAAACCCACCGACGATTGGTTGGGCCATAGTTACCCCAAATGATCGTCCACCACCCATCGGAATAGTTTTCTTGGGATGGATATGGCTGCCCTTTTTTTGCCCTTTCCATCTTTTTCATTATTTTGTTTCTTAAAAAAAGTGACGAAATCAAGATGTATGGATCAAATAATTGTGGAAGGCGACTCAAGCAATAACCAATTCTTTAACAGTTTAAAATTGGACACTGGATCCTATAATTATTATAGGTGACATCCAGCTGAGATCTTTCAAATTTTAAGAAGTGAGAAAAGTTCATCAATCTAAAAATTGATATGTGCACAATTTAGTATAATGGACAACGACAATGCAAATTTATGAGAACATTCTATTCATAAAAATTCCACCTAATTTATTAAGATTTTATAGAGGAAAAGATCATCCTTAAATTTTATGTATTTTGTAATAAAGGCCTTGGCTCTGACTTTATATTATTATTTTTTTAAAGTGGTTATATACGTACCACTCATTTACAATTATTTTACAACTTATGTGTGTATTTGAATTTTTATTTTTATTTTTTTTTTATCATTTTTTAAGCATTTTTTTACATTCTTAATCATTAAAAAAATATATATAATTTTATTAATATTTACATTTTTTAATTATTAAATAAAATTAAAAATTAAATACAAAAAAAGTTATAAATAAATTATGATTCATTTTTTTTTATCTATAAAGTAATTATGACTTCATTAAAAAAAAAGTACTTTCCTAATATCAGTTTTGCGAGACGGTGAGGTGGAGGAGAGAGAGAGAGCAAACTGGCCACTGGGTCTATGTTAAAGGAAAAGTTATTCTATTTGTGAAAGACTTGAAGGCAGCAGTGAGGCTTTTATATAGGATCCGGCGGCAGATAACCGAGCCAGGTGTTCGCCCACACACCACATGACATCCCGCAAGAAAGGGAGAAATAAGGAAAGAAAGAAAACGCAACCAAGCCAGAGGCAAAGCCAACCCTTACCTTTGGAACGATTATACGGCCAAGTTTCATGCATGCAATGCAACTGCATCAGCATCAGCATCAGCATCAGCATGCAGAGCTATAAACTATAAAGTCCCCACGACTCCAAACTCTTCCTCCACTCCCTCTTCCCTCAACTCATCTCCCCCCAAAAAACCTGTCTTTTCTTTCGCATTTATAAACAAACTCCGCCCTCTCAAATCTCGTTCGTATAAGAAAAGAATGAACTCCGAGCTCATTCATAGGAGCTACCATACCCAAAACCCTGAACCACCCAACCATCTTCATTCTCCGAAACCTGGAAAGCCTCTCCAGAATTCCACCAATACCTTCTTTCTCTACATTCTCCGCGAGCAGCGCCTCCTGTTCGTCCTCCTCGGCATCGCCATCGCCACGCTTTTCTTCAGCTTCGTGCCACCGTTGGATCAAGATCACCGTCGATTCCATCTGGTCCACGCAGACCGCCCGGTTTTCCAGTCGGAGGTGTCAAAGTCGACTATCCTCCCGTCTACTGGCCGGCGCGTGCTTTACGGACTCGGGCACGTGAATGTGGGTGGGAAACTGCCGCTGGGGCTGAAGAGGAAGACTCTGAGGGTGTTGGTGACAGGTGGGGCCGGCTTCGTGGGGAGCCACCTCGTGGACCGTCTGATGGAACGGGGAGATAGCGTGATGGTGGTGGATAATTTCTTCACGGGGAGGAAGGACAACCTGGTTCACCATTTCGGGAACCCGAGGTTCGAGCTGATCCGTCATGACGTCGTCGAGCCGATTCTACTTGAGGTTGATCGGATCTACCATCTCGCTTGCCCTGCCTCTCCGGTGCATTACAAGTACAATCCGGTCAAGACCATCATATCCTTTCTCTTTACTTTTTGAAAAAATCTATGTAACTTTTACGCGTCACACTTTATTTTATTTTATTTTTAATTAAATATTTAATATATAAATAATAAATAAAAAAAATAATTTAATTTAAAAAAATAAAAAAAAAAAAAAAATAATAATGTATAGAGTTTGAGAAATTATATAGACTCCTCTTACTTTTTACACACAAATATACCATTTATATACTCTCCGTATTTTCTGTTTTGTTAATGGCAAAATATTAGTCGTTGGTTATGTGAACTTAGCAAGTGATTTGGAATCTTCTAAAGTTTTGAGTTCAAATTTGTATATACATTCACTTAGATTATTGGCATTCGGGATTCATTGAATTTATCTTATAGTTATTTTAGATATCGTTTGAAAATTAGATCTAACTAAAATTAATTTAATTCAATCTAATTTTAAGTTTAGGTAACATTTAAATATTTAACTTTTAAATAATCAAACTCATTTCAACTCAAAAGTTAAAACTTCTTTACTTGAGATCCACAACTATTTTCAAATCATGAACACCTCTTCATATGACAATCATTTCAAATTTTCATAAATACATCTAAAAATTCATTTAACATCAAAATATATTAAACTCATTTTATGTAGATTCTATAAAATTCACTTCACTATCTTAATTCAACAACTATTTATAAAGAACTCAATTGATCTAAATTCAATTTAAATTTTAAATGGGATCTAAGCTACAAATCAAACTTAACTAGGAGTTCCTACAACCTTTTGCTGTTTATACACACTCCAATCCTATTCTTAATAAGGTGCTATTATAATCACATGATCAATAACAATATCACTTTCCTGTTGTGAATTACCATTTTTTGTATCCTAAAAGGATAATGTTAAAATCAATGCATTGATTTTAACCTAATTTTATGATGTTTTTGTAACCGCGGCTTTTGTGTGCTTTTCTTGTTGTGGGTGCCGTTTTGTTGTCCTTGACTTTGTTTGTTTTAGGGGCCCACAAGACCAATGTGGTGGGGACGCTGAACATGCTAGGACTGGCAAAAAGGGTTGGTGCAAGGTTTCTGCTAACCAGCACCAGTGAGGTGTACGGTGATCCTCTTCAGCATCCTCAGGCCGAGACCTACTGGGGCAATGTCAACCCCATTGGTAAGAACTTCCCACAAGTTTTGATATTTCAAAGTTTTTCAAACGAAAAAATGGATAAAATTTTATTGTCACTTAATCATTATTCCTCTATTAAGATATATGATTTAAATGTGGTTCATTGTTAAACAATAAAACCATATTGAGTTCTTGTAACATACTCCTTTGACTTCTCTATTGAACATGGAAAATAAATGTAATTATTGATCATCATTATGGTCATTGATCCCAAATATTACACTTACTATTATTACACATTTTAAATAATTGTACGTTGTAGTGGTGAAACTGCGTGATTGGAGATGACAAGATTTTGAATAAAAATTAGTATTTGCTTGACATAGAATATATTATAAACAGTATTAAAACATTCTTATTAGATTGTTTAAAGTTAAATTTTAAAAAGTATAAATTTATACTCATATAAAAAAAATTTGATCATATTTGATAAAAAATGAGGAGAAAAAAGTGGAAGAATGGAATATAAGTATTTTTGTTTTCAAAAGTGAATAATAAAGTTAAAAATTTGTGCAAAATTTTTTATATGTGTGTAAACTTATACTTTTTAAAGTTTAACTTTGGGCAATCCAATGAGAATGCTCTTAAGAGTATTGGCATTGGATTTATCAAAAGTTAAATCAAATGTGAAATTTGATAAATTTACCCAAAACACAACTATATCGGATTCATCAAGGGCATCCCTTTGAAGCTATGAGCTACAATTACTTCACTTCATCTTTCAAATGTGAAGGCTTAGTGTTATTCACTCGTCAAAATAATTTTTTATTTTTTTAAATATATTTATTCGATGAATAAATTGTAAATGTGTTTGTTAGTATCATAAATTATTTATATATGATTATTTGGTAGAAAAATGGTTGGCAAAATGTATTTTTTGGGTAACTAGGTTGAGGAAAAAAAAGTAGTTGGAAAAGAATAATTTAATTATCAAATTAAATTATTAATATACATGTAGTTAGTGTAATTATAAAATATAAAAAAATTAAAAATATTATTATTAAAAAAATATTATTATATTATTATTTTGATGAATCAAATGGTTAATCTAATACGGAATTATGGATAGGCAAGTTTTGGATTTATAATATACTTATATTTTTTTTTTATCAAATTATGAAGAATATATTGATGAAGCTAATGTAGATGCTATTAACTATTGAAATGGCTACTTTTTTTACTCATCATAATTCTGGTAATGATCATGATCATGTGCGCATCATGGCATGGCAGGGGTAAGGAGCTGCTATGACGAGGGGAAGCGCACGGCAGAGACCTTAAGCATGGACTATCATCGAGGCCTTGGCATTGAGGTCAGATTTTCTTGTATTAATTCCTCAACTTTAATATTCAATTGCATGATGACCCATTAATTCTTTGCTCACCATATCTTCGAAGCTTCAAGATTTGAGGAATTACAATTTTAGATCTTAATTTACAAATGTTTTACAGGTGAGGATTGCTCGAATTTTTAACACATATGGGCCACGTATGTGTATAGACGATGGTCGTGTTGTTAGCAATTTTGTAGCTCAGGTAATCTAATTTATATAATATATATTAATTATTTTCCACTTGTTCTTTCTTTTATATTTGTCTGTCTCTGTTTTCTCTATTCTAATTATTAACATTAATTAAAGAGTTTAAGATGATATATAGTGCTAACAATTTATATCTGTGGATTCCTTATGTTACTGCATTAATTGCAAAGGCATTGAGGAAGGAGCCGTTGACTGTCTATGGTGATGGAAAGCAAACCAGGAGCTTCCAATACGTTTCGGATCTGGTGAGTTTTTTTTTTTTTTTTTTTTTTGTGAAAAAAAAACTATATATTAATGCAATATTCATATGGAATATCCTATTAAACCAAACTTTTGAATCCATCTGCTTGTTTAGTAGCACTTTGTGTGCATGTATGACATATATATATATATATATAATATATGTCTATTCTATTATAATAAATAGTTATTAACTGTTACTTAATGGATTTTTTTATTTTACATTAATTTTTCCATTTTTTGTTAACTTTTTTATTTCCTGTTAAATTTAACAACCATTTAAGTATTCTAATATAAATTTAAAATTACCATAATAATATTCAAACGAGATACAAGATCTTTTTTTATTTTTGTTTACTTAAATCAACTCACTATATATCCTCTCAATAATATCTAATAATTAATATTCGTAGTCATGTAAGCATCATTTAAAAAAAAAATACAAATTATATAAAAATTAATTTTTAAATAATAAAATCATTATTTTAAGAAGAATAAATAATGTTAAGATAACTCATAAGCATTATGAGTTAGCTTAACAATATGTCTTTTAATTCAAACACATAGTGATAATCGAAAGTCTCATTATTCAAATTCTTCAATTAAATCTAGTCAAATTCAAAACTAATCTCAATCTCTTATCAATATTGCTTTTCTTCCATCATCTATAAAACTCACCCAAAATTCAAATTAAACATACAAAAAATCTGAAATCAACTTCTGTTTTGCCCAACAATATGAACTATGTTTATCTATGAAATTATATTGCTGTTTTAACTAATACTTTTGTATTATAATTTATGGAAAGTATGTAATTATTATTCTCTATTTAACTATGGTTATCCATTAAATATTTGTCAGAATTTATATTTTTTTCTTCTAAACATTACATTATTGATCGAAATTTATTTTTTCATAAAAATAATATCATTTTTTAAAAATAATCGCATAACTAATCTAAATAAATGTACGTGTTTTGTATGTTGTTCATCCCTAATATATATATATATACACGTCTTTTTGTAAAAAAGTGAGTGTCACTAATAAAAAATAGTTTTTTTAACACTTTTTTAAAAGAGTTCACTTTTTTATAAGAATCTACATGAGGATTATCTATTTGGCAATTAAACACTAGTATCTCTTTTCTTTTTTTATTTCTTTTTTTCTCTTTGGTACTTAGTATCAGTAGACGACAGATCTTAATCCAATTGTGAAGGTTACAAGAAAGAATAATTCGAATTAGTTGCAGGAGATTTGAATCAAAATACGCATGATGGTGTTTGAATATAATCGATGGAGTGAGCGTTTGATGTTTACTTTTGTCTTAAGATAAGATATTTTCTTCCTTTGCTTGGGTGTGGATGTCTGTGTTTGCGAATTGTATAAAAAACAAGCGTGGCTTCCATCGGGGCCGGAAGGTCAGGTGGTTGGGGTTTGCGGGGTAGGCTTTCTGACTGCAGTGGTCTGATGTCCGCCAACTAATTACATTGCTCACTCACTGCATTACGCATTATTTATGGTGAATATGAGTATTCATGATTTGTGTTGTATTTGCACAAAACAATTTGATGTTAGGTGGAGGGTCTAATGCGGCTGATGGAAGGTGATCATGTGGGTCCTTTCAATCTTGGGAACCCTGGTGAATTCACCATGCTCGAACTTGCTCAGGTTCTTTTCATTATTAATCTTTTCCAAATTTACTACACAAATCCCTCTTTTATATATGAGAAATGATATCTATAAATCTCAAATGCACAGATTTCGTATAAATCTTTTATAAAAAAAAAGTGAAAAACTCACTTTTCCTTTAATGGGGCTTATATTATTACCAAAGAGTTATACAAAACTTGTATATATGGAGTTTGTACTTAGCATTACTCTTGCTAAATAATCTTTACACATAGGTGCAACGAAAAGTCGAAAAATATTATGCCTATATGGAGATGTTACAAAAAGAAAATTTACAAATTAAGGTAATGTAATGCACCATGTTTGTTTAACAATAATAAGAGATTTATAAATTAACGTATTACTTAAGTCACTTCAATTTATAAAGAGAAATAATATTTGTAGTTAGAGTATAAATGGTCCGGTCTGGTTCGAAAAAAATGTAGACCAGTTCTATTCGGTCCAAGAATTTTCGCACCCTGGACCGGACCAAATAAGATTCGGTCCATATCGGTCCAGTCCAATTCGATCTAGGGGCGGTCCGGTCCGGTTCAGGGGTACCCCATATGATTTAATGGACTAAATTTAATCCAAAATATTGCAATAATTAAATATATTTTTTTGGCCTAAGTTTATAAATTATTAAATATATACTATTACTACTTTTAAAAAAATAATAATCTTTACCAATTGTCAATTTCTAATTTCATCTAAATATTAAACAAAACATACAGTTATAACTTATAGTCTATAGACTTAATATTTATACTATAAGTTATAATTAATATTCTAGATTATATATAGCCCATAAGTTGATTAATTAATTTAATCCTCATAAGTCATATCAATTAATTAATGATATTAATGATCATTAATCATACTTCATATATAATTAAAAACAACAATAATAATTAATATTTATAATTGTTACATGTAATCATAAGAAGAGTAATTATTAATTAGTTAATAGTGATTTAGTGATACATCATAGGTTGATTAACTATAACTAATAACACCATTACATAATTTACATTAGTATATTATAAATTTATATGTTAGTGAATAGTGATAAATTAGTAATAATATATTGAATAATAATAATACACTTAATACTTATAAGTTATTATTAATACTCTATATAAATATATTATAATTTATACTTTATATTATAACTATTATAAATTATAATATGTTAATATTATAAGAGTATATATTATATATTAATATGTTATATTATCACTCTTAATCTATATTAATATTAATATTAATATTATATACTATTACTTATATATACATATATATATATATAAAATATATATGTGTGCATTCGGTCCGGTTCGGTCCGATCCAAGGGAGAAATGTTCTCCCTCTGGACCGGACTGGAAATTTTCGGTCCATAAAAAAATTGGACCAAAGGACCGGAACCGAATTCCATCCGGTCCTGTCCGGTCTACCAGTCCGGTTCGATTTTTTTACAGTCCTATTTGTAGTCGTAGAAAAATATTGCACAATCGTTTTCAAAAAAGTAAGTAAATATGGAGTCCACATAAAAAAAAAATATTTAATAGTGGAACCAACTTTTTTATTAAAGCGATTATGCGATATTTACATATTTTACGAGTGTATGTAGCATTGTTGATTTATAAAATCTATTTAAGGACCAATCATTTCTCATTTAAGGTAAGGAGTGATTTGGAAATTTTTTGTGCAGGTGGTACAAGAGACTATAGATCCCAATGCGAAGATAGAGTTTAGGCCTAATACAGAGGATGACCCACATAAGAGGAAGCCAGACATTAGCAAGGCCCAAGAGCTTCTTGGATGGCAACCCATTGTATCCCTTCGCAAGGGACTTCCTCTAATGGTAGAAGACTTTCGACAGCGTATATTTGGTGACCTCAAAGATGGTACTACTACTGTTGGAAATACAGATACTATTACGTCCACCTTCGTATAAGTATACAGTGTTCCTGATGGCCACGCATCCAAGAATGAGAATTGTAATGAAAATAAAGATCCAATAAGAGGAATGCTTTTGATTAGCTAACACCTTGGCTTTCTCTTGACAACATTAATGAAGATTAAAGTTCGCAGCATCGAAAACAAATCTCACAACTGCCAGGAGCAATATCATTTATGGGAGCATTTGAGTGACCTTCTCTTTGTATTTAGTTTTGTCATCTTTAATATATTTTTCATTTATTTAAGTGATACAAGCAGCATTATTTTCGTATAAAATTATTGGACTATTATTGATCATGAAAATATTACACTTTTCTTGAATATATTGAATTACTGATCTCAGCCAAATATACTCTCGACTTATTTCATGAATTATAATGATTTTTGAGTGATTTAAAGATGTGGTAGATAATATTTACTTGACAAACTTGCATGATATAGTAGAATTTTTATAAATAAACACGTATCCAATTTGAAATCTACCTCTATGGGGATCTGAAAGATAACCTGCAATATCCAACCAACTGTGAACTTGATCCATGCTGATAAAATAATTTCATATCAACCATTCATCGGAGGTAACGAAGGACATGTTTAATATCATTTTAATGTCTTTAAGTTGGTGTAGAACTATATCTTGCAAGTAGATTAATAAAAAATACAATATCAAGTAGAGTGCAATTTGTAAGATACATAAATGCTCCAATTACACTGAGATATGGTATTTCAGGACTAAAAATTTCTTCAATATCTTCACAAGGACGAAATAAATCTTTATGTATATCAAGTGATTGAATAACTATTGGAGTACTTAAAGGATAAACTTTATCCATATAAAAGTGTTTCAGGACTTTTTCTGTATACATTGACTGATGAATAAGAACTTCATTTAGCAAATGCTTGAGCTACAGGCCGAGATAAAATTTCGTTTTGCCAAGATCTTTCATTTCAAATTCATTTTTTTAAATATGTAACGGTTATTATAATCTTTTCAGGAGTTCCAATAAAATTTAAATCATTCTTATATACAGTAATAATGGCAAATATGAATTCTGGTTTCTTAATAAAAACACATGGGCCTATTGGATTATTTTCAAATCTTTTTTTCAATAAGTATTCATCGAGATGATTATACCACATGTGTCAGAATTCTTTTGTAGAGATCTTTGAAACTTGATAGAGTACATATTTTTGAATGTACATAGATTAGATGCTTCAAATATTTTATAGCCTTTAGAGATTTTCATATATATGTCATGATCCAATAATCCACAGAAACAGGTAGTTTTAATTTCATAAGAAAATGTCTAACGATTAGCTAAAGTCTTTTGATTAGTGATTCAACTAAACTATTTTGAGTGTGTGCAGGGCAACAAGATCTTCAAAATCTATTCCTATTAACATGCAATAATTATCAAAAGATTGAAATGTAAATTCACCTGCATTATCCAATCAAATAATTTTAATTGGATAGTCAGAAAATTGTGTTCGTAGTTTAATTATTAGGGCAAGAAATATAGACAATACGACATTTTTAGTGGAGAAAAGACAAGCATGTGACCATTGACTTAATGCATCAATTAAAACTATAAAATATCTGAATAGTCCACTTGATGGCTTAATAGACTTACATATATCCCCATGAATCATTTGTGAAAATGATGAGAATTCAACAACAACCTTTGAGGGAGATAATTTGATAATCAATTTAACTTGATAACAAGCAGTGGATATTCATTGGGTAAAATAGCCTTTTGATTCTTTAGGGGATGCCCATAAGTTATCAATGGTTTGTCTCATCATTATTGATCCAAATGTCCAAGGTGCTTATGCCAAGTTATAAATACTTGTTATCATTACCATTTATGATTCAATTATTATCATTTTTGTATAATAAAATCCAGAAGAGAGAATAAACAACTTTTCTAATATGAGCTTCTGGCTCAAAATCATTTTAGTAATGAGGATATGCTCTTTATTGCTTTTGTTGGAGGTTTCAATATAATAATTATTACGATATATATCTTTGAAACTCGACAAAATTTTGTACCATTAGGCAACACATATAACCTTTTCTGGAGCCCTCAATTAGATTTGATGAACCCGATATGGTATGGACATAGTCTTTGTTTAATGTTAAATTTTGAAAATATTTCTTATTTTAAAAATTGTATGAGTTGTAGCACTGTCAGTAAGACATATATTTCTTAATTCATTTCAGAGATAAAAAGTTCATCAATAGGACCCATAATTCTACAATAGGGGTGCTACCCGCCCTACTGAGGGCAAGGCCACCCTCCAACCGCCCCCCGGCCTTGCATGGGCAGGGGTCCCCTTTTCTTTCCCGTGCTCCGCCCCCATCTATGCAAGGGCGGGGTACCCCATTCACTGACGGGGGTGCGGAGGTAGACATCCAACCGTTCGCCCCCCGTTGCTCCCCTCTCCTCTCCCAAATCCAAACAAACATCAAATAGAGATCGACTGATTGAGAGCGAGAATCCAAACCTACAAACAAAATCAAGAGGGAGATGGAGAGAGGTTGAGAAATGAAAATGAAATTGACGCAGTGAAGGCCAACATAGCTTTGTGCTGTTGTCATCATCACAGCGAACGTCGAAGGGCTTTTACACATAAAGATCGTCTGAGTTCGACTCTTTGACAATAGAATAGCAAGAATAGAATCCCGTTACGCACCATTTCAAATCTAACTCCAATGAACCGTTTCATTTTTGAGCCTAACGCACCGTTTCAACTGAGCCCACTACGCATCGTTTCGAATTTTTGAGTTAGCAATTCGACGCCAAACCCTTAATTTCACTTTCTTCCATTTCAATTCAACCTTAGTTCTCGAATCTTCCTCAATCCAGGCTCACATCGAACGTGAGATCATTAAATTGAGCATAAAAGAATGAGAGAGATAAGATAAAGTACCTGTTGATTGTCTCATTACCCATGGTTGAGGATTGGAGAGGGAGATCGAAGACGAGCTCTTATTCTTCTTCAGTGCCTTTGGCTACTTCTAATCACCAGCAAGTCACAACGCCTCATTCTTCATCTTCTTCTCCCCCCCCCCTTAAGCCCACAATGCCTCCTCTTGTATGCGTTGTACAATGGCTTTCTAGTTTTTATGTTGAAACCCTAGTTGAGGACGACATTATAAAACTCGATCTGCGTAGGTAACATATATAAATTAATAAATATATATGTGTGTGTAATGGTGATAGCGGGGACGGGGTATTTGCGAGATGGGGAGCCTCTCATACTGCCCCGTCCCCGCCCTCGCCTTAAGGGCAGAATGCGGGCGAGGGTCCCTCGCCTCCCACCTGCTGGACGAGTTTAGCCATCCCGCCCCAACTGGGCGGAGCGATTTTTGAGCGAGCTAGCGGGCGTGGCTACTCGCTGCCCACCCTTATTCTACAAAATATATAAAGCTTTCATTACTTAAAAAAATATTGCAAAATATTAAAAAACTTTAATATAATATATAAAAGTCTAGTATAAGTCAACCAAGTGTTTGGCCGTACAACAGGTACGTGACCAATGTCTAGTTATACTATATCTATGGCATACATATTCATTTTTTTTTTAAGATTGTTCTGAGAGTCTTTACTTTTTTTTGAGTTGGATCACTTCTAGTGATATATTGTATTTCTATTATTATCTCATTTAGTGTTGTTGCTTATGAGACCCACACTTCTATAATTGTTTCTACTACGTCCATGTCTTCGGTTCTTTTGAAAGGATGCACAATTCATTTCTGGGAATGATATAAATTCAGTATTATTCACTTCAGATAATAATGTGTAACTAGTAGGACGTGATTGATATTCTTTTTAACAAAAAATCATTATTTTGTTTAGCTATAAGATAAGATATAAATTCAGAATATATTTGAACTTTTACTTTCGATACTGCTGCTGCAAGAGCACATTCGAGACATGAAAAACAGTATATGTCTTATTTAATATATCATCATTAATTACTTTTTCACCGTATAATTATAATACTGAGTTTATTTTAAATAGTGTAGAGTTATACTCATTAACATTCTTGAAATCTTGCAACTTCAGGTTCAATTAGTTATAATGAGTTTTTGGGAGGATTACAGTCTTTTGGTACTCAAATCTTTCGCTTAAATCATTCTACAAAATAAGGAGATCTTTCTCCGTAAGATACTCAGCACGGTCTTGTAGGAATGTATGATTTTCTTCTTTAATTGTATTTTTAGGTTCATTATATTAGATAGATCTCATCAAAGATCCAGGATAAATAATAATTTTTTGCTTTAAAAATGTCAAGAATAACAAATTCCAAGATTTGACATTTTCTACATATATAAATCATGAAAATAAATATGTATCTAAAAAATATATTCACAAAATTATAATAATAAGCGCAAAGTTTTATTAAGTAATAATTAACAATATAACATTTTATATTCATCTCAAGGACTGCAAATAATATATTGAAAAACTTACTTGAAGTAGAAGACCACTAGCTTCAGAATCGGCAGAGTATCGTGCTGATAACATATTATAAAACTAAAAGAAATAATATTGTAAGAGAAAATATTTATAAAATTTTATTATTCAAGCAATGAAATTCATGTTCGTACAAATGATTAAATGCTCATATATATCAAGTTTAAAAGTTGGCTTGAATGCTAAAATTGAATTCGGCATAATTGTTGAAATGATAGGCGGTGAACAAATCGATGGCCATCCACCTTTTTGTAAAGTCATTTCATAACATGTGTGCGTTTTTTAGTTTTTTTCTTTATAAATACTGTTCTCTGTACTAAATTTTGCTAGATCTAATCACATATGTTAGATATCGTAATGTTTAAGTGGTTGATATATAAGACCATCTAAAATGTATCATGACAATAAATGTGATTTAGAATGATAAAACTTAAGATGGACAAGTTTTCGATATATCAATAACACCATACATGGTCCTTTGATATCTCAATTGTGAGAAACAATTAGAGTGCAACACTTGGTTCTTGCATTTGTTTGCATTTCCCAATGATAATGGAAGCATGAATTCATCTAGTTTGGTATAAAAAACTTCCACATGATATTATACATGTATACATGTTTTAAAAGTAATGCTACTCACCATCCTTTCATCATTTCATGATGTGGTATTGCTAGGATAAATCTTTACAACGATATTGTATAACTAAGAAGACATGGTGCTACTACAAAGGGTGATTGGAGAATGTGTAAGGGACGGTTGTTGTTGCTGAGTGATGGTGCATGTCCTAGGCAGAATCACCATAGCGCGACATCTGTATATTTAGTACCGCATGCTTTGCATAGGGAGCACTACGTGTTGCATGACCTGCATGTGTTGTAAGATTCTTGGGCAGGTCTTGCACTTGCTATTGCCGCCTGTGCATTGCAGATATGTGAGGAATAATTAGGCTTAACAAACCCCCTTAAGTCAAGTGGCAATGAAACTGAGCATAGAGTTGAACACAAGTATTAAAACTGTGTTGTAGACAAAGGTTTTGTTAAAATATGTCACTTGATACTTTCTAGAAATAAAAGCAACCCATAGTGATTTGTTAAGCACTTGATCTCTCATAAAATGAAAATCTATCTCAACATGCTTGGTTCTAGCATGGAATACTAGATTAGAGGATAAATACATAGCTCTTAAATTGTCACAAAACAACATTGGTGCAGTGGTGAGGTTAATGTCAAGATCTCGACATAGATGTTGTGTCCATATTACCTCGTCAGTAATATTTGCTACAGACTTGAACTCAGCCTCAATTGATGATCTTTTGACGGTTTGTTGCTTTCTTGAGGACCATGAGATGAGGTTGCAACTAGAGAATAAACATCAAGCATTGGTTGAATGCCTGTCATCCTGGCATCTAACCCAATCCACATTCGAGAAAGCAGTTAAATTCAGTGATGGAGACCGAGGGAAGCATAATCCAAGTTGTGAAGTGTTCTTCAAATCAATGTTTTGAATACCATACCGATAGACGTTTCGGTCAAGACATTGAAATAAAATATTTTGATATCAGTATCATTTCGTATACCGTTTTAAAATAATCTATACATGAATAAATTATATATATATATATAAATACAATTATAAATTATATTTAAAAATTATAGTCAATATATGAATAAATTATATATGTAAATATATATGTAAATAGTCTAGTCTGAATTGAGATTAAAAAGTAACAATAAAAAAAATAAAAGACCAAAATTCAATATGGCTGAAATGTAAATATCAGCTAGTACTGGTCGATATTTCGGCTGAAATCTTGTGTATCGGCAAGTACGAAACACCTATGTAAACTATATCAGATAATGCTTCAAATACCTTAGTATTATTTTAACCACTTTCCATTGGGGAACTTTGGGAGAATGCATAAATTAATAGACTTTGCTTACTACAAAAGTGTGACATCCCGAATTTTTCCTATAGGACCTTGTTCATGCTTGGAGTGAATAACCGTTTTTTTACCCATTCTATTTTGAGGTGTTTGGAGTCTTTAGAAAAAAAAAAAAAAAGAGGAAGCCTTTTTGGGGATAGTTTTAAGAAGCCCTTAAACTTAAGCATTTTTCTTGTTTGAGGTATAAATGAATTAGGCCCTTAGAGTGGAGGCAAGGCCTAAAAAAATGCCCATAGGGCATTCAGCCATGGCATGTGGCACCTAGGGTTTTCTTTGAGCCCATTGGACAAGTGGCTAGCTAGGGTTCAAGAATCCTTGTATTTCCAAGAAGCTTTTCTTTGCATGGGATTGAGAAAAATGAAGATTTGGAAGAATTTTGAAAAAATGGGGAAGCGTGTAGGCACAAAGAAGGAAGTGTGTAGGCGCATATATTGAGTGAACTTGTTTGTTGATTGTTAGTTTTCCTTTTCCTTATTTGCTTGTTGGATTATTTCTATATTATCTCAATATTTTGTTAAGATTTTGCCTAAAGGTTTAATATAAGAGTATTTGATGGAGTATGATGAATACTTGAGAAAAACATGGAAGGAATGAGACTTAGTGGTTCTTGGCAAGGTGGTTGGGTCATGGTATGATTGATTGATTGATAAAAATTAAATTTTTGGGAGTTTGTATGTTTCGACTATGGTAAGTTTTGAAGGAAAGTTTAGACTTTTGACTTTTAGTTGGTGTTATGATCTTGACCTAAGTTTTTGGGTGGTTTATGAATTTATAATTACTGTTTACCTTGATGCATGGTTTTGGGTATATGCATGATTTGAGGATTAGGTCTTGTTATGTTGGGTTGTTAAGGAAAAAATAAAACAAATGAGCATCCTAGGTTTCAACTAAGGCCTATTATGATTTTGTTATTGAGTTTTGATGTTCTCTTAAGGAATGTAAGAGTTAGTAAAAAGAAAAGAGAAGGAAAACTAAGGTCCATGACCCATGTGTATTTCAGCCTTACCCCTCTAGGGTTTTGGATTGATTTGGTTGTTTCTTTTTAACTTGAATAAGGATGATTTCTTGAAATATAATTATGTTTGAGCATGATCAAGACACAATTTGGAAATTCATGCTTCATATGTCACATGAACTACATGCTTTGCATAAAAAAGTCAAAAGTTTGCATACAAGTTTATCTAAGTCACGAGTTTCATATCTTTGGGTCACTGTGTTTTTTTTTAAAAAGAAACGAGTCAAGAACCTTTTTATAAGAACCCCAAAGGCTAGGTAATAAGAATGTAAAATGTCATATTTTTATCCCTTAATGTTTAATTTTTTTATACTTATTTGATGTCTAAATGTACTCATTAGTTTTATATTTTGATTTAGGATGCAACTAGAGACGTTAAGTGCAAACGAAGCTAATTGAGTGATTTTGGACAATTTTGACATCGTTTCGTAACCTGGGCATAACTCTCTCTTCCAAAAATCGATTGAGATGATTCAAAATGTTATGGAACGCCAAGACAAATATCTACAACTTTTATGTTTTGAGTTTTGAGAGATGCTGGTTGCATCCAGATCTAAGTTGGGCTCGAAGTTGGCGCACCTGTGTTGACATTAATTCAATTGGACGTAGTTACACTTCAATTAAAAAGGGCCGGCACTTTGCTTTGTTTTTGGGCTTGAACATGCATGGGACATCACTAATATACGTATGTGAATGAGTGACATGATTGGGCCTGAAAATACACAGAATTGAAATTCATTTGAGGCCGCATGATTTAATTCTATTTGGGCACGACACTTTAGTTTTCTTGGATTGGATTTCAATTGGCTTTTCATTGGGAAACCCAAGTTTGAATTGAGCAGGACTCTTTACACATTAAACCTAAATGCATAAGTAGGGGTGCAAATAGTCCGATATGAAAAAAATGTGCACCGGTTCCATTCGGTTTAAAAATTTTTCTACCCTGGACCGACCAAACTCCTATTTGATCCATATTGGTCTGGTCTAATTCGGTCCAGGGGCGGTTTGGTCCGGTCCGGTCCGGTCCAAAGGCACCTAATATGATTTAATAGGCTAAATTTGATTCAAAATCTTGTAATAATGAAAAATAATTTTTAACCCAAATTTAATTATTTTTAACTCAATTTATGTATTTATCACAGATTTAAGCTAAATAATATTAAAAAAAACTTACTCTTAAAACAATTGACAAAAGAAAAATAATCTAAATAAAAAAGTTAAAAAAAAACTCATTTTAATGACCCTATAGCTAATAACATTATTACATTAGTATATTATAAATTTATATGTTAGTAAGTAATGATAAATTATTAATAATATATTAAATAATAATAATACACTTATTACTTATAAGTTATCACTAATATTCTATATAGATATACTATAATTTATATTTTTATACTATAATTAGTCAACTACTATAAATTATAATATGTTAATATTATAAGAATATATATTATATATTAACATATTGTACTACCACTCTTAATCTATATTAATATTAATATTATAATTTATATGCTATTATTTATATATATATATATATAAATATATAGTGTGCATTTGGTTCGGTCCGGTCCAGGAGGAGAAATGTGCTAGACCAGGACCGAACCGGAAATGTTCGATCCATACAAAAAATGGACTGGATCGAATTCCATCTGGTCCGGTTCGATCTTCTTACATCCCTAGGCATAAGCGAGAAATATATATATATATATATATATATATATATATATATATTGGAAGAGGAGCTCACTGCAGTTGGCCACAATACACACAAGCACATCCCTATCCCTCTCTTCTCTCTTTCTATTTTTTTTTCTCGAGTTTTTATTATGGTCCTGTGTGGCTAAACTTTTATATTTGATCTAAGGAAATAGAAATCTTAGAATCGATAAAACTGTGAGATCCAATTTGTGTTTTTATTGTTCAATTTATTATTTGAGTATCAGATGTTCTTCTATGCCCATTTTCATAATTATTTCATTTAATTATTATGAGGCCTACTAATTTATTATTCGTTATAATCTACTGGTAGGTTAGACATCAAATCCATAATTATTTGATCCCTCTAATCTGTGAAGCATAAAAGATTTAATGATTTGCTACGTCAGAAATTATTAGATCTTAAGAATTATTAGATCTTAAGAAAAACAATCGACTAAATTAAATGTGACCGCTTGTGCTTGTGTTGTTTAATTTCAGTGATCTCTCTGATTCTTAAGACTGTTATTACATCAAATCCTTAGCGCTTGTCTTGAGTCGTCTAGTAGTTAGGGTTAATCAGATTACTTGTTTTCTAATTAACTACAACTAAAGAGAGATAGGGAAATAGTTTTAATGGTGAATATTCAAAGTATTAATTGATATATATTTGCATCGATGATCAGTTGTAAAATTTTGATGGTAGATGTTAACTTAGACCAAGATTTATTCTGTTGATTGATTTCAATATTTTAAATTGAATTGTTCCTTAGTTTTTTTTTATTTTTCTTAAAATTATTTTTGTTATATTCAGAACCTTCTATCCTTGTTCACGTAGCATAAAATTAGGTTAGACACTCTCTGTGGGAACGATCCTTACTCGCACTACTATATACAGCACACCACTAGGGTAGGAAAATTTCCTAGTGGAACTCCCTGTTCATTTAGGAGTGATTAAAGTCGAGTGAAACCCTTAGGTCGACGAAGAACAGTCGACGGGCCTCGAATGGTTCATATTAATGGATTTCGGAACGATGTCTCACTTAAAGCTAATGGATGCCAAGGACGGTGAAGGCGAAATAAACGAATTGCCGTGTAAGAATATGATTATGACGTAGTCATTTCGACTAAAGTATTCATAGAGTGATGCGGTAATTAGCAGGGAACACACGATGCATAGGAGAGCCGTGAGGTATCCAACATGTTATATGAAGAGTCAAGATAAGAAAGACGATGAGCTTAAGAATGATACGAATAGGAAGAAAGATAAAAAAATGTTATGAATACTAAAAAAGACATGAAAGTTACGAAAAGTTGTGAATATGTGTCAAAAAAAGTCAAAGAAGCTTGAAAGTCTTATAAAAATGCATGATGCATAAGTCACATCATAAGTCTCATGTTCATGATTTGCGCACTTGTTTATGTTTACTTTTATATGCTTATGATACCTGTGTTAAGTTATCTGTATACTTACTGAGATTTCTCGAAATTTCACTTTGCTAATTTCAACTGTCATTCCTTCCCAGAATGGTAGAAGTACTTGCAGGTATAGATGGATGCGCGCATGAGATTAACTTCCCTGGAGATCCCGATAAGCCTTAAGGGCCCGATGGAGTACTTCACTTTTGATAGCTTAGAGGAGGTGGCCCCTATTTGGTATGACGGGCTGTTAGGAGACGTGAGGCAGAACACGCCTGTGTCGCAAGAGGACCTGTGACCTTGGGGTTGCTGTTTGGTTTTGCGTCTTGACGGATCCCTATTCCTTAATAACGTATCTGCCTCATCGACGGGGATACGTCGTCAGTAGGGCCGTAGTCTGAGCATGGGTCACTTTCTTTTTGGACTGTGGTATAAGGATGTGAAGTTGGAACCCTTTCTTAGAGGGCATGGGTGTTTGTTCCTTTTGAGTATAAGACAATATTTACTTTGGTATTGAAGGATTTGGTTTCCCGTTCTTTGGCAATTATGGATTTATGACTCAATACTTTATAGTGTTTTGTTTTATGAAAACTTTTGGGATTTTACTTTAGTACTACCATGTGATGATTGGCAATTTACTTTACTTTGCCTATCCTTTTAGAATTGACTTTATTCTTCTGTAATATTTATTGCATACTGCTAGTAAGTTAAGTGCATGCATTTTATTTCTGACATGAACGAAGAGTATGTAGCCTTATGTTACATGTTCCCGATGCTTCAGTTTACGTTCAATCCTAAGCGTAGGCTGGGGGCGTCAATAGGCAAGGAAAAACCAAGTCTGGTCTTGTGAATGATAGGTACTAGAGAGGCCTCACTGTGCTTTTATAAGGGTGGGATCTTCAAACCAATTGCCCGAGTGAATGCTAAGCTTCTCAAAGGTGGCCATGAGTGTTTTAATAGGTTTGGCTGATTGCATATTGGTCTTCCCCAACAAGTTAGTGATTTACTTTTGTTGTGTAAGTAGAATCGAGCCATCTGAGTTGTGTGTAGTCTCAATTCCTAAGAAGAAGTGCAGTCTTCCAAGATCGGTTATTGGGAACTCTGATCTCAATGCATGAAGATGGTCAGTTATAAGTTGCATACTTGATCCTGTAACAAAGAGGTCATCTATGTAGATGAAATTGTAAAACTGAGATTGATGAGCTTTTGGCTTAATCTGGAGTATCTTGCTCTAGGAGACTGCTTTAAGTCATAGATTGCCTTCCTTAATTTACACACATGAGTGAGATATTGGGGGTGAGAAAAGCCTGGTGGTTGAGTCATATAGACTATTTCAGACAAAGGATCATGAAAAAATGAATTTTGAACATCATATTATTGAATTGGCTAGCCATTTGTTACTACAAGAGATAATACCAGTCGAATTGTAGTTGCTTTAACTATGGGACTAAATATTTGATTGTAATCAAGTCCATTTTGTTGAAGAAATCCCTTGGCCACTAAACGGGCATTTATTCTTTCAATGGTACCATTGACAAGCTCCTTTGTTTGAAAAACTCATTTGCATGACACTATATTTTGAGGTTCTGATACAGGTACAAGAGACCATGTATCATTAGTTAGCAATGCATTAAATTCTTTTGACCTGGCCTCTCTCCATTCTTTGAATTTTTGTGCAATTGAGAAGCAAGTAGGTATGTCTGGGATGGTTGAGGTGGTGGATACATGTGTTTGAGGGTTCGGCCATCTGATTATTCCATCAGTGAACTGGCGTGGGCGAGATGAAGCAGTTCTCGGGGACTTGCCATGGGATGAGTTTGTTGTGAAGGTGCATAAGGTTGTGATTGAGGTTCTGAGGAAGACAATGGAGTTAAAGATGCTGAGATTGAATTGGACCCAAGATAGACTGGGCCTATGGAATGGTGTTGGTATTAGAAATGAGGATTGGCAAAATGGTAGTAGTGGGCTTGGGAAGTTTAATGGGCTTTACGATTTGATGGAAAAAAAATGTGACTCATCATATTTAACATCTCTTGAGATGTAAATTCTTTTTGATGGTTTGTGATAGCAAATGAACTTTATGTGGGCCAAACTTAAGCCGAGATAGACACATTGCAAGGCCCTATAATCAAACTTGTATTTGTTATAGGGCCAGGTTAAAGGCCAATAGACTGACCCAAATACAAACAAAGAGCTGTAGTCAGGTTCTCGCTGATGAAGAACTAAAAATGGTGAGGTTTTTTCGAGTGAAGAGGATGGGAGAAGATTAATCAATCTTACGGCATGTTGAAAGGCATATGGCTAGAAATTTAGTGGAATATATGCATGAGCAAGTAATGCTAGACTCGAGTCCATTGTATGCTTGTGTTTTATTTTGATGATGTCTATTTGAGTGTGAGCGTGAGGGCATGTAATACAGTGGATAATGCCTGAGTTTGATAACAATTCAGTGAATGGCTTAAACTCTCCACCCTAATCCGTTTGAAGTTGTTTGATTTTAGTGTGAAATTGCAACTCGACAAATGCTTTAAATTTCATAAAAACAAACAAGGCTTGAGAATTTTATTGGAGGGAAAAAATCCAAGAATACCAAGAAGAGTGATTATCAATAAAGGATATATAAGATTTAAAGCCATCTGAGGAGACATGAGGTGAAGGACCCCCATAAGTCACTAAGCACTAAATCAAAAGGAAACATAGACTTCATATTTCTAGAGTATGTAGGTACACGATGATGCTTGGCCATTGCACAAGCATTACTGAAATACATTGAAGGAACTTTTTTCAAATGAAAGACAATACTGAACAACTTGAAGGAAGGGGTGGGCGAGTCGCGCATGCCATACTGGGACAAAGGAAAATGAACTTGAATAAGGTTGGGGTGGCTAAGATGAGAGTGTATAATCCATTTTTTGTTGTCTCTTGGAGTAATGTGTTCCCTGTGATGAAGTTCTTCCCATGAAAGTGGTCCAAAAAGAAATGGAAAACACGTTGTTATCAATACAAAATTGCTTAACAAAGAGCAAGTTTTTAGTAAATGAGGGAACACAAAGTAGTTTTGTTAAAAGAAAATATGATGGAGGAGTTGGTAAAAGAGCATAACTAGTCTGAGAGATTGGGAGGGAGGATCCATCGCCAATCGAAGTTGGTCTGCACCATCGTATTTAGTGGACTATAGATTGAGATTAGCAAGCTCACTCGTGATATGATTCATTGTCGCCATGTCAAGATACCATGTAGAATTAGAAAGATACATGGAGGCATTGTAATGGGTAGAGGCAAGGGCAACCTAGGTGTATGCCTGGTTGAAACGATATATGCAGGTGAGCGCTATGTGTCCAACCATATTGTAGACTTGACAAACATATCTACAGTTAGTTGTGAGGGGATGGGAGAGTTAATTGTGAAACTAGTTGGAGAAGAGCTTCGATTGCGATTGTTGTTGCGGCCATAACTTTTGTTATTACGGGAATGGAAGGAGGGAGCACGAGTAGTGAAGTTTGCTGAGACTTCAAAGGAGAAAAGCAAGCCATTGGATGCATGGTGTTGCATATGGTCTTCATGAGCAAGAAAATCAGATAACACTGTCTTAGTGGGAATGGGAGCAACTCTTGTTGTTATGGATGAAACCAAAGCATCATCCTCTGGTCCTAGACTAGGAAGAAGGTATGGAATGAATTCTTCAGAAGGCAAAGGGCGCCCAACAGCCGCCATTGTGTCTTCAAGAGCCTTGGCATGTGGAAAGTATACAGAAATAGAGTTTGTACCTGATGAGTGCGTGAAAGTACACTTTAAATATCCTAATATTTAATTAAATTGTAAAAAATAAAAATAGAAATAATTAGATTTCACTGATTTTATTTAATTAGATTTTTATTTATATTGAGATGTTTTTAAGCATTATTTGTCTTATTTTATTTTTATTCTTTATTTTATTTTATTTTATTTTTAATTTTAATTTTCTTTCTTTCTTTCTTAATAGTTGAAGGAGGGAAAAGACAATTCAAATAAATGGGCTAATATACATACATTTGGACAGACAGGGCATGTTGGGATTTCAATTGAATGGGTCTACATCTTATGTCATGGCTAGAAATTATTGAAGCACGACACTTGAATTAAAAAGAAGAACACAGGTATGAGTGGAAAAGCAAGTTTGGGCAGAAAAAAATAAGAGCAAACACATGGGATTGACTTAAAGGCATGTGATGACTTCATATGGGCCACCTCTTCTTCATCACATGGGCTTTGGATATTTCAAGTTCAAGTAAAGCCACAAGTTGCTAGAGTTCACAAGTTGCACTATTCTATTTCATTTGAGATTTCACTTTGTGGGCCTGCCACTTCAACTTGTAATTGAGATTCAAATACAACACCGCACTTAGCGTGGGGGAACTGCAAATATCTATATATATATATATATATAGACGTGTATCTCCGTTTTTGGGGGGAACGAGAGTCGAGGCCGAGAACAACACGAACGCAATCAATGCCATTGGCTATTTGACTTTTTCTCTTAGTGATTTTTGTTATCCAACATGTGTGGAGGTAATTAAGTTCTCAAATAAGATTAGGGATGAACTTATATATTAGATGATATTTTTAATTCATGTATATGAATTTAATTTATTAAAACTCTTTTATTTAATCATTTTCAATATATTATTAGTGTTTTCTTATCCAAACAATCATAAAGTTTATTTCGTTTATAGATTCAGTCACACTTTTTTTATTGAATAGTTAGATCTTTGATTGTGTTTGGATCCATTGATTATTTATATTGATTTAATTTTCTGCTGCAATATCGCTCCCTAGGTATATTGTGGTCGTTGAATTTTTTCAATGTAGATAATAATTTATGTGATTTAAAAGTGATGAATAATTTTTCAAAAAGTTACATTCGATTTAATTTTAGTTTATAATTCTATATCTTCCGAATGAGAATTACGAAATTGAATTCTCAATTGAGTTATCAATGAATTAATAATAATTAAAATACCAAATATGTATAAGGGATTCCTGATACTCTACTGTTTGTCAATTTGAGTAAACTTTTCTGTTAATCATTTAGTTTAATTTTAATTTGCATTAAAATAACTTTTTATTCTCTTGTTAATCATTTAATATTTTTTTAGCTTCTTTGCTATTTTACTATTATTTTAATTTGTCTTCCTATAGAATCGACATTGCAAAGCTACACTACAGCTACCGCATTATTCTTTGGGTGTAATCAAATTTTTACGCCGTTACCAGGGAGACAGTAGAAGAATTTTTAGATAATTTTTTTTTCAACAGTTTGTAAAGGCAGTAACTTCGTTCCCTCTTTTTACTTGTTGCATTATGTTTTTTCTCTTCCATAGTTTTTTTTAATATTGCATTTTTTTTATTCTTTTATTTTTATTTTTATTTTTTGTTATCTTGCATGCATAATAGGTATAGGGATGCATTAGGTCGATTTGTTTGTAGGCATGTGTTAGAGTCAGATTCAGAGTCTAATTTCTCTAGTCATCTATTTGATAATCATTCTGCTTCTGAAAATATGAGTGAACACGAGGATCAACCCACTATGACTTTTCAAGATTACCTCCACCCTATACGCACAGCCACAACATCATGCATAATGTTTCCACCTAATACTTGTTAATTTGATGTTAAAACGAGCGTGATATAGTTACTCCATACTTTTCATGGGTTGGAAAATGAAATTCATATGCGCATTTTAGGGAGTTTGAGGAAGTAGTTGCGACTTTTCATAGTCAAAATGCAACTAATGACATTGTAAGATTTAAGTTCTTTCCTTTCTCTTTGAAGGATAGAGTTAAGAGTTGGCTATACTGACTGAGACCGTGATCTATTGGGTCGTAGAATGACATGACTCAGGCTTTCTTAAAAAATACTTCCTCCAACAAAAGACCAATGTTTTGAAAAGACAAATATCTCCACATTTGCACAAAAAAACAGTGAGACTTTGTATATGTCTTGGGAGACATTTAAGAAGTTATTGGGTATGTGCCCTCACCATAGATATGAGAGTTGGTGTCTAGTGAATTATTTATATGAGGGACTTACACCTAGAGAATGCAAATTTGTGGAGATGATGTGTAATGTGAGTTCTTACAGAATAATCCTGATAAGACCATAGAGTACCTTAATGAGCTTGCTGAAAAAGCTCACACTTGGATTTGACCTAATGCTACTGAAACCACAAATAGGTCACGACCAATAGGAAACCAGAATGGTGGTGGAATTTATCACCTCAAGGAGAAAGACAACTTGAAAGCTAAGGTTGAGGTGCTTACTAAGGAGTTGGAGTTGCTAAAGGCTAAGGACTTAAAGCCAACACACTTGGCTAATCATGCAGAGTTTTCTAGACCATATTTTGTATGTGGCGCGGTAAATCACCTTACCCAAGAGTGTCCCACACTTGTTGAGATGATGGGGTGTATGAGGAACAATATAATCCCTTAGGTATGTACAAGAAGCCTTCTGTACCCTTATTTGAGACCTATAATCCGGGGTGGCGTAATCACCCCAATTTTAGCTGGAAGTCTGAAAACCAGCCACTGGCACAGCCCACTAGATCATACTCTGCACTATATCATGCACATTCATCTTCTATGAGTCTTTTAGAAGATACTTTGCATACTTTTATTGAGGTACAGGGCAAGACTAAACAAAAATTTGAATATTTGATTACGTAGGTTGTGGAAGAAAACAATGAGATAAAGAGCTAAGTGACCAAACTGATGAGCTCCTTGAGTGTGACTGAGCGATGTAAGTTTCATTCTCAAGCTCAGTCCACATCCTATGGTCAACACATGGCGCAAGAAAACTTGAAGTATGTGAACACCATTGTGACCCATAGTGATAAGTCATCATACATCTCAACAATAGACAAATCAGAGGATGTGGAGAAGGATCAAGATAGTAGTGATGCTGAGCTACCCAAGGAACCAAATGTGACAAAGAGCCCTGTTAATGTACCATTCCCTAAGCTCTAAAATCAAGCAAACTAACTTTGGATCCTAACAATAAGATCCTTGAGAATCTCAGGCAGGTAAAAGTCAATTTTCCTCTTTTGCATGTAATTAAATAAGTTCCTACTTATGCAAAAGTTCTCAAGGATTTGTGTACAATTAAGAGGAAGCATCACGTGAATAAGACAACATTCCCAATAGAGCAAGTTGGTACTCTAATTGAACAACGGTTTCCTCCCAAGTACAAGGATCTTGGATGCCCAACCATCGCATGCAGTATTGGAAATCAAGAATTTGGACAAACTTTGCTTGATTTAGGAGTTAGTGTGAATTTAATGCCTTATTCTATTTATTTGCAGTTGGGGTTGGTAGAAATCAAATAAACTTCTGTGGTATTGCAATTGGCTGACCATTCAGTCAAAGTACTCCAGGGTGTGGTGGATGATGTTTTAATACAAATTGATAAATTTTATTATCCTGTTGATTTCTTAATTCTGGATACTAGCTCTATTATTGATATCATATCTAAAATTCCTTTGATTTTAGATAGGCATTTCCTTGCTACTGCTAATGCACTTATTAATTGCAGGAATTGGCTCATGAAACTATCTTTTGGAAACATGACTCTCGAGGTGAACATCTTCCATATTGCAAAATAATCAGAAGAAGATGACGAATGCCACTAGACATATATGATTGATTCACTCATAGACAGGGAAGTTTTTACAACTCGTGATTCTGATACTTTTGAGTATTTCATTGTTAAATCTGAGTTTAATTCTATTAGTAATTCATTTGATGTGGCTGATATTTGTACAATTTTTTATACAACTCAAGATCATGACACACAGGTTTGACAATCAAAATTTGAAGAGTTGCCTAAGAAAAGTGAAGAACAGGTTCCTTCAAGTGAAGAAGTACTAAGAGTTGACTTGAGACCTTTCCACCTACCTGTGGACCTCGAGCATCAAGTTTATTGGGCTAACAAACATTTCAATTTTGATCCAGGAGAGTCTGCTCCAGAAGTGGAAGACATTCCACCTTGACCACACCATGCAGTGATTTTTTTATTTGTTTTATTTTATTTTGTTTTTATTTATTTATTTTCTATTTTTTATTATTTTTGGTCATTTTCTTTTTGTTTGTTGTTATTTTCTTTATTTTTGTTTGCAGGTTAGTGTCAGTTTGTCATTACAGTTTGCTATCTCTGATGCTTAGTGAGTCACCCACGTCCTACATCAGGTGTATTCTACCATTTGTAGTTACTCCCCATTTAGTTTTGATTTTTAAACATTGAAGACAATGTTTCATTTAAGTTGGGGGTGAGAATGATGCTTGTTAAAACTCTGTGAAATATTTTTGTATGTCAATTTAAAAAAAAAAAAAATTGCATCACACATGCACTCTTTCACATGTGTACTCATGTTCATTTATGACCATCTTAGTGAATTCATCAAACTCATCGTAATCATTTTGTCGAGTCATTAATAAAAATTTTAATGCACTTATCAAAACTTTGTGGTAAAAATGTGATTTGACACATGTAGTTAGAGGATTCTTTTGCTTAAGTATTTATGTGAATTTTGAGAAAGGATTGAGAGCCAACAAATATAGAAATTAGAAATTGTGATAAGAGTTCATTAATTTGTTGAATTGGGTACTTCTTTTGAGAACATCTTTATAGGATATGACGAAAGTCAACTTAGGATTAACATTTGAGCCTTTCAAGCTAACCCTTCATTATAGACCCTTAATAACCAATTTTGAGCGAATAAATACATATAGCTTTTTTCTTTTCATATGCCCACATTATCCATATATTTCCACATTGGAGTATATCTTAATATTAGTTTTTCTTACTCTTATTGTTTCCAAGTATGTACTAAGTGTGAAATTTGTATATTTTCTTTTGAAAAAAAAGAAAGAAAAAAAGAAAAAGAAAAAGAGAAGAGTACAAGTTACAAAATGTTCAATTGAGTGAGTTTGAAAAAAAAAACCAACAACAAAGTGATTGAGAAAAAGAAAAAAGAAAAAAAGGAAAAAAAAAGTGAAATTCAATTCAATGATCCGAAAAGTTGGGGAGTATATCAAGTGAGAAGTGTGATTTATTGAGATTTTTAATAAAATTCGCTTGGCATGTATTTGGAAGTTTTTTTTTGAATCCCTTTTATCATTTTCTTCATATAGCCTCTAACTCAAGTCACGTTACAACCATTTTTGTATTGATCATTCTGATCCTAAGTACGCTTATGGAATGAGTGGTAGGAATTCTCATTTGTTAGTGTTCCTATCATAAGATCAATGTTTGCTTGTTGCTTGTACATAATTGCCTAATTCCTTATTGAGCGTATACACCCATTGTCAACTCCATAGAGAGAACTCCTGCACGAAACACTTTTGTATTCATGAGTTATGAAGTTGAACCTTTTGCTTGAGATGTTCTTGATGTTGCATATGTCACGATTTGTAGTTAAATGGATATAGTTTGGAACATACATACTCTATGGATTGGTATATGTGAATTAATTGTGATTGAGTTGCTGAATTTTTAAGATTGCTTTGATATGTGACTCTGGAAAGTGTGACTTGGTGACTTTTGTGTGTGATCTTTTTTGGTATTTTTTATCATTTCTGCATGAAAATTGCTAGAGATTAGCAATAAGTAAGTTGGTGGGTGTGATGAGTGCGTGAAAGTGTACTTTAAATATCATAATATTTAATTAAATTACAAAAAATAAAAATAGAAATAATTGAATTTTATTGATTTTATTTAATTATATTTCTATTTATATTAAGATGTTTTTAAGTATTAATTGTCTTCTTTTATTTTTATTCTTTATTTTATTTTATTTTGTTTTATTTTTATTTTTATTTTTATTTTTATTTCTTTCTTTCTTAATAGTTGAAGAAGGGAAAATGCAATTCAAATAAATGGGCTAATATACATACATTTGGACTGACATGGCATGTTGGGATTTCAATTGAATGGGCCTACATGTTATGTCATGGCTGGAAATTATTGAAGCATCGCACTTGAATTAAGAAGAATAACACGGGTATGAGTGGAAAAACAAGTCTGGGCAGAAAAAAATAAGAGCAAACACATGGGCTTGACTTAAAGGCATGTGATGACTTCATATGGGCCGCCTCTTCTGCATCACATGGGCTTTGGATATTTCAAGTTCAAGTAAAGCCACAAGTTGCTAGAGTTAACAAGCTGTATTATTTTATTTCATTTGAGCAGATATATATATATATATATCTTTATATATATAAAGTGGCTATCTAACAGAAATTTTTATTTTAATGAAAATTCTTATTTCTCCGTTAAAGTTAACACTTTCCGTCAGTTTCTGTTAAAATTAATACTGCATCTAATGAGAATTATCGTTTTAAACACAATTTATTAAATTTTTTCACTGAAATAATGTTCTTGACATAAAACTAATTCCATATCTTCAACTTTCTACAATAATAAACTTTCCATTTAAAACTCATTTAACATTAATTTAATATCACTTAATACTTTAAACATAATTCATTAAACCCATAAATAATATTAAAAATTTCTATTTTAGAATTCCTACTTAAGACATATTTTTTAATTTTATTTTATATAAAATAAATATAGAATAATAATAATAGTATAGAATGACACAATAATAGTATAGAATATATAAATATAACAATATATATAGAAATAAACCATTCATAACAATTTATACGTTAGAAAATTTAATTTTATTCATGAAAATTTTATTCCTATTATATGATTAATAATTTAATTTTTTTAAAAAATAATTTATAATTTTAAAATAAATGTATTATTTATTAAATTAACTATAAATATGGTATATATAGTTAATATACGGTATATACAATTTATTATAATTATATTAAATTGGTAATAATAAGTAATAAATATAATTAATATTATACGTTTGATATTTAATTGAAATATATATGATTAAATAAATTTATATAAATTATAAATTATAAATTATAATATAACATTCTTATATAAATTATAAACTATATAATTTATTTTTTCAAAAAACTCATATTATTTTTTAAAAATTATCACATAACTAAAAAAGCATAGATATTTTAATGTCTTCTGTTTTGAGGCCGTACGAAATAATACAAATGTTAAATTATCATCTTGGAATTAAAAAAATATCATATCTTGAACTAATTTTTTATTAAAACTTTAATTAAAATTATCTCAAACAAGTTTGATAAAACTATATATAATGTTTATTTATGAGACTATCTTATTATTTTTATTAATTTTTTTTATAATATATGAAAACGTATAATTATTTATCATCTACTTAATTATGAATAATCATTAAATTTTTATTAAAAATTAAATTCAATAAACGTGCTTTGCACGTTATTTTTATCTAGTATATATATATATAGATGTGTAGCGCCCTTTTTGGGAGGAACGAGAGCTGAGACTGAGAACAACACGAATGCAATCGACGCCGTTGGCTATTTCACTTTTTTCTCTTGACATTTTTGTTATCCAACACGTGTATGAGTAACTAAATTTTTAAGTAAGGTTAGAGATGAACTTGTACATTAGATAATATTTTTAATTCATGTATTTAATTTTAATTTATTAAAATTCTTTTGTTTAATCATTCTCAATATATTATTAGTATTTCATTTTTCAAACAATCATAGACTTTACTCTGTTTATAGATTTAGTCACACTTTTTTTTATTGAATGTTTAGATCTTTGATTATGTTTGGATCCATTGATTATTTATATTGATTTAATTCGCTATTGCAACATCGCTCACTGGGTATATTATCGTCGTTAGATTTTTTCAATGTGGATAATAATTTATGTGATTTAAAAATGATGAATGATTTTTTAAAAAGTTACATTTAATTTAATTTTGGTTTATAATTCTATATCTTCCGATTGAGAATTACAGAATTGAGTTCTCAATTGAATTATTAATGCTTAATAATTAAAATACCACATATGTGCAAGGGATTCCCGATATTCTACTGTTCGTTAATTTGAGTAAACTTTTTCGTTAATCATTTAGCTTAATTTTAATTTGCATTTAAAATCACTTTTTATTCTTTTGTTAATCATTTAATATTTTTTTAAGCTTCTTTGCTATTTTACTATTCTTTTAATTTGTCTTTCTGTAAAATTGACATTTTAAAATTACACTACAACTACCACATTATTTTTTGAGTGTAATCAATACGTTTCTTTAAAGATGTAAGTTGTAGCTGTATTTGCACCAGTCTTACTTAAGAAGAATAAGCGTAGGTGGAAGCCAAAGACATCCATACCTCTCAGGCAGATGCACATTCAGAGACTTGTGCAATAATGGACTTCGACATTGAGGAGATAAGGGCAGACATAACAAGTTGGTCCTATCGGAGCCAAGCATCATACTTAAGGTTGGGTGATTGATCCACAAGTTGGGAAGGAAGTGATGGACAGTATTTGTATAAGCATTGGCCCTTTAAATATGGCCCGATTTGCACTTTCCGAGGGAGGTAATTTTTTAGAGTTAATTTAACTAAGAGAATGTGAGAAAAGTTGGGCGATGGGAGGGAGAGAAAAGAAGTAGGAGTTGTAGAAGAGAGGGTGCCTGTAGAATTAGACATGGTGGGAGAAGGAGGGACGACTAGTCCTTGGTGCGTTCAGATACCATGATAGGATAAATTTTCCTTTGTATTAATTTTACCAGCTTTACAATGAGGCACTGCCTCGGTATTTATACAATATATCATTAAGGACAAAAAAAAGTAAATCTTTACAATGAAATTGTACAACTAAGAGGGCCTAGTGCTACCACAAGAGGTGATTGGAGAATATGCAAGGGACGGTTGTTACTGTTGAGTGCTGGTGCGTGTCCTAGGCAGAATTACCACAATGTGATGTCTGTATATTTCGTATGAGTCCTTCTAAGAAGTAGCTAACATCCATTACATCCATCTCACATGAACAGTGTCGTGCACTGTTCATAGCATTGTTCATGTGGGATGGATGTAATGAATGTTGGCTACTACCATTCATTTCCCATTTCGTATTACATGTTTTGCATGGAAAACACTACGTGTTGCATGACCTGCATGTGTTGTAGACAATTCTTGTGCAGGTTTTGCACCTGCTACTGTTAGTTGTGCATTGTAGATATGGGAGGAATAATTAGGCTTAACATGTATTAGATGATTAATTTACCAGTGATATATAATAAATAACATCTAATTACCTTATGCCACAGAGGATAATAAGAAAGATGAAAATGAATAAATTTGTTGACCTTTTAATACTTCAATTCATTGTATTTTTTCTTTTAGAAAAAATTATTTAGCGTGCACAGCCAACATTATGATGATTGGAACATGTCCATTAATTAAATATTGGGATTTATTTGATTGTTGGCCCAAAATAAAGAGTAATGCTTCGATTGGTTGATAGACTAAATTAAAATCAATTTTATTCACACTAGTTTTAAGTTAAATTTAATATCTAAATATTTAAAATTTAAAATATTAAATTTATCTCAATTCAAAATCTTTTTATACGTATTATTCATAATTTTTTTTTTCAATTTAACACTTCTTTATATGTGAGACTTATAACTTTTCTCAATTTTTTATAAATATATCTACACTCATTTTAACACCTAAATACATTGTTCTGTTTGTTTTCAGAAATTAAATGAGAAGAGATGAGATAAAAGTAAAAAAAAATAATAAAATATTATTGTAAGATATTTTTTTAATATTAATTTTGTATGGGAATTTGAAAAAATGGTATGTGAATTTGAAAAAGTTAAATTTTTTATTATATTTTGTATGGAGATTTGAAAAAATATAATGATGAGTTTGAAATGTGTTTTAAAATTTTAGTATCCTCCTCCCAAAACAAACAAGGCCTAAACTTATTTTAGGTGGATCCCTATTCCATAATCTCAACTTATTACTATTTATAAAAAATTCAATTTAACTTAACTCAACTCAACGTCCAAACACATTATTAAAAATATTGACATTGGTCTAGTATATATTGGTCTAGTCAAAACCAAATCTAAAATTTGACTAAAAATGAATGTTTTGGCTAAAGCCAAAGCCATTAATGAAATTAGCCCACATTGAATTAGCTATCTTAAAGTCAAAATAATAATATATTATTATATATTATAATAATATTTTTTTTTATTCTCTAATGTTTATTGTATTTTTCAGTACAAAAAAAAAATATAATTTCTCACCAATTTACAACACAACATATACACATAGTAGATATATAATTTCTAATGTTTATTGTTAATTCTCTGGGAATGGTTTGTAGATAAATAATGTCTCTCTAAATTAGGAAAGAACGTTAGAATTACTATAGTTTAAACTTTAAGGTAGATGTTTTTTATGAATGCAACACTGGCCATCTTAACAAAAGTTATCCATATTTTGGATTTTATTAGCATTTGGTTAGTTCAATATCAGTACTTTATAAGAGAATTAAAAAAAAGAATTCAATAAATTTTAAAGAATAATGTTACATATAATTATAGAATATATAAAAATCAATACTTTTTTTAAAAAGATTTTTTTATCATTAAAGCTTCCATATAAATTTTATATATACTTTTTTTTTTCTTTCAAAAAAAAAATTTAAACCATTCCACCGCGTTTCATTTAATTTAATTTCCTTTCTAAACATTATTCAAACCTAAATATTTTCAAACTAATTGTTATAAATTTTCAAACTCTCAAACAAAAAATAAAAAATAACTCTTTTTTTTTCAAATCTTAAAATAAAAATACTATTTAAAAATAATATTTTAACAATATTTTAATTTTATAATACTTTTTATCTAACTTTCTTTTAATCTCATTTTTTTAAATTCAATAAATACTTAATTTACATTATCTTATTACTAGTTACAAATTATATTATTAATATTTTATAAAAATTTTATTTTATTTTATAAAATGATTCTAATCCGCAACTCAAGAGAGTTCGGACCGCCCGCTCTGCTCCGGGCATACTCCCATTTCAACACGAAATTACCAAATAGTCCTCTAAATACTAACACGGCAAATAGGGAAACACCCTACATCCCCCAGTACAAAAATTCACTCAAATCTGTCTCAGCTACCCACCAAAGAGCTTCGGAGAACCTCTAGCCCACTCTCTCCCTCTCAACCCCTTGTCGGCTCGCCCTCGATTGAACCAACCAGGTCTGTGCCCCCCCTCTCTCTCTGCGCGATTATTTCCTTGCCTCTGTTAGTCATTTCTATGTACTCTGTGGCCGTTGTAGCTTCCGATTTCCGGTGTGTGATTCATGCGCTTTTTTGTTGAGATTTTCTGTCAATATAATGTTTTGGCAATGAAGTATAAGTAGGATTGTCCAGGGGATTAGGGTTTAGTTAAATACTGGAGTTTTTTGGGTTTATTTAGGGTTTTGAGAATCGTTTATGGTTGATGGAATCAGTCTAGAGATAATCGCCATCACGGTAATGATTATGATAATAAAATACCGACCGATTCTTCGCGATATTTTCTGGTTTTATCTTATTTTTGTTAGTCTTTTTTGGCTGAAGAACTGGATGTATATATATTTTTTCTTTATCTCCATTGGGTTTTTGTATGACTTTTTTCTTTCTTGTTGGAACGATTTCGGAGGAAATTAGGGGATTAGAGAATTGTAGTCTTGAAGGCTTTGGTGCCGCCATTGATAAGATTATTTTCTCATGCTTTTTGATTGTGGATTCCTTGTGGTTTTTGTATTGGCGTCTACTTAGGCCGCATAAAATGCTTAATTTTTGACCAAATTATATCTGCAAGCACGGTTGTACAATTTGGTGCATTGCTTTTATTTATTTTTTCGTTTCTCTGCTCAAACGTCTTAAGATATTTTCTGGTGTAGTTTCTTCCGTGTTTGAAGGGAAAGTGCATTGGTACTGTCTCACTGAGAGCTTTCAAATAGCCAATTCTTTCATCAGTGGGGCCCTTAGAAACAGTCAAAATGTCGCGGAAAGGTTTGATGGAGCAAGACCTGAGCAAACTGGATGTAATGAAACTAAATCCACTCTCACCCGAGGTTATATCTCGCCAGGCTACAATCAATATTGGTAACTTTTGTTCCCTTTGAAAAGATAAAGCCTCCTTTCACATGTTGGTTACCGCAGCAGCTATGCTTGATTGAACTTTCATTCATCTAGTTGGTGATTGGTTGTAGATCCTAAAATTTATATCTGAAGCTGATCGTTTGGGACTAAATTCATTATATCAGGCACTATAGGTCACGTGGCACATGGGAAGTCCACAGTTGTAAAAGCGATATCTGGTGTTCAGGTGATTAATATTAATATATATACTGCTTCTAATTTGCAGTGCATTTCTTTCTGTAAACATTAATTGTATGAATCCATAGGTCGTTGCATTTATAGTTTGCTTCAATATATTCATGTTATCATGTATTAATCTTACTTGACTGTGGAACTACTTATCAAAATTTTAGTCGACTGTAGAACTGTATTCCATCCAGTGAAAGGAATAAATGCTATTCAGTCACTTTTGGACAAGGAAAGTACTTCTCAATAAGCTTAATTGAGCTTGTTCCGGACGAATGTTGATTCTTTAGTTTTCATGGGAATGAAAAATCTGAATATTTTAACAATTTTTTAGTCTCCTTAACAGTTCCACTAGAAATTTAGAGAACCTTCACTGGTTAAGCTAATGTGTCATGGTCTAGTGGTATTTATCCACTATGGAGTGGATGCCACTGGTCTGATTTCTTTTGTTTGATTGAGGCAAACCAATGCTTGACTGTTATTTATTATTAAAGCTTGAGTTTAGATAAGAAAAAGACATAAACACTGGAGTGCTATGTATCTAAATTTTCCTTGCCACAAACACTAAATGGTAAAATCTTGGAATTATACCTTTGTTTGGTCAATCATCCCAGACTGTTCGTTTCAAAAATGAGTTGGAGCGCAACATTACCATCAAGCTTGGTTATGCTAATGCAAAGATCTACAAATGTGAAGATGAGCGCTGCCCTCGACCTATGTGCTACAAGTGGGTAACTATTCAACGAGTTTAATTGCATCTTCAATTAGGTAGCAGAATTCTTTGATATTTACATTGTTGATATAGGGCTTATGGAAGTGGCAAGGAAGATAGTCCTCTGTGCGACGTGCCAGGGTTTGAAAACATCAGAATGAAATTGCTGAGACACGTCTCCTTTGTAGATTGCCCAGTAAGATTCTAAAATGCTTATTAGCAATTATTGTTTGTATGTACAGTTGTATGATTAGGTATAATATGTCTCAAATTTAAAAACCTGCTTTTTACTGATAAAAGAAAAGTCTCAAGTAATTGAGGTTCCATGATGTGCTCTAGACATGGTATTAGGGACATTAGACAGAGACATTGGATTGGGGCCTTGGGCGATGTTGTATTTTAGTTTTTCTACTTCCAAATTCTTATCAGTAGTCTACCTGCGCCATTTTTTTTTTTGGAATTATGGTTTTCGGTTTACTGCTTGTAACATGTCTGGTCTTGGTATTCCTAATTTTGCAATTGGAAGGTCCTACTTTTGAAAGTCTTGAACAGGCTTAGCTTTTGCCCATGTATAAGTGCTTCCTTGTTGGTAATATTTTCATGTGTTGTCAATCTTATTAAGAAAGGATCTGTTGGAGGCCATGTTTCTTTCTATTCTGAGAGAATTTTCTTAATGGAAGTCTGTGCTTGCATATCATATTAAGATGCTAAATCATGATATCTTTGGTCTTGAGCTCATGGCAATATGATGATTTCTTAACCAATTCGACAGGGTCATGATATTCTCATGGCTACAATGCTCAATGGAGCTGCAATTATGGATGGAGCTCTACTTCTAATAGCAGCCAATGAAAGCTGCCCTCAACCCCAAACTTCTGAACACCTGGCTGCTGTCGAAATTATGCGCCTCCAACATATAATAATTCTTCAAAATAAAGTAGACTTAATTCAGGAGAATGTAGCCATCAACCAGCATGAGGCGATCCAGAAGTTTATTCTGGTAAGTTCTTGTAGGCGGTCTTTGATGCAAAAACAATTCATTATTCAGTGTGCTGAATAGTGTTGGTTGACTTTTTGTTTATAGGGTACTGTTGCTGATGGAGCACCTGTGGTGCCAATTTCTGCACAGCTGAAGTATAATATTGATGTTGTGTGCGAGTATATTGTGAAAAAGATCCCCATTCCAGAAAGGAACTTTGTGTCGCCTCCAAATATGATTGTAATCCGGTCTTTTGATGTCAATAAGCCTGGTTTTGAGGTTGATGAGATAAGAGGTGGCGTGGCTGGTGGAAGTATTCTCAGGGTATGTTTCTGATCTATTAAATTGATCCAAAATTTAAAACCATTTTAAATTGTGCTCATGCCTTTTATTGGCATGAGTTGTTCATTGTTTTACTTGGATTTTCTCAAGTATTTTGGTCCATGTTATTCCGTAATATTTTGAGCACCAAAAATGTAAATGTGGCCTTTTTTTAGCACTGTATAAAACGTTTAAATTTCACCAAGATGGAAAAAGATCAAAGCAATAATATGCATTTATGTTTTGATTAGTCCTTTGGGCCGTGTATCTGCTGTTGATTATTCTTGCTTTTGATTCTACTACTTATTCTTCAATATTCTACAACCCATTCTTCAATTTTGTATTAGTTTATGACTTTTTGAAGCATGCCAGAAATCTAGTTTTCCTGTCTGCCTTTATTGTTGTCTTGGACCACTGACTATTTGAACTCTGTAATGGAAACTTTCTGCCACCTTCTGCAGATATGGTTTTAGGAGTTGGATATGTAAAACCTATTGTATGTTGGTATCTCATTTGGAACGTTCTTTTATAGGGTGTTTTGAAGGTAAATCAATTTATTGAGGTTCGCCCTGGGATTGTTGTTAAAGATGAGAGTGGGAACATCAGGTGCACACCAATATATTCCAGAATTGTTTCATTGTATGCTGAGCAAAATGAGCTGCAATTTGCTGTACCTGGAGGTCTCATTGGGGTCGGCACGACAATGGATCCCACATTAACACGTGCTGATAGGTTGGTGGGTCAAGTTCTTGGTGAAGTTGGATCACTCCCAGAAGTTTTTGTCGAGCTTGAGGTAAGAAGATAGTTTGAAAGCTTCTTTTGATGGTCTCCTGTTTGGTGAACTTGGTATTTGTATCAATGTGCAAATATCAATTTTTTTTTGGTTTCACTTCAAATTTATTAAGCAGTTGATATGCAATATCCCCAATGCATTGTATACTTGCTGCTGTTGAACGGATCTGGTCAAACTTTGAACAGGCTAGTTATAGAGTATTAGCGGTGGTTAACGTAAGTGTTGGGGAAAAAACCCCGTTGATTTGCATCGATGATGCCTATTTGATTTTGCTTCTTGAGGGCTCAAGCTTCATTTCCAGATTTTAAGTGGTGATGCTATGTTTCTTCTTGCATTCCTTCAGTTCAAGTAAAACCTAGATATTGTTGGTTTTGCTTGTCCATATGCTGTAGGGAGACCGTTTTCAGAAAAGAAAAAATTTGGTTAAGGATGATAAGTAATGCGTTGTCGATTATGTGTCATTATTTGATTTTGCAGGTTAACTTTTTCTTGCTGCGGCGGCTTCTAGGTGTCAGGACTAGGGGCACAGAGAGACAGGGAAAGGTCTCTAAGTTAATCAAGCAAGAGATTTTAATGTTGAACATAGGATCTATGTCTACAGGGGCTAAAGTCCTTGCTGTAAAAAATGATCTGGCAAAGTTGCAACTCACATCTCCAGTGTGCACCAGCAGAGGGGAGAAGATTGCCCTTAGTCGACGAGTTGAGAAGCATTGGCGTCTTATTGGTTGGGGTCAGATTCAAGCTGGAACTACCCTTGATGTCCCACCGTGCCCAATTTGAGTTAAATCCCTAAACAGGTAGACAGAGGAAGAACCAGTTAAACCGTTAAAAGGGAGTTAAAGGAACAATGTGGGAAGATAGACAATTGCTGGGAACCATTTTTGTCAGGTGGAAAAGAAAACATTGTTTGTATCGTGTCGTTATTTTCTGTTTATTCTCTATTGGGATTGTGTTTCGTTGTGCTGACAACTGTTTTTTCCTTTTTTAGCATTGGAGTAGAGTCATTTTCATTTTTGAGGCTGTTCCTTATAAGTTTCCCTTCTATCTGTTCAATGTTTTGCTTCTCCTTGCTGTTTGCAAATTTGACCCTCATTGGGGAGCAAATTGGCCTCAATTTCCCCCTGTAGTCCCTTTATTTGATGTTTAATTTGTCTTTTGTTTGACTATTTTCTAGGTCGAGCTTCATTTGATGGTCTTGATTTACCATACGAGTTCATATGCATAATAACATTGGGGTCAAAATTGAAGAATTTGCTGTTTGCATATGTGAGCTAAATGCCAGAATGTACATAAAAATGTAAGATAATTCACTTTCCCTGTCTAGCAGGAGATCAAATGGAAACAGTTCAAAATTACATTGAAGACGCTGGAATGATAATATCCTGGCAGCTACATTTAATTGATTTTTACAACATCAGGTACTTCTACTAAGTGCATGTTTGGGATTGCGGTGAGAAATATTGCTTTTAGCTTAAGGCTTATAGCTTAAAGCTTAATGTAATAAGCTTTATTACTAAAAAGCCATTTACTGTTTGGGATTCATATGTCTAAAGTACTTTTAGAGTTAGTTACGGTAGTTTTTTAAAAATATATAGTTATCTGCGAGAGCTTTTTGATAAAAGCTCTAATTTTGTGCTTATTGAAAAAGCTGATTTTTAGCTTTTTCAACCGACTAAAGCGCTTTTAATAAATTTATCCAAACAGCTCATTTTTCTTTAAAAGTACTTTTAACTGCTTAAAAGCACTTTTAAAGCTTTGAAACGCAATCCCAAACATGCTCTAAGTTGAGTCGAGCTTTTGGATTATCAAGTTGATTTGGATTCAAATAACTCGAGTTCAAGTTGAAAGCTTGCTAAGCTGAGCCGAGTTTGAGCTGATCAAACATGATCTCGAGTTGAGTTATTTATTGATTTTTGTTTCTACTTTTTAACAAGTTTGATTCGAGCAGTGTTGTGTCGAGTTATTACTCGAGTTTTGTTTGTATTCTTTTATATATGTTTATATATATATTTTAATGAATTGAATAATCAAAAAATATCAAATTATAAAATAAAATTTTGAATATAATAAAATTTTAATTGATATATAAATCTTATATTGAATTATAAAATCATAACATCTTTATGAATATATTTTTTATATGATTCACATTGTAGTATATAATATAATCACTAAGACTTATATACTAGTTATTACAATTATACATATACTGTAATGATTTACTTGAAGTATTTAATTAATTAACATATCATTATGAACCATATTCAATATATAGGTATAAATGGATAGGCATAAGTAAGCATGAGTTACATAATACATTTATTTTTTGAGATAATTATGCTTATGTTATTATATTTAATATGTATAGAAATATATATGTGTAAGAATACTAATATATAAAAATAAATTATATATATGCATGATTTATGGATGAGTTCTAATTGAGTTGAGCATAAATGAGCGAGCCTTAATCGAGTCGAGTCAAGTTTAATCAAGTATGTGTCATTTACTAATCAAGCGGGTTTTTGCTTTTACGATCAAGTTTTTTTTTTCTTTTTAGTAAGTTGAACTCGATTTGAATTGAGCCGTGCGAGTATCGAGTGAATGGTCGAATAGTCGAGCGGATTGGTTCGTTGAAACCCCTACGGATATCCGTTGATATTGTTCCATGCATTGGCTATCTCAAACTCTGATTCTGTAACGCACTTCTACACTACATTGTTACACTTGAACCCACTCCAAAAGGCAATTTGCCAGACACTATCGTCCATTTTCATCCTCCCCTGACTTCTATGTAACAGAGCTCATACCAAATGGAAGAGGACGAGGTATTCCCATATTTATAGATATTCATCTTTGAGGGCTTCTTAACCGTAAGCCTTTTTAAATTCCTTGAATCATAGTTCTTCCCCTGCATGGATATAGAAATGCTCAAAAACTTTCTTATCAGGTATATGTAGATATGCACCTTTGCTGTATATTCCACATGATCTTCGGCAAGATATGGAGAACTCAAACTTCATTAGGTCTGAAAATGGCAAGACCAGAGGTCTCGGGGAAGCAACATTTTGCTTGAGTGCATCTCCAGCCACATTTAGGATCCCCCTTGATACTAATTCCCCAACCTTGTTCTCCAAGTCCACAGCTTGAAAGACATAGGTATATGTCATCTTGTGCTTTATTTGTTCGAACAAGGTGTTTTGGCTCATACGTTGCCCTGCTCTTGTCCTGTTCCCTGTTTGACAGCAATATCGCTGCACCGTCCATTCGAAAGAGTTGTAAGCAACATGGATGGATTTTTGCCAGTATACCAGGCTTGGTTTAGGGTCTTAATGCTAACAATTAGAGCCAAGGAGTTCTGGTGAACCCTCAATAGGTCTTTTGCAAGGCTCACAGATATGATTTCGGCGCTGTATCCCATATCAGAGAGGTGGAAACTCATAATGTCGCTTCTCATCCTGAACTTGTTAGCTATCATAGCAGTGAGAGATGGCGTAGCAGAAAATAGGGTCTAGTTTGAAACCAGAATATCAATGGCCGTAGGGTTGGTGTTTTTTTATTTAAACAAGTTCGTAACCACCGAAAACATTATTGTCACAGCCTCCTTTGTGGCAGAAGAGAATGACTTTCTTAGTGGTAGTTGACTAACAGAGGGAGGGATGCAAGTTTCCTCGCTGAATCCAGATTTCTCTAGGACTTTGGTTTGAAAAACAATACTCTCAGATTCCATGTTAACAAGAACGAAATGCTCTACAAACATGGACATTGGCAACTGATAAGAGATGGGTGGTCAATAGTAAGCAGAGTGCACTTTTCTCTTATATATAAGGTATAGGACAAGTATTCCTAAAACTAGAACCATCATAAAAAGGTGGGTGCAAAAGATAGTGAACTCAGGGAGGCTGGGTACACGTTGTAGGGTCATTTCCATGGAGGAAGTTTGGAGTTGTTTTTGGTTTGTACCAGAATCAAATTATGCCCTGTTTGACAGACATGACATTCAATTGCATATGTGAATGTGTTTGGGCTCTTGAGTTAGGAAGGTATAAGGAATGCATACTAATTACTACACACAAATTGTGCATGAGAAAGGATGAGAAAGAGACCTATAGGTAAGGTAATTTGGACATAAAAGCATTCAACATCCTTAAAATGTTTTTTTCAAGGGATGAAGTCATGCACGTAGGGCCACTGCGTTGTCATGTATTGTGTTAATTTGATAATTCAAACTAATCTTAACCACAAACTCTAGTCCTAAGTTCCTAATCCTATGGCTATATTCTAGCAACAACATTCATGTTATTGGTTATTCACGCAGAATCCACGTGAAGTAGTTTTGCACATGACGTGAATTTTGAATCATATATAATATCTCCCGACTAGTTGTAGATAAAAAATGAATAACTCATGGAAACTCCATTGTGAGTTGAACACGTTCTGTCTTGCTGTAAAGGTTACAATATACTAATCATTTCAAATTCAGTATGTTGTATGTTGTTGTGTTTTAGCTTATAGAAGTACATTTTACTCGAAAAGTTATGTATAAATTGCACTCACATCTCACTCTAGTCGCATTATATATGTTGATGAGATGTTGTAATTTGTTCATCAACCATTAGATTAGTCTTTATTCTTTAAAATAATAAATTCAGAAACTAATGGATATTGCTACATTAATGCAATGCATCGGAATAAAAATGGAATTCAATTGTTATATAATAAAAAAAATGTTTAAGAGCATGTTTGAGATTACGTTTTGAGACTTTAAAAGTACTTTTAACCAGTTAAAATCACTTTTAAAGAAAAATGACATGTTTTGATAACTTTATTACAAGCGTTTTAGTCGGTTAAAAAAGCTAAAAATCAACTTTTTCAATAAGCACCAATTTGGAGCTTTTATGAAAAAACTCATACAGATAACTAGATATTTTTAAAAAATTACCGTAACTAACTCCAAAATTGTTTTAGATATATAGATCTCAAATAGTAAATAGCTTTTTAGTAGTAGATTTTATTATATTAAGCTTTAAGATATAAGCCTTAAACTAAAAGCAATATTTCCCACCACAACTTCAAACATGCACTAAATACAAGTACTTCTCTTTTAGAGAAATTGATGCCACAGGCTTCGTATGTGACGTGCCAATAAATATACTTAATTTATTATCATAGATAGTCTAGAATAAAAAGTGAGGGAAATGCATCCACCAATTAGGAGGGTATGGATGATAGAAATACACTCTTTAATACATCAGCCAATTGAGACATAATCCATAAGCACAAGCAATCGACAACCTTCAAAATTGTCCAACCCATGAACCTCTTGTAGTAATTATGCCACAAAACGCAATCCACAAGGCATACAGATCCACCAGGCAACATGGAGACTTCAAAATGCCAGAACACAACGAAGAGGCCCAAGAGAGAGCAGGTAGCTACTAATTGAAAAATATTACGTTCAAATAACTACAAAGTCAGACTTTATACAATTGAAAATTTTAAAAGAATATACGGTCAAATTACATGTAGAGTGAGGAAGGGGTAGCTCTTGAATTTTTAATGCATTGCCAATATGCCTTCATGTGCATAATAATTTACTAGTCACTGTTGAATCTTCTTTGACGTGTTTTTTTCTTTTTATAATGCTTTGATGTGTTAAACACATATTCGCTGTTGAACTTGATAATTAAATTATCATATTAATTTACACTAGTTTATAAATTTAATTTTGTAATTTTTTTTTGTAGACGTAACACTTTACGTTATTTTATACACAAAAAGAAAGGATGTGTGCAAGGTCGGCTAAGGACATACATTGCCTAAAAACGACAAATTTGGTAAGGAAATGCATTGCCAATTTGACATGTTGCTTTGTGAAAAAAAGTGATTTGTATTATTGAGAAATTATGATTTACAAGTATCTTATAAAATAGTATGTACAATACAAAAGGAAAGGCTATAAAACGTAACCCTAGACTATTTCTTGTACAAGATCAAATTGCCACAATAAAGGAGAACTAATAAGGAAACTAAATCAAGACCATGAGTGAAGCCGAGAATCATGTGATATATATTTAACATTTCCTTGCAAACTGATAGTGGGGAATGCAACATTAGTTTGTCCTTGAGGAGTAGAAATCTTGAAAAACTTGGCCCTTTTGTAAAAATATCTATCATTTGATTTTCGGGGAGTAGAAATTTAACTTAAAGAATATCGAAATTAATAAGATCATGAATGAAGTGAAAGTCAATTTCAATGTATTTTTTACGGGCATAAATAATCGAGTTTGTAGCAATGTGAGTAGCAATAATTTTGTCATAATAGAGAATGTTTGGGCAGAAAGGAAGAAACATGAAACTCACTAAGTAAAGATCGAAGTCAAACGAGTTTAGCAACAGAATATGCTAGAGCATGATACCTAACCTCAACACTCGATTGAGCAATAGTAGATTGCTTCTTGTAGGACCAAGAGAAAAAAATTAGAACCAAGGAAAATGCAAAAATCAGTTGTGGAGCAATGACCTTGTGGGTATCTAACCCAATCAACATCCAAGAAGGCATGAATGGTAGTGGAGGAGTAAGAGGTTAAATGAATGCTAAGATTAAGTGTGCATTTGACGTAGCGAAAAATATACTTTACAACTTGTAAGTGAACATTTGTCGGAGAATGCATAAATTGACAAGTAAGATTAGGCCTCGTTAATGTCAGATATTGCAGGTCATCCACAATTTGTCAATATTGGGATGGATTTCAAAGTGATTCACCATCATGAAGAGAAAGCTTGCATCCTGCCAAGGTTGGAGTGCAGTATGGTTTGGCCTCTAACATATTAGTGCGTAATAGAAAAGCAAGAGCTTACTTTGTTTGAGAAAAATGAAACCCCTGTAGAATTCGTATAGCTTCTACACCATAAAAAGAATGAAAATCACCCAAATCTTTCATTGCAAAATATTTGCTAAGCATTGTAATAAATGACTACAGAAGAATGTTGTTGTTGTCAGTTAAAATAATATAATCGACATAGAGAAGTAAGACCATGATCCCAACTAATGTTTGAAAAACAAACATGCCAGGGTCGACTTGACTACATTAAAATCAATAATGCAGCAAAAAGAAGCTAAATTACTTAAACCAGCCTCGATGAGCCTATTTTAAACCATAAATAGCCTAATGAAGGAGATAAATGACAAATGATGAAAATCAGAAGGTTGCTCCATATAAACTTCATCGGAAAGCAATCCATGGAGGAAAGCACTTGTGATGTTCAATTGCCTAATAGACCATTGTTGAGCAAGAGAGAGAACTATTCAAACTGTAGCAGGTTTAACCACAAGACTAAAGGTGTCATGAAATCAATACCTTCTTGCTAAGTGTACCCATTGTCAACCAAGCGAACTTTATACCTTTCGATGGAGCCATCGAACTTTCCTTTGATCTTGTAAACCCATTTAGAGCCGACTACATTCATGGAGGATAGTCGAGAAACAAGAGACCACATGCCTTTGGAAATGAGAGCATTGAACCCATCTTGCATAGCAGCATGCCATTTGACATCTTTAAAAGCTTATTGAATGTGGTGGGTACAAGATCATCTTTGAAAGGTAGATAGGTTGAAGATGAATGGGATGTTTTATGGTAAGGTAGGTTCTGTGTTTGGATTTAACAATAGCAGCTCTAAGCTAAGTAATCATAGAGTGAGTGGCATTAAGTAAGAGTGGTGGAACTAAAAGTGTTGTAGTTGGTGGAGAAGGTGAAGAGGGTAATATGGAATTATTGTTGTTATCTAAGAAGTTGGAGTCTGTAAGAAAGGATAACTGAGATGAGGTGCTATTTGTGTCATTGGAAAAATGGTTAGATGTAGAAGAACATGATGAAATGGTAAATGAGGAAAAAATAAAGATAATTGTGGAGGTAGTGTGACGTCCCCAATTTATGTTTAGGTTAAACGTAAACTGAAGCGTTAGGATAGGTAGCATTAGGCTACATACTCCCGTACTTGTCAAAAATTTTATGTATGCACCTAAGCTTACTATTATATGCGATGCATATTGCAACAGAATAGAGTCTACTTCCGTAGTTTTGCAAAGAGATCTAACTCTTGCATAAATAAATCACGTGGCAGAAGTGAAATTATAACTTTCATAACTTCATATTTATAATAACATATTGTATCAAATATTTACATAACCTAGTTAGTTTCTCATAACATATCCAACTACTGTCTGGTAATCTTACTATCCCATTTGATCACGTATGTGAGAGATCATTCCATCAGAAAATGAGTATTCTGTAGGACCCTCAAGGTATCTCAGAATCTCCTGTGATATTTGGGTCTCATGACAATTTACCTATTCCTGCAGCAACGTTTATCATTTCATAAGAAATGATAGATAAAAATTAAAAGAGTAAGATTTTCAAGAAATTTCAGTAAGTACACAAATAACGTAATAAAGGCATTATCGGTACATCTCAATAAAATGAAATGACAGATATTATGATAAATTAACAAAGCACATAACTTATAAATGCCTCATGCATGACTTATGTACCATTTTTCACATAGACTTACACATTTTCATGAAAAACTTATATACACATGGGTACAAAATTTTTCGTGACATGCAACGATTTTTCTTAAAATTCTTATCTTATCCATATATTTTCTTAATCTGCTTAAACATATGACTTTATGCATGACTTATGCTTGACATATGCACCCCTTCAAACTTACATGTTTTCATAAGAAAACTTTTCATGGAAATGGTTGCCAATTTTTTCGTAACGTAATAAAATCTTTCTCTTGAAACTCTTATTCTTTCATATTTTCATTCTCTACTATTATTACTCGTGGTTGGACCATATTCACTATTATTACTTGTGATTAGGCCATATCTACTATTTCTAAGCCTCGACGGGTGTTACATATCGCCGTTTCCGCCAGTTTATATTCTCGCCAATCGCATGGGCATTACGTATCGCTGTTTTCGTCGTGATGAATCTTATCATATTCGTATTAGTTATACGGGCGTTACGTATCACCGTCCCCATCATGACATAAATATTCTTATTGTAGCTGACGTTACGTATTGCTATCCCTACTAATCAAGTCAGTCGTACGGGCATTATATATCGTCGTTCCCACTTTGACATGACTTCCTATCATTTGACAGGCATTATTTATCGCCATCTCTGTCGGCACATAAGTTATTTGGGCGTTACTTATCGCCATCCCTGTTGTGACGTAACTAATTTTTTAATTTCTCTTATTTTTAGTTGTTCATTTTTTATTCTCATGAATTTTCTTTTTTTTTTCTCAAAAATGCATGCCATGCCTTTTAGATGTAACATCTTGTGACGTAATAGAAGATGCATGTGTTCTCTAAACATCCGTATACATGCTTTATGCTTACGTTAGTCACATAGCATGTAAAACATCTTTGATCAATGCATGATATAAATAAATGACACCACGTATCATATTTCAAGTAATACAAAATCAATTATCGTAATGAAAACCTAAAACCAAAAGATTTTATCTAAAAATTAATGGAGGTCAAAACTCCTAGGATCTTTAGGAATTCTTTTATTTTATTTTTACTCAAGTTCATTTTTTATTTTATAAATTAAAATAATTCATAGAACAAGGCTAAAACCTTCAAGCCGAAATCATCATGTGTACTCCCTTATATTTTCTTTCAATTATTTCTTTTATTCACTATTTTTCTTGCATAAATCTATATATAGCTAAACCTATATCTTCCATAGAAGTTGTATAGTATTTTAACATTCTAACATAACTAACCTTTCAATAGTTTAGATGAAAAACCTATTATTCTCCAAAATTCCACCTTAGGATCGAAACCCCCTTTTTCCCATTCCACTCTTGTTTGTTATCTAATTCTTATGTAATCTTATCCATTCTTCCAACCATAGTCATCTAGGATAAATTCTTATTTTCTAATAAATTTCCTTTGAATTTCTTGTGGGATAACCTAGTTCAAAATTTACTTAAGTTAAATTAACAATTTCTGTATTTGAAGTTCAAAAGAACAACTATTGCTATAAAACTACCATACAAATAATTCAATGCCAAGATTAGGTTATTTTGTACACTTATCATTTTCTCCAAAGCTTCTTACTAGTAAAAGAGCTTGGTTTTGTTAATTTTCTCAACAATATATCCAAAATGTCCTCTTTCAAGGATTTGTGGGAAAGTGAGGTTCAAGTGGAGGTCTTGGGTGTTTCTTTTGCTAAGTAGCCGTGGGTTTTCAGTGGGAGAACAAGTGAGAAAACTCCCTTCTACGCATGCTCAACCAGATATATAGGAAAAGTGAATGAAGAATGAGTTTAAAATACATGGTTCCTTGTTGCCTTGGCCAAGTGTCCTTGGCTTAGACTCATCATTTGGGCTAATTCTAGAATTAGTTAGCAAGAAACACGTCTATGGCTTCTTCTTGTGCCACCTAAGAGCTTAACAAGGTTATTATAGATACAAAATCTTATCACTTGAGTGAGGATATCTGAAATTGCATCACATATACAATTCGGCTTCTATATGCTTCTTATTGTCATTCATTGCTTTCTAGGGAAAAATCCTCTCTTGCCACATGTTTATACAGGTGTCATGCAAGGGATTATGTTCAAAGATTCTTCAAAAAGAAAACAAAACAAAGTTGGTGCAAGTTTACTTGCTTAAGTCGGTGGTAAGTTTTCCTATAACTAAGTTAGTTTGGTCAACTTCCAACCCAATTTTGTCTTTAATTCAGTCGTTATATCCAAAAACTCAAAACATAAAAGTTCTATATATTCCTCTTATTGTTTTATAAGATTTTGAATCATCTCATTCGGAAATCGTATGAAAAAGTTATAATCAAATTACTAAAACACATTGTAACTGGCCGAGAGTAGCCAATCCGGGCACATAATGTGTTTCCTTTTTTATTTAGGTGCTTGGTTGATAAGAAAGCTATCCAATAGCTCATCTAGTGCCACTTATCCCTACACTTAGCATGATGTCATATGTGGTGGAAAGATATTCACAAGAAATCTCATGAAAAGTCGGTTACTAACTCAAAGTCAGTAGTTACTACGCTTAAGTTGGTTCTGCCGACTTCAAGCCCAATTATGTCCTTAATTGAATCCATATCTCTAAAAACTCAAAACATAAAAGTTATATATCTTTCTCTTATATTTCCAAAGCATCTTGAATATATGATCGAATTACTGAAATATGTTAAATCTGCCAAAATTACTTAATTACCTTGGTTTACACTAAATTCTTCTATTTCCATCCTTTTATCATTTTAAGCCTAACTTATTAATATTCCACATAAAAAAAAATCCAAAATAAATAATAAATATATTTTCACAAAACTTCCAAAGGTCCACCAAAATAACTCTAAAGGAATTATAATCAGGCTAAGCATGTAAATTAAAAAAGATAAGTAAAAAATTTCGGGTTATTACAGGTAGTGTGGAGTTTGATGGAGAGATCCCTTGGCAAGGCATTAAGGAGATGGGCAAGTTCACCCAATGTTGCTGATTTGTCATGGAGAAGGCCTTAGGTGTTATTGCTACAAATGGAAAAAAGGAACTCATAAAAAATTACATGTTGAGAAATTTAGACACGACTAGTAGTAGGGTCATGATGACGATAAACCTTGTGTTGATTACTATATCCCAATAAAACACATTATGTATACTTGGTACCTATATCATCTTGTTTGTAGGACCCTAAATAAGGGTAGCATGCACACCCAAATATTTGCACTAAATCGTAATCAGGCCAGGGGTAGAAGAGGGCTTCAAGTGTTGATTTAGATTATAAGATTGGTGTAGGAAGCTAGTTGATCAAGAAAGCAACGATAAAAAAAGGCCTCGAACTAGAACCTTTTAGGCATAGAACTATGAAACATTAATGAGAGTCCAAATTTAGTGATATGACGGCGCTTCCTCTCAAAAATACCGTTTTTTTAGTTGCGTGTGGATATGAGATTTTGGGAACAATGCCACAATCATAAAAAACTGATTTGAATTCACATTCTAGCACATCACCACTCTGGACATATTTGATCTTTGTAGACAAACAATTTTCATTATCCTTTTAAAATGAAAAAAGTATTTAATGCTATCACTATTTACTTTCATAGGATAGAGCCATATAAAATCGAAAAATCATCAATAAAGATAATATAATACTTGAATCCAAAAATAGAGGAGACTGGTGCAGAACCCCATATATCACAATGAATTAAATAAAGTATAAGAGATGAATATTGACAAAATGAAGTAAAGGGGAATCTTTTACTTTTGTCCATTTGGCATGCTAGACAAACAAAAATTTTATTCAAAACACCAAAAATATCTAAATTTTCACATGATAATAGTGAAAAAATAACTTAAAGATGAGGGTGTCCTAAGCGGTTGTGCCCATTTTTTAAAGGTAGTCTTCGAACTAAAAAAATGTTGTTTACTTTGAGTGAGTAGCGGATTGGGGCTTCAACAAAGAGTTTGAAAGCCAAAGTGGATTTATGTTATCCTTAATTGGTCATGTGAAAAGAACATTCTCCGTTGCTGAGCTCTTAACACAATATCCCATGAAAAAAAAAATTGAAATGAGCAATTGTTATCAATAGTAAACCAATAGTAAACTGAGCTACTGATAAGACATTTTTCTTAATTGTAGGAAGACAAAGTACATCTTCAAGTTTGAATTGAGAACCAAGACTGTGAAAATAAACACTATCAGTGTGAGAAATGTGTAGATTAGTGCCATTGCCTACCATAATTGAATCTGAACCAGAATATACTAATGTAGAAGTGGCACATCAGATGTCATGTGGCTGGTTGCATCCATATTTGGATACCAATAGGGATCTGAGTTGTGGCTTGAAACTAGTGGAGTGTTAGTGATGTTCATGGTTGCAAAGGACTATTGTAATTGGTTTGGATAAAAATTCTACTAGTAACAAAATTTGCATATAGGGGTACTATGACCTTGTTGCTTACATATTTGACATTTGTCTAAATAAGGCTTACTCTTGGAGACCATGAGTATGAGGTGAAGATAGTTTATATCCTTGAGAAAATCAGAGTTGTTATGGTTGAAAGTGAACTGTGAGATTGAGAGGCACTATTAGAATTGGGGTGTCCATGTATAGACACAAGTGTTGTGTCTCTCATGTATATATTGCGAGAAAATGAGCGCTTACAATGATGTTCATGATTAAACAAGCAAGATCAAAATTCTGAAAAATTGGTGGGTGCTCCCTACTTCCCGTCATTAAAATGAAATTGGAATATTCTGGTCCTAGGCCACTAAAGGCATGTCTAACGAGTTCCTTATCAAGAATCTTGTGTTGTAGTGCAACAAGGGAGTCGACAATATGTTTGAATTGATTTAGATACTTAGAGAGATTGTTGTTGTACCTTTTTAATAGATTAAATATCACCTTTGAGTAGATTAAAGTAGGCTTGACTTTGTTCCAAAAACATAAGTCGAAGTCTCTCCTAAACCTGATTGGTTGTAGATTATCCAAGAATTTGGGCTAGAACCCCTTGGGTAAGCATTGCATTGATACAACTAAGCACAAATTCCGCCATGAAAGAAATTCTAGATTAGGGACTTCTTTCCCTTCTGCAATAGTGATAATTATCGGTGGCACCTTGATTGAACCATCAACATATCCATAAAAATCATTGGTAATAAGAATAGGAACAAATTGGCTTTCCCAAAGTAGGTAATTTGTCTCATTTAGATGAATGGAGATATAGTTGATAATATTACCTAAAGTTAATGACATTGGAGAGGAAGGGATAGAAAAGGAAGCCATAAAAGAAGAGCAGGAAGAATTGAACATTTGTTCTTTATATCTCTAATACCATGAAGAAATGTGATTTGTGTTATTGAGAAATTACCATTTACAAGTATCTTACAAAAGAAAAGACTACATAACATATCCCTAGACTATTTTATGTACAAGATTAGATTGCCGTAATCAAGGAGAACTAATAAAGAAACTAAATCAAGATAATGAGTGAAGCCAAGAATCATGGGATTTATATTCAACACTTTGCAATTTTTAAAACATACTACAGGCATAAGAATGAAAATCAATGCATGAATAAATAATAGGGTATGTAAAAAGTTTTGATGGGATGATGGTATGTAATTCTTTTTATACACTAACTTTCTGTAATCACTTTCAAAGTTAAATACATGCGATGTGATAATTGTATTGAAAATACATATATGGAGATATCATACCTACCTATCTAGCACATGCATAGTCGAAAATATTCCAAAAAAAAACACCTTAGATATCCACATTGAAGAATTATAAAATCAAAAATGTCAAAATGATTACAAGGCTCCATAATTATAGTTGAATTAAGTATTTTTTAAGAAAAACTGTCATCATTTATTTATCAGATAAACTAATATCTATGACTAGATACATTTTGGGATGTCTCCCATATCAAACATTACATCATAATCAAAACAATGCATTTGAAACTCCATTGGTATATTATTTGTTTTTTGGTAACTGGTCTGGTGTTCACTATTATTGACACTCTCTATAGATAAACATAAAAGAGATAACACTTTTGGCCTAAACAGAGATTCAAGATCACCTTTTATAGAAAAGATGACTCAATCTCAATAGACAAATGCCCAAGAGATAAATTATTTTTTATTTTAATTAACTATAAGGAAACTAAAAAGGAAAGCATGGGATATATGCAAAAAATGATGGATTACAATTTGGACCAACTCTGATAGATTTCAAAATTTGTAACAGCCCATGAAGGAAATACAATTGTCGCTTTTCATTTATAAATGTCAGATCTGAAAGGCTTGATGGTGGCGAATCTAGTGATCTGAGGTATGTGTTGAGAATAATTGCCAGAAAGGGTGGTACATGAAGACCATGCCCAAATGTGGGTAGTACGTGAGAACCACGCACCGTGATTTTTGTAAAACGACCAGTTTCCTCTGAATAATTTTTTATTTATGAATTTGCCTATGCCATGCTTCTCTCTTGGTAGTTGTCGAAAAGATGTTGATCTGTCTTTTGTTACCTTGGAGAAAGTAAAAAAAAAAACTAAGCAAAAAAAAAAAATCTTGATAGGCAAAATGGATCAATGGAAGGAGTGAAGGAGAAGGAAGAGATAGAAGTCAAGGCCTCCTCTCCCTCTAGCAAAAATTAGGTAACTTTTTGATTTTTTTTTTAGAGAGAGAGAGGGGGGGGGGCGAGTTAAGCCCATATAAGAAAAAACTCAAGGTATTATAAATAAAAGGAAACTTTTAGGGACAAAATAATCCCAAACAAGAATTACACAAACTGATGTGAAGAATTACACAAACTGATGTGTTCACTGTTGATCAATTTTTTGAACTTTACTTTTTATTACTTTACCCATCTCTTGCATTCTTATTTTATTTCTTTTACCTTTCATCAATACCAATGCCCAAAACTTCCCCAACCCATTTTTCAAAAACTCTCTCTCTCTCTATCACCATTTTGGACTAAGAGCAGCAAAGTAAATGACCAACAATACTGGTGAAAACTAAAAACAGAAAAAAAAAATGCTAAGCGCAAGAAACAAGAAATGCAGAAGATGGAGAGGAAAGGCTAGAGAGAGATATAGAATGACTTACCAAGGTTGACAAAAAGTTATTTCAATGAGATTAAAAAATAAAATGAGATGACCAAAGGGTTGGAATAGTTTTGGAATGGGAAGAAAGGGAGCGGCATGGGAGAGGGAAGAATAAGAAAGGAAAAAAAAAAGTGGCACGATATTAAAATGAGAATCGTAATTTATTTAGTTGTTGAGAAAATTGCAATGAAAATTAAAATGAATGAGAGAAAAAGAGGCCGATAAAGAAAGAGAGGTGCAATGGTTCTTTACTGGAAAAATGAGGATTGCATCAGTAGAGAAAGGGGGATTAGGGCTGGGAAGGGAAAAAAAAGCATAAAAATTTAACTTGATGTGGTAGCGACACATCAATCTGTGAAACTTTTTGGGCTGTGCTAGGCAACAACCACACACATGAACAGTGGAATCACTGTTCATGTGTGGGGCTGTTCATATAAACAGTAATTATACTGTTCATGTGTGTGGCTGTTGTAACAGCAGGCCTTCCTCCAATATTTTTTTAAATTTTTTTATGTGATCACGTGTATCTCTTCTTTAGCAGTCTTTTAAATAAAAAACAGTTGGGCTAGATAATGACAATTAGATTATTGGGCCTCAACAGGAAGAAGGGCCCATTGAAGTCTGATTCATCTTAAAAGAATAATTTGTTAGTTGAATCAGTCACACACATGAACAGAAGAGGATATCTACGAAGTGGATGTGGGACATAAGCTCCAGTTTAGCAGGAAACCTCGCGACTGCTCAACAAACTAGGTGACCTCGCCTCGCGTCCCTTACTTTTTGTGTAAAGGACTAAAGAAACTAGCTAGGGTTTGTGGGTGCTTATATCTATTTATCTATCTATCTATATATATATAGCTGCTGCGGAAGTACTGTTTTTGCTCTCTTGGATACTCATTCCAAGGAGAACAGCTTCTGCAGCATGCAGCTGCAGGACCCAACAATACACACAACACATAAAATCTCTCTCACTCTCTCTCTCTGTGGCTATAAGCTTCTTGCTGCTTCACTTGCAGATGGTCGATGCCTCTGGCTCTCTATCAATCGGTGAGTTACACAGAATTATTTGTTTTTTCTTTTTATTTTTTTCCCTTCCGACATGCAGTGGCATATACAATATATATTAAACGAAGAAGAAAGAAAGACTAGCACTAGACATAATGCTAGTTTTTTGTGCTCCACCATGTGGTGTGGGTAATACATTTCTCTCGGCAACGATAATTAATGCATCTTATCCTGTATTAAGTTTTGAGTGATCATTGAATTATTCTCATGTATACTCAAAACCAAACTTGTGTTTTATACTGATCTGATCGTACTTATATTCTGGCCGGCTTCTGGATTCAAAATATTAATTTGGATATAAATTGTTCATGAACTTGTTTCAAGATTACGGTTTTGCTACTTGATCTACACATTCGATTTTCGAATCATATTCTGGACGTGTAATATATTAATTATATATGTGCATTAATGTCACAACGCTTATTTTAATTCCCCCCTAAACTATTGATGTCTTCTGTCACTTCTTCAACTCAGAAAGAAATGTATCCTTAATTAACCTCTCATCTTCTACTGACAAAATGGATAAGTATGAAGTGATCTGTGATAGCGCCCCAATTGGTAGAAAATTGAAGCAGGTCCAGCCAGGTGAGAAATGATACACTCATAATATAATATTTTATATAATATATATTATAAAATAGATATATTTTTATAAAATGATCATATTTATTTTATAAAATAATTTATAAAATTATTATTATTTTAATTGTATGAATATTATAAAAAATATTATGTGTCACTTCTCCAGCCAGATATCTCTCCGCTTAGGAGAATTCAGTGATCAATAATCAAAGTTACAAGATTCGAGATAATCTTTATGACCCGACAGCTGTGGAAAAATCGAGTTGCGATGTTTATACGACTTGAAATATTCGTATACATTATATATGTATTAATGCTCTCAGCTCTTATTGTTCGTCTAATCAATTACTTTACTTATGATGCACGTTTTTTCTTTTCTGAGAAATTATTATCACCACGAAATAATATATGTTTTTAAATGATGGTAATATGGGTAACGTAAGCAGATATTTTAATATTGTTATTAAGAACAAAAATGTCCATTTTAGGGGGGGATATGACAGCCGAGGTTATGCAGTCGCATCATATGACTTTGGTGTCGGCAAGCTTTGCAGTAGAGCAGTGGTAGGGAAAGCAGTAGATCGAAGGGCTGGCGATTAAAGAAAAATTAAGAAGAATCCGGGACCTCTTCTGCATGGAGTCCCGACTCTGTGACTGGTAAATACAGGCCCGTCAAATGTCAATCATGCAGCTGAGAATGATTATTGATGCCGTGGAAGCTCCGAGAAATGCTGTTCATGAATCACAGGGCGAAGGAAATGAACGATACCACGATAGCTAGAGCATATCTGCCAGAGCCCATGTGGTTTGGTTATCATATTCAGAAGGATTCTGTGCTGTGCTGTGCTGTGCGGTGCTTTGCTGTTCTTGGACGTACTCTGGAACCTGTTCCTGGCTATAACTTATCATCAGCCTGTTGAATTTATTTATTTTTTCTCTTCATCATCAAACGCAATGAGTGACCTTTCAAAACAAAACAAAAAAACAAAAAAAAAGGCAATGAGTAACTTCGCATTCATGGTGCATATAGTGTCATAGACAGCTGATGAACTGGAAGCCATGTTTATTTTTTCAAATTAGATAAAAAAAAATAATAATAATAAGTTAAGATTAGAATTAAAAATCGAATAGAATATTTTTTAAATAAAAAATTGAAGAAAAATATTTTTATTTTAAAATTTAAAAAAATTAATTTTTTTTATAAAATTAAAAAAATATATATTAATTAAATAAGATAAGTAAGTACGGTAAAAACAACCGAGGCATAAGAATAATAATAAGAAAAGTTCTATACAACTTTTCAATTTTTATATATCATTATTTTTACTTTTTTTCTTGTTTTTTTAATTTTTTATTTATAATTTTTTTTAAACTAATTTAATTTTTTAATTTATTATTTATATATAAAATATTTAATAAAAAAACGATATATAAAGATTGTATAAATAATAAGAAGTTGTATAGATTTTTTATAATAATAATAATAATGCAGTCCGTCTTTTGTTACATTTAATTCTTTGTTTGTATATAGGCAGAGGTCGCGACCTTTCAACTCTTTCTCCTTGCTAATCTGACATTAAAATTTGCATTTTAATTAGAAGCTTATAAATTCATAAAAAACTGGGTACGTAAATTTAGATTAATATATTTACTCTTTTCATAAAAATAAATAAAATATAGAAGAAAGCAAATACCTTACTAATCTGTCGAGCTCTTGATCTTCATCTACTAGTATTTGGTATTGCATATGATTAGTTGGTAATATATAAAGTATTGTTAAAGAGTATTTATATTCATTATATTTATTTTTATGTAGATAATAATATGTTATTATTTATATAAAAGTGAGTATGAAGAATACGAATGTTCTTAATTATTTTTATAATATATATGCATGGGTGAAATCTCAGCACTCCTACAAGCGTTTTGGGTTTTTGGATGGATTCTCTCCAATTTTCTACCAGCGTTTTGGGGTTGAGTAATTAACTTCACCGATCGAACGATCGAGATCAAAAGATTCAAAGCCTGTTTTCACTTGGATTAGCTCCAGAGGGAAAGTCGAAGCCCCGTGACTTGAAAGTACAGGTCTCGTGGTCCCAGTACATATACCACATTAATAGTCTTACCCGATCACTGTTTCTTGCGAAGCAGCTTTCTTCTGTCCCTTTGCAATTGGTGTACTTCATCGACGAGTCGTGTCACAATCATGAGTCCTCAGATTTTCTTTTTCTTCTTACATCTCAGATTAAGGCTCCGTTTGAATTAGAGGTTGGGTTTTTTATTTTATTATTATATTTTTATAATTTTTTATATAAAATATAAATTTTTATACAAATTTTTAAAATTTTAATATATATTTTTTAAATCTCAATACATTTTTTTAAAATTTTAATACAATTTTTTAAAATTTTAAAATAATAATAATATTAAAAAATAAATTAAACTCATTTCAACTAATCTCATTTTCAAATCTAAACTATATTAAAAAAAAATAATCTATGCATAAATAGACTTGCGCGAATACTCATGTACGTGAATAATATTTTTTTATTATTTATATAAATAGTAAAAATATTATTTATATAAGTGGTGTTAGTCAGTATGCATGCAAATCTACTTACATCCAACACTCCTCTAAAAAAAATTTACCTTTCCAGTCTCCAACTTTTCTTTTGAATTCCTATATTTGCTTCTTCCAATTTCATCAAAATAACTCTAGCATCTTTTGGATTTGCATAGCAAATATATTGTTTATATACCATTTGGATATCTTTTATATACCTATCGCAAATAAATATTATTTATATATTATTTATACATATCTTTTAATCTAATTATTGATATATTCAATTTATATTCATTTATCTCATTATATTTTTATTTAAAAAAAAAATTAAGCTAACCTAACATTATTATCACATAATTGATTCTATAAAAGATATACATGACTGATTCCTTTTGTATACATGTGATACATAAATATTATTTGTATACATTTTTTAATCTAATTAACCGTATACCGAATGGAACATTAACTAACCTTCTTGTAGTGATTTTTTTTTTCCTTCTTTATAAGATAAGATTAATGACTCATGTTTTAATAGTTAATGTTGTATTCGCTTTGAGTTGTACGTGGTGCAAGCATTACAAAACTTGTCCTGTTCTGTTCAAGTTCTGTTCAACCATATGGGTGCAGAAAACTCTCACATGTACCTATTGTCTACAGTGTTGGAAGTCAAATAGGGTTGTTTGTTTTAGAAAGTGGTCCAACTAATCTAATCTCATCTCATCTCGTACTTTCATCTCATTTCAACAATTCATTTTAAATTTCAATTCATTTCGACCGCTCATTTTTTTACTATTCATAACTCATTTCATTCATCTCTGAATCCAAGCGAGACCAAATGACCGCTTCACCATCTTAACTCCATTTAAATATAACCTGTAAGTAATTAGTATTTTCCATCAAAAGAATATTTAATACTAGAAGGTAGTCAAAATCAAAGAACCTAGAGGTCAATAACATGGCCAGCCGGCAAGGATGGGATTGGATTAGAAATTCCAGTGTGTTTGATACCACCAAACATGTGTGTGCATGTGGGGGAGTGAAACTTACAGTCAAACCATCATATCTACATTTAATTATTTAATTGAAAAAACCCATCTCTTTGCCATAACATCACAACGCAGATTACAGAAGAAACCCAACAAAGAATACAGATTATAACACACATGCCCAACAAATCACATGTAGTACTGATGAAATATAAGGGAAGTTTCATCTCCTTTTCTAAGCAATAATAATCTACAGCGCCACACTCACTAGGTTTTGGACTTTCGATCGGTGCTATTCCATTATCACTTACGCCTCCCCAAAATGGAAGTCAAATGAAAATGGAAACCAGAAAAAGAAAAAAGTGTGACATTAATAATGGAATTGACACAAACAGAGATAAACATCGAGTTAAAATCGACAACATGAAAAAGTGTATTAAGCCAAAGGCAGAAGTAGTATCGATGATCTCTAGCCTCTCACGGCTAGCAAGGAAGGAATGGCGGCCAAGTTGGGGGTAGTATTCTTATGTGAAGCATCTCTTATAATATCTGATCTCTTCCCATCTTTAGAGGAAGGCTTGCCAAAAGCTCTCATTGGACTAGCAAAGGCCCAACCCCAGCTCTTACTCCGACCATGCACAAGTTGCCCTCCAGGCTGCTTCCCGTTCATTTCCTCAGCTGAAGAAGACACCCAATAAGAAGAGGAAGATGACGAAGAAGATGAGGAAGTTATCATAAACCCACCAAATAGGCCGCCGCACTTGACCCTCTCTTTCATGCAGTGATGGTGCTCTCCGCCAGCTCCGCCACGGTGCACGGCCGAGGTGGAGACTTTGGCTTTACCTTCCCGCTGTGACTCCACTCTCCTTAGAGTGCAGTCCCCAAACCCAGTGGAGATTCTCTCAAAGAAGTCACCCGAGAAGCTCCTACTTCCACACCCAACAGATCTGGATCTTGAAACCTTACGCTCAAAGGACGAGGCTGAAGCGGTCGCTTGACTATTGGGACTGTCATCATCTTCCACAAGGCCAGTTTTCTTGCCCAGAGAGGACCCCAGACACTTATCCTTCTGCTTGCCCACTGAAACATTTGTTGTTGCTGCTGTTAAAGTTGTGATCTTGGGGTTGTCTCTGAAGTTCTTGTCCATGCTCTTGGAAGCACTGGGCTTTGAAGAAGAAGAGGATGCAGAAGAAGAAGAGAAGTAAAGAAACGACCAAAAACCTCCTCTTTTTCTTGGGCTAAAGTCTTCAGTACCATCATCAGCATCCAAGAACCTGTTTCTCCTAGGGGTTGCGGTGGACTTGCTTCGCTTGAAAACGATGTCGGATGCACGATCCGATGATGCTATTGTAGTAGTAACTTTCTTCTTCTTCTTCTTAGCCAAAAGAAAAGGGATCCGGGCCCGCCTCGTATAATACTCATGATAATGACTATCTTTGGTTCCACCATCGTTGATAACTTTTGTCGATGTGGGTCTGATTGAGAGTGAAAGAGAGGATGAAGAACCAATACCGCCATTCCGATCAGATCTAAAAGAAGGAGAGGGCGAAGAAGAGGAAGAGCCACGAATAGGGAGAGGAAAAGCGGAAGAGACAAGCTTGCCAAGCTTCTCTTGGAGGCAGAAAGCACAGATCCCACCTGGGTTGTTTCTGTAGGGATGGTCACTGCATTGCATACCATCCCCCATATCTTCCTCACCAACACCAACTCTTCCTCCTCCTCCTCCACCACCCGCTAATCCTTTGATTCCATCCATCATCACCTTCTTTCAGCTCTCTCTGATATCTTTTGATTCCAATCCTAGATATGATCTTTCTCTCACTGTTCCCCTTTTTTCAGACCTTGAATGAGAGAGAAGCAAACAAAAAGAAAAGAGTTGGTCAGAGAGTGTAATTGAGTAAGAAAAAAATATGGCATTGAAGTAAGGGTGAGAGACGGGGGTGGAAGAGAGAGAGAGAAGTGGCTGGGGGAGAGTCCCAGGAGCACGTGGAAGACTGACTTGCCCAGATATTAAAAAGTGTGAAAGAAGACAAGCAGGACTTGAATATCTTGAGAGAGCTATCCTCGCACGCACCAGCCCAAGCAGAAGAGGCCATAAATGGCTGGCCATACTGACCTCTAGCTTCTCTACGTTTGCACAGTATTTCTTTTTCGGCCGTACTTTTTTCATCACCGGTCTTCTCATCTGGTGGGTTCCATTCTCATGTTTGAGAATTGAACGTTAATACATCAACAGACCTTAGAGCATGTGGACAAATATATTTTCTTTTTCCCAACCTACAATTTTAGATTTGGGCTACATTAATTATGTCTAGTCTTTTTCTTTAATTTTTTATTTTTATAAATCTCTCCTTTTTGCCTGATTTGTTTTTGTCAAATAATCTCATATCATTCTATATTATCTATTTCATCGTTGTTATTTTTTGAATTTTTATCTCATCTTATTAATTAAACTAGATCTATATTCATTATCTCAATATTAGATAATTTTAAACCTTTTTCAATCTTAAAAGCTAATTCAATAAATAAAATTTTTCCTCACACTTATAAAGTGATTACCAACTTTTTTTACAATCAATACAAAATAATTCTAACAATCTCTTCCTCACATATCCAACTTTAGATCAGAGCAATAACAATATATTTTTCCCACATATTGTTAGGTCAGAGATTGTTCATAAATTTGGATTTTGATCCCATTATTGAATAATTTACGTCTCTCTCAATCTTAAAAATTAACTTAATAAATAATTTTATTCTATATTTATAAACTGATTATCAATTTCTCCTATAATCAATGCAAAACAACCGAACACTCAACACATTATAGATTATACTTATTTTTATTTTTTAATTTGTTTTGATTTTGTTTTTTTTTAAATTAATTGATTTCTTTTAATTTTCATGAACACACTACACATTTGATAATATATTTTACAAAAGATTTTTCTTTTATTTATGGATCAGTCATATACGACATGAAAGATGCATGGGCGGATAAGAATGTGTTCCCCCCTCTAAACGGTATATAAAATAACTGTATTTCACCTAAAGTTTTGGATATAATATCGAGGATGGTATCGATAAAAGCATTATAATAAAATATTTTAATATTGATATCGTTTCGTATACAATTTTAAAATAATTTATATATATAAAAAATTATATATATAAATACATATATATATTATATTTTAAAATAATAGTTAATGTATAAATAAATTATACGTATAAATACATATATATAAATAGTCTAATCTGAATAAAGATAAAAAAAAATAGCCAGAAATTAAAAAAAAAATCAAAATCCAGTACAGTCAAAATCTGTAACGAAACAAAACAGGTTATTCTGAATCGATCAACTAGCCGGTACGACATATTTCAACCATACCGACCGTTACGATATGAAATTTAAAATTTTGATTTCATCGTTCTCTCTCCTTCTTTAGCTAGTAAAATTTTCTTTACTTATCATCTCACACCACAAGTCACATATCATACATAATTTTTATTTATTTTTTATATATATAGTATATAGATGATGAGTAGAAAAATTTAGTTAATTTAAAATTAAATTTTTAACAAAATTAATATATATACACATATATATATTATATAATATATATATATAAGTATAGTGGATGTATGGATATGATGAGTAGCAAATTTTTATATTTTTTTAATATATATTTCAGATTTACTTATTGTTTTTTAAAGAGGGTGAGTGTCGGGTTCTTCAACACATAATTTCTCTTATTTAACATAACTAACTTCTAAATTTCTAACGTTAAAGAACAAAATTACAAATATATAATTATATTTTAAATGGAATACATTTTTATACAACAATATTATTTTTAGAATTTATTTTATAAAAATGCTGCAGGTACTATTTTCCATTCCATTATAAAAAGCTTCAATCTGTCTAATATTAATAAAATGAGATCAGATAAAAGTTAAAAAATAAATAAATAATTATTAAAATAATTTTTTATAATATTATATTTGTTTTAAAATATGAAAAGTTAAATAATTTATTATATTTTATATAAAAACCTAGAAAATTAAAATAATGAGATGAGATATGAAATGAAATGTTTGATTCAGTACTTAACCTGGCATTCTTAATAGTCGCTGGTAACATCCGTCATGGTAAATTTTGCTCATGGTTCAGCGTTGTAAACATTATTTTTCAAAAATGGTAATTAAAGAATTTCATTTTCAAAAAATCAAACGGCATGTAATGGTGCAGTTTATTGCACAATCGCAGGCCAACATAGACTGCAAGACAAAGTCATGTGAAATATCATAGGCCTGCCTTATTAACTTAGCAGATAGCAGTAGCACCGTAGATGTATTAAAAAACATAAAAGAGAAAACTAATTTTCATAAAATAAAATCTACCTTAAGAATATTAGTATTAGATTGATCATTTTTATTTTTAAAATTTGAAAAATATATAATTTTTTATTTTTTAACTAATCACTCAAAATATGAAATTTATATTGAATTAGTTATTACATTCTTTATAATAATAAAATATTAATATTAATATTAATATTTTTTATTTTTTATATTTATTTTATTTTCATAATTCTCAATAATCTTCAAGAATTATATTCATATTCATTTTTTTAATAAGAATATTTTTAAATATTTTTTCATATTTTGTAATTATATGTATTTTAATAATTTAATTTAATACTTAAATAATTATTTTTTGTTAAAAAGTTACTTTTTCAACCAAATAATTACTTATATAATTATTTTTAATAGATGAAGATGTGAATAGTTATTTTCATATATAAAAAGTAAAATGAAGGAATTGTAACCTTTTCAAGATTTGAAAAATAGATGACTAATTTAATATAAGAACATTTTCATTAATTATTTTCAAAATTTGAAAAGTACTTATATTTGACTAATCTAATATCAGTACTCTAATATCTTATAAATAAAAATTAAATTTTTTTGAAAAATTCGGCTCCAACCTTAACTGCAGGCTTGGAGTTTTTTCATTATGGCGGAGTATATAATACCGAATGGCCTGCAAATTGCAATAAGATTGGGTGATGCCAAATGTAAGCAAAGCATGAAACATGCCGCACGGTTTATGTGGATTTTAGAGCTTGGCCTCGTGCAGGAAGGATAATTATATATTTATTTGAATTTTTTTAACAATTAAAATATTGAAAAGCAAAGAACAAAAAATAAGATTTTTAAATATAATATATAATAGTAAATAAATAATAGGAAGATAATAACGTATCATTATCCTTGACGGAATCGGGAACTGTATAGTCCATAGCTGCTGTTGTTGCTGCTTTAACCTTGACTCACTCGAGTTTCAACTTCAAGTCATTGCTAGCTATGTATGCCCACGTGGCTGGTTCTCTTACCCACTGTTATTCTCGGCCCATAGCTTGATTGAGACTTGCGAGTGAGTTGTACCATCCTCATTAAAATCTTTAACTTCTTCATGTTTTCTTAGGTTATGCACACATATATATGTATTTTTGTTCACTAGCATATGAGATGATATAAAAATTAAATAATATATTATTAAAATATTTATTTTAATATAATATTTATTTTAAAATTTAAAAAAATAGAATTAATTATTATATTTTATATAATAATTTATAATAATTATAACAATTATAGATTTATGAAAATAAACCAGACAAATCTATACTATAAGATTATGTTTGGATGCTGGAATGATTTTCAATGATGTATAAAAAAATTAATAATAATAAATAAATAAAATTATTTTATAAATAATAGAAAATTCTTTACAAATAATGACAAAACAATCTAAAACTGCTTTCACTTGCCAAATACTATTCATTTTTATTTTTTACCGCCAATAATAAGTCAATCCACCAAATATGTGACCCACCGATCATCAATAAGGACCTCAATGCAATAACTAAACCTTATAAATATTTTAAAATGACCCTTTATTATAGGCATATTTCAACTTCTAATAATAAATTTTTATTTGTTCGAAAAAACATCAAATCCATTATTAATTTACTCATAAAATCAAAATATTTATTTGGTAAAAAAAGCTTTTCTCTTTTTTTGTTTTTTTGATTTCTCATAAAAAAAATGTTTCCTAGGCTGTGAACACGATCTCACACGCACGTACCTCCAGTGTGTATCCCCCGGCCTATTCCTTTCGTACTCAAACAAAAGATATATAGGAGTAACATGTCTACCCCCATGAGGCTTCGATGCTCGATTCTCTCATATTAGCCGTTGGATAGTTCTCACCCTATGGATCTTCACTTTATTTGTCCCATTAGACTTGGAAGTGTACGACCCCGTGGAATATAAATAGAAAATTGATAAATACACACAACTTTTAACAACATATTATATAACTATATTTTAAAATAAAAAATAATTTATAAAAATAACATTAGTTTATAAAAATGTTCTCTTTTTAAAATATGTATTGCAAAATAGATTATATAACCATAAATCTATTTATCATCTTTTTATTATTTCACAATGTATTATTAAGTAATAAATATATAACTAAATTATAATAAATAATTTTTAATCATTTAATATCATGTTATAAAAAAATAAAAGAATAATAAAAACTAAAATGATAACCAATATTACTCATTATATAAATATCATTGATCACATAAATAAGACACGGCCATTTTTCATATTTTCAGGGCCACTGAATACCGTTCCTTTCTTTCTTTTTTTTTTTTTTTTAATTTTGTTCATGTTACTGTGCTATTCAGTCCAAACGATCATACAAAAGATAGAAGCGTACAACACCAATCATTGATGGCTTCTTGCCAAAAATGTTTAAAATTACTTTTGTCATCAGTCGTGTCATTTAATTATCTTTAAGTTTGTTTTTTTTATTCACGATAACATGATTAAAAATAAAGACATATAAGTATTGCTCTCCAATTTACATTATAAAATGATTTCAATTCAGTTTATCTCATTTTATTTTATTATTATAATTTTTTAATATTTTTATATAAAATATAATAAATAATTTAAAGTTTTCAAATCTTAAAATAATAAAAATATTAAAAAAAACAACATTTTGATAATATTTTAATAATTTTTTACTAGTAGTTCATGTTTGTCAGCCTCGGTTTTTTTTTTTCCCTCTCTGCATTAGTTAAAATGGTAGTAAAATAAAAGAAATGATATTTATAATTATTTTTCTAGTTGGTAAATATTTTTTATATATTTATCAAATAAAGGACAGAGAACCTTGACATTTTTTGCCTGGATTTTAATTTTTATCATGACAGCTCCTGATAAACGTTTGAAGGCAATAAACAAAGCATGCCAGAAAAATAAAATAAAAAAAATAAAAAAATAAAAACCCTATCTTAAAGATATACGAGTTTGGTTCATTTATAATTTTGTATGAAGTCTTTAATTTGGGAGTTTCTATATAAAATCATTAGAAGTATCTTAATTATTATTATTATTTATTATATAAAATATAATAAATAACTTAATTTATTAATTTTAAAATAATAATAATAATAATATTCAAAAATAATATTTTATTTAATTTTTAATTTCCATTTTAACTCAATTGCAAACGGTACTGACCAAATCGTGAATAAGTACCCTTGCATGGATCTGTCTCATCAAAACAGCTAGTTTTTTTTTGGTAGATTGCTTGGAATTAATTAAAGCTATTGGCCTATTGCATTAGGTAGCTAGTCCTATACTTTACTAATTAGCAAATGAAGACAACGCCTTAAAAGTATATTTGTTTGGTGTTTAACCAGAGGACTTCAGGGGAAGGGGACCATGCATTCTGATCTTGGGAGACAACAACACTAAAAGTCTAAAAGCAAGCTATTAATGCAGTTTAATTAGCTTCTTAATAATGGTTTATTTATTTGCACGTACATGTGAGCAGAAGCATTACATAGCAACTCTCGACAACTGGATCTGCTTTTTAAATAAATAATGACAATTTTTTTTTTTTTTTTGTGTCGATCGATAGCAACATCTAAGTTCTTTTATTAAATACAAAAAACTAAGGGATTCAATTCCTGATTATCATCAACTTCCTGGTCAATAGTTCCGATGATCTTCACATTTAGTTGAAAATATAACAGTAGTACTTTGGTCTTTTTACTTATTAATGCAAAAGTTTCATAAAATATAATGTCCTACATTTTATACTAAATTGACGATATTATATATAGATATATATATTAAAATTTAATTTCAAGTGAAATGAATTAGAGAAATCTATTTAGTATAAAATCCAATATAAGATGGATAGAGCCGATACCAACTGACGGAGGACAGGATTTAGATTAATTTCGACAGCTAATGTTAATAGACAAGACAAGAGATTCGTCCGAAATATTTTCTTTTTAAAAAAAAATATATATATATTTTTTTTATTAATAGTAAAATTTGAAATTATTTTATAAAACTCACAAGCCGAATTTAAATAGCTGTAAAATTTGAAATTATGAAGGTTTTTTAAGACAGAAAAATCTAAATTATTTAATAAGAACTTATAAATAAATAAATATATATATATATATATATATAAATAAACAAGAACCCTACAAAAACTTGGTCAAAATCAGAATCACTTTTAAATTTAAAACGAAATTTATTAACAAGACTAAAAAGGGCATAAATATTAGATAATTTGAAGAAAAATAACTAATATTGCCTTTAATCCAAAGAAGATATTAAGATTTTCCTTTTTACATATAGTTGTACAAATTCAAAAGGTAGTTACCTAAATGCAATCAATTTGAGTTTGGATCAAGCCACTAGATAAAATGCACATTAACAAATTTTTATTGGGTTAAAAAAGCTTGTTGGTAAAAGCAATATGATTCGTTTGGTAGGGGAAAAAATTGTGATTTTGATTTGAGTGTGATTTGTAAGACCAGAATTTTGTATCGTTGGTGATGAACTTCGATTAAAATTTATCCTTACATGCAGTCAGTCTTGCAGATATATATATGAAAAAACATTGGAAGCAACTCGACTGTCGTGACAATTTTTCATGTGAACAGTAATTTTATTATTTATAATAAATAATAAAATTACTGTTCATATAAGAAGCTGCCGTAAAACAGCCACACCTGCTGCCCATCACGTCTCTCTATATATAGAGCCAGATCTGAGCACTTATAGAACTCTGTGTTGTTATCTGAACTCTTTATCTAATCTTTTCCTCGCAGCCAAGAATCAACATGAGAGAGAGAGAGATTGAGTGGTTTGGCTTCTTCCAAATGTAGTTCCAAGGGTTTCTTTCCGATGTGTTTTTTTTTTTTTGTCCAAGAGCATTCTACTTTTTAATATGGTCAAGAGAGTCGTGGAGTACTTGTCGTTCCCAAAGAAAGTAGGCTTTATAAAATCTTTATTGGAATTGGGTCATAAATTGGTTACTTATTCCTTGTTTTCAATAGACATCATCAAATATGCTTAAATACTCTGGCACATGATCAGCAGGACTTGAGTATGGAGGGGACCAAATATCCTGATTCCTACCCTATTTTTCTAACTTCTTTTAATAAGCTAATTCACACAAAATCTCAAGATAGTTCTACTTAAATATTTTTTGGAGGCTAAAGTTACGTTTGGACAGTAAGATAATCTCAGGTATTTTTATAAATAATAATAAAAAAATTATAAAAAAATTGACATAAAAAAAAATAATTAATAATTAATAATTAATAAAAGAAGTTTACATATGTATATTGTCAAAGAAAATAATAATAATATATCCTGAAGTATTACCACTACTCAAGCTTGACCTAATCGAAGGCAATGTTTTGTATATCGTCAAAGACCAAAAAAAGGTAGGGAAACCTAAAGCCCAATTCAAGTCCAGCCTTCTTGTAAAGAATCAGTTCCAAGACCCACCTTTTCAAAGAGCCATGAGCTTTGCTCGACGCAACTCATGCGCTTAACCAGCCCAGTTTATTGCCAATCTTCTTTTTTGAGTTTTTATTTTAGTCGGTTCAAATAACCTTACCCAATTTACTGTTGTGATCTTATCTCAGCCTCAACACACATGACACAACTGTTTGCGTGGAAAACAAGTAGTAGACTTGCATACAAACAAACTTGATAGGTCATAAGTTTTTCCTTATTAATTTAAGGAGAAGCTGATTATCCATTGTTCCTATTTCATTTTTTTTTTTAAAAAAAATAGGTTTATCATTAAACTAATAACAAGAGTTTACATATGTGACCTATAAAGATTGAGCAAACTCAATTTACAAGTCAATTAGTTATTGTTGGGACACAAACTCTAAATCCCTTATATAATCATCTGAAAGCCTAAAAACTATTTTTAAAAGAGGTTGTTATTAAGATTCTCTCATCTAAAAAAAGAGAGGCACTAAAATTCATCAGATCAACAATTTAAAAGACTATTTCTCATTAATATAAGAAAGATAACTTGCAAACCTTTGAGCACAATTCGAGCAATCAAATAACATCCAAACTTCTAAGTCTTATCAATCGGTTGCACAAAATATAAGGAAATTTTTATTTTCTTGCTTTGATTTAAGGAAGATATTTCAAATTATATATGGTGTTACAAAATTAGGGAGAAAACGTATGATAATAACAAAATAATTTATTTATTAATTTTTCCACTGTCTGCACAAGTTTAAACAGCCAATTAATGTCCCACTTCAACCTTGATTAATTGTTGATAGTATGCTACACCATGGCCCGAATATGACTATTTGGAATTTAATGGAAATTCAAATCAATGGCGCCCACAGTGGCCAGCCAACCTCGCATCATGATATATATATATATATATATATATATATATATATATATTATATATTTATATATTTGATTGATGGAGTCTTGGAGAGCATAGCATAAATATATATATATATATATATATATATAACTTATAGCTGGCTGATGAGACTGCGACTGATTTGAATTGAGGGTCTGTATAAATGAAGAATTAGAAGAAGCAGCAGGAGGAGGAGTTCTGGATAACTTCGATATGATTTATATAATCGACCAAAGTATAACCTAATTGTAATTTTTATAAAATTTCATGTATCAACTTTACAAAAATCAAAAAATCAAGATTTTAAATTTAAAAAACGTGAAAACTCATATAATAATTTATACCAAAAATAATAAAAGAGTATAAAAAGAATCTACCAGAAGATGAAAATAATTATTAATGATGGACGAGAAAAGCATAGGCTAGAGAGTCCGTGTCCGATGTCCCCTCGACCCGTTCAAGAGTGTCATGTCTCCACGTTCTTTGTTGTCACCATGACTGTTTTCTGAAAAATAAGGTCATCAATCTATATATGCATGCATTTACAAATTAAACAAATGAAAGCATATCATGAATCTCCATCTCATATCTGTTTTACTAAAGTCCTTTAATTGCCGACATTTTGTCCAGATGTGCTGCAGAAATTAAGCTTAATTGAGTGATTGAATTGGTGGGGAGGTCTGATTTGTGATGAGACGCACAAACAGCTCGATCCCAAGCATGCAACTGTTTAATGATTAATCTTGGAATTGAAAAAATATAGAAAAAAACAAGAAATTGATTTGTTAATTTCTGCTAAATCGCCGAGTCTTGTGCTAAATGCATTATTTTTATAAGAAAAATGATAAGAAGTTTGATAGAGCCTCGATTTGGTGTTTTGTTTTTATTTTATTTATTTAATGATTAAAAAAATATTATTTAATAATATTATTATTTTTTTTCTTTTTTATAAAATATTTTAGTGTTTAAAAAATGATGTAAAAAAAAAAAAAAAAAAACTAAATGAGCACTAAAACGAGTGAGGTCCTGATTTTTATAAGTAAAAAGGGAAAGATTTTTGAATTTCTGCAAAATTAAAGGTTGTTCACGATAAAATGCAAAGATACGTACCATAATTGACATTGATATTCTATTATAGAGAAATTGTTGGCGGAGAGAAATTGATATTCTATTTATAGGGGAAAGAGGAGACTGAGAGAGACTCTTTTTAAAATTCTTCTAATTGAATTACTTTTCAAGTGACTTGCTTTGTGCCAATGCATATATAGGTATTTATAGGATTGTAGAAACACATAGCATTTACTTTAATACATGAACTTTCCTAGTATATGAAAACCCAAGTACATGAATATTTCAAATACATGAATCTCCAAATACATGAATTACTTCTTTCAAAATGAATCTTCACTCTAGTTCATGAATCTACTAAAAGACACAATGTTTCACTACGAAGTGGTGCATTAATTTTGGAAAGGAAATCAAGCAGCGGATTTATTGGCACGTTGGGATAAAAATGGTTTGATGAGAATGTGGGATGGAAATGAGAGTTTACCTGCAACTTTACGTGGAATATTAAGATTGGATAAGCTGGGTGTGCCATCGATTAGAAGATAAGAAGGCTATTTTGAGTTGCTGTTCTGCGGAAGGAGTCTGATTTTTGTTTGCGATAGACGTTGTGTTGCTAAGGCTGCACTGACTCTGTTTCTCGTTTGCAGACCAAGCTTTTTTCGTTAGAGCAGATTGATTGACTTTTTTTGTTTTAATACGGATGATGTTGGCTGGTTTTGGTATGGATTTATTGGTTTGTTCATTGTTATTTTGTATCAGTTTGGTTTTATTGGTGTTGATATATGGGATGATTTATTGTTTATATGTAAATCTTTTGTGTCTTGGTTGTTTCTACGGTATTCCTCTGCTATAAGTAAATGATTCTAAATAAAATTGGGGAGGGATTACTAATGGATATATGGCCCCAACTTTTCTTTTTAAAAAAAAAAAAAAAATTCATCTAACATTTACTAAATTAAGTTTATTATTCAACACCCGCATTTAAACTTAATTCTTGGTAACTACAACCAACATCTGCAACTTGTTAAAAGTGGTTTCATAAAAATCTTTGCAACTTGATCATGGGTCTTCAAAAATTTTACTTGTACTTCATTTTTGACAATGCATTCTCAAAGAAAATGAAATTTTGTATTAATATGCTTGCTTCTATCATAAAAGATCGTATCTTTCGCCAATGCAAGTGTCGACTTGTTATCAACAAAAATTTTTGTAGCTTTCTCTTATGGCATGTGTAGCACCTGTAATAACCTTCTTAACCAAAGTACATGACAAACACAAGATGTCGTAGCAACATATTCAACTTCACTTGTGGAGAGCGTCACAATTCATTACTGATATGAACTTGTGACATCTCATATTTTTTATGAGGAACTTTATTCATGTTAGAGCCTTTTTAAGAAAATCTCAAAGTTTATTTATTTTGGACCCTTTCGGTGTAAGACATTTTATTTTGTTAAGGCATAGAAAGATTAGGTTCAAAAGAGTAAACCCAAGAGGGCTACTACCTTGGAAGCCCAATGTCGGCGCCCCAGCTTTTGGGTTCGTACGCAAATTGCGACGCCGGGGACGAATTTCACAAGGAAGTCATCCATCATCTTTATGTGTGAGAGCCTTGTTTTAAGTTATAGTAAATATATTTTATTATTATTATTTTTTTACTTGCAGCGGAAAAAGGTCAAGCCATAAACAATCGACGAAACGTTATGTTCGTCGCACATCACATGGTTAACGAAACAAAACCCAAATTAAACATCACATACATATACATATATCAAAGCTAGAGTCACCAATGTAAACAGTTTTATACAAAAAGTACTTCCCAAAACAACGAGAAGATTTTTTTTTCAAAATACATCGGCGAATACAAAATAAGGATAATGACGATCCACTCCTCCTTTCCGCCAACCATACTAATAGGCGGGTTCTTCTTTTATCTTCTTAAAGTCTGGGCCATAACGAAGGCTATCCAGACTCAGTCTTGGGCCTACGTCACACATCATTCCCAGAGGATGACGTAAACAGGCGTCCCATATGTAGGAGCCCATAAACTCCTAGCACCAAACAGCACCCCGTAGGGCGGAAGTCGTCAAAAAAATACGTCGCCATAGGAAGCGACTCTGCCGCCCACTGACCCAACAGGTCTAGGGTCACTGGCCCAGCAGTATCAGTCTTAGTCGGGCCCATGAGGGTCCGACCCATCTTCTCGAGAGTCGTAATCCGGGGATCCATCATGTCCTGCAATAACTTCTATCGTTCCCAAGGGAGCGATAGTAGAGATAATAAAAATGGGGTGAGATTTCGGGAGAAATCTCAGCAAGTATACTAGCACTTAAACCAGAACATTTCCAATATACAGATAAGTGAACAAAACATTTGTAACTAATGCACATGCAACGAATGACTGACTCATGCACATGCTCATGAAAACTTTCAAACAGACTTGCTTCTTTCAGACTTCTTTTCATAAAACTTTCATACGGATTTCTTCTTTCAAACTTCTTTTCATATCATTTCTTTTCAAATCATTTCTTTAAAACATTTCATATCTTTTATTCTTTCTTAGGCGCCACTTATCTTAACAGATCTTTTCTTATGACTCGAAAGCCCATCTTGTCATGACTTTTCACTTAACATGTATGAGACACAACACGGTTCCCCTAAGCACCGCGTGTTCCCTGCTGATTACCGCATCACTTTAATGTGAGTGCGTCTTATAACTTTAAAACGGCAGGTCCTTACACCTTATCCGTCCTTGGCACCCACCAGCGTTAGGTGCTACCGCGCTCCGGACACCTTTTGGAGCCATACATGGTCCGCCGACTGTTCTTCGTCGACCCAGGGGCTTCCACTCTACTTTAAACACTCCTGAGTGGACAGGGAGTTCCACTGGGGCACTTCCCCGTCCCAGCCTTTGGGGTTCTTATAAAAACTTTACTTCTTTTCCTTTCTTTCAAAAACTCAATCTTTTCTTTTCCTTTTCCTTTTCTTTAAAACATCTTGGACTTTAAAAACATACTTTTCATGACTTATGCATGGGACATGCAATGCTCACTTAATTTCAGGCAAAACCCGAGATAAGCTCGAGTGCATTCACATTTCATTTTCTTTTCTCCCTCTTTGGGATAATTTCACAACTTCCTACTTAGTCATCATGTTCTATACCCAAAATTGGGCCTAGGATTGAAGGGGGGTACTTGGCCCATCTCCAACCCATCATGACCGAACCTTCCTAGGGAATTCCTAGGGCTTTCCTTCATCATTTAACTCCAATTATCCTCCAACAATTTAAAAGTGTTAAATTAAAACATGTACCCTCCTTAGCAAGGGGTAACCGAAACCTTAATATTTCCCCAAGTAGGCATTTTCACTTCCAAACTTAATTATTTCTAACTTCCTTCCTTCACCTTTCTAGCTTGGGAAATTCCTTCCATTAATCTATTCAAAATTTCCTTTTCTATAAGTTTCTTCTATAAGCTCAACTAAATAATTCCACCACAAAGCAATATAATTAAATTTTCTAATCTCAACCTTAAACATCATAAAACTCCAAGTAAACATTACTAGTCATCATGCATAAGTGGTTACTTCTTTCCATATGCAAGTATACACCAATTCAATTCATATCAATCATGTATTTCATTCCCATGTCCATTTTCATTTCCTCAAGACAATATTTTCCTTGAATAAATCAATTTCATTACTAATTTCCTCAAATAAACTTTATCTTAGCAACACCAAATTTAATACTTAACACTAAAATCCATCATGCATCCACTTCATCATTTCATATAATAATCATGCTTTTCACTTCTTTTGCAACTAATACTTGATCCATCATCTCTACTCACATTCTAAACTTATTTCATCATAGAGGTTTACACAAGAATATTCATATCCAAGACAAGTAAAATCAATTCAATCCAAACATGGCAATTACAACCATTAATCCAACAAGCATGATCACCTCACTATATACAAGAATTGTTAAGGAAAAGGTGAAAGTATACTTACAACACTCCTATTAGATTTTTGATTAAAATCTGAAAATACACATATGAAATCTCTTATTAGATTAGCTATAAACACAGAATTTAAAGGAAACCCTATTTCCTTCTAACCAAGACAAAGTGTTACATATGTGTGTGTGTTCTTCCTAAGCTTGCATGAATTTAGTCACTAACCTTCTCCAATGTATTGATCACCTCAACACTCTTGATTTTTGGCTTCACTACTATAGGATTCTTCAAATTATGTGGTGAAAGGAGAAGAAACAAAAGTAGAATGGGCTTGAGTAGTTTTGGCCGAGAGGTGAAGAGAGAATGAGATAGGAGAGTGTTTGCATGTGTCCAAGTGAAATGAGCTAAGGGAATTGTATATGGGGTCACACAACCAACTCTCTTTCCTAGGGTCTTTGGTACACTTTTTACCATACTTAGGTATGGCCAATGATAGGTTGAGTGATTGACAACTCTAGGCCATTCCAAGATCAAATCTTGGCTATGCCTTGGTGGATTCTCCTTTCTCCTTCTCACTTGCTATGGCCGGCGGCTTCTTTGAGTGTCTAGCACTCATTTTCTTGCTTTTCACTCAATCATCATTCCTCCATCCTCTCATGTGTCCATCCAAGTGATCTCAAAGTCATGCTTTTTGAAATTTGAGCAAAGCATGATCCGGCCAAGCCAAACCTCCACCGAAACCCACTTTGTCCATTCTCCTTGTTTTTGTCATTTCCATCACCTACACCTACACCATACCTCTCTTCACATCACCATACTCTCTTACACATTGTACCTTATTCACTTACACACTCCTCCCCTTTGTCCTATCAACTTGTTGGTGGCCATACCCCATGAGATCCTCCAAAGATACCCCACGGGTTGCCTTCACCGAAACCACCCTTGTTCCTTTCTTCCATGCTTCTCTTCATGCCATTTGTCACTTCCCTACACACCATGATCTCAATTGGCAAGTCAAGGAATGGTGTCTTGTACCTCCAAGATTCCATGGTAGGAAAATCATTCCATTAGATCCTACACTCAATCCTACATGGCATGTGTTCACCTACTAGTCAATCTCCACCAACTAGGATTTTCCTACAAGTATTTGGATAATTTTCTAGGATTTTTCTCCAAGTGACATGTGTCTCTACTATGGGCTTGATGGGCCATGGGCTCATTCTATGGGCTTTTGGGCTCACCATTACTCTCTTGGCCCATTTACTTGATCCATTCCTCAAAAGTCTCATTCCTAAGTCCATCTCCTTAAAGCCTATTTTATTATTTTACAAATTACCACTAAGCTTGTATATTAGCACTTAATTAAATAATTAAATTAAGATGGAAATTTTTAGGGCTATTACACCCAAGTTAAGCCTTGGAGGAACAAAGAGGCCCTACTTGGCTTTAGAAAAAGGTAAAATGGACATTTTTAGAAGAAGGTATCTTGAACACTTGTTAAGATCTTGTGGAAAGGAAAGAAAAAGTGAAAGAATGCCCAGGAAAAAGACCAAGGGATTCGGCCATAGGGCGTGCGCCACTTGTGATTTTTGAATCTTACTTGGACACGTGTCAAGTTAATACACAACCAACATTTTTGCTTTTTCTAAAATGTGTCTTACTTTGGAAAGATGAAAATGTGGTTCTAGAAGGATTTTGTACAGGAAGAGAGTGTGATAGGCACATGGAAGGAGAGAGGTTGAGTGTGGAAGTGAAAATGTGCCTTAGAAATGACAAAAGAGGCTTTTCACTTGTCATACATGGTCTCCTTACACACTCCACACACGTTACCTGTCATGCATGCAAGAGAGGAGGATTAGAATTTTGAGTAAAAAGACCTAGAAGCCTTTTGATGCTTTGAATCTAGACATAAGTTGAAGGGGAAAATGGAAAAGAAGGGAGATGAGATTTTTGGATTTGAGGGGGGAGGATATAGCCGAATCCCTCTTGATCTTTTGTCTTCCCCATGGCATCCCATCATGAAGGAGAAGGTGGAAGAAAGGAATATGTTGCAAGCAAGCATTGAATATTTTTGTGAGAAGGAGTCCTATAGAAAGCTTTGACCAAAATTTAAAGAGACTTTTGACATGCTTTGTCTTCCTACCCTTTAGGATTTCAGCTAAGACTATTATTCTCCACTAAGTCACAAATTGCCTTCACTTTCTCATTAGCCAAACACTCTTGTATTTCCATCTTTTCGAGTTTCCTACGTTGCTTTGTAAGGGAAAGATCACTACACAAAGGTAATCACATTCTCTATTCATTTTAACACACCATGCATGATTTTGAATGAAAAAATAATTTTATTGTTTTCAGACCTAGAGGTTTCCTACACAAACACTCACATTCAGTAAAAAACTTGGTTCTTCCTTCTTTTAAAATGAAATTCTAGATATTCTTGAGGTTTTGAATGAAGAAAAATGAGATTTTAAATAAGAGAGTTTTGGATTTCAATAGAGGAAAGAAAATTAGGATTTTGACTCCTTAGAGTTTCAGCCCTGGGATTTTTGGAAGATTTGGTCTTCTAAAGTACCAAAGACTCACCTTTACTTGGAGATTTCGGATCTAGGGTTTTCATGCTCAAATCTTGATTTATCATGGTTTATGTTTCAGATTTCTTTGTTTGTTGTTCTTAAAATTTTGTAAGTACACTCTTAACTTATTTTGGACATTATTTGCATATATTGTGTGAACCTTTTTGTTGTTTGTTTGCTTGATCATTTGAATATTATATCAAGAATATGTGAGGATTTCAACATATGTTATTTTGAGGATGTATTGTTGATATATTGATAGAAACATGGAGGTGGTTGATGCATGCGTTTAGGCCTAAGTGTGTAGAGAGGTATGGAGTGGTTATTTGATGAAAAACCATGAGGTTTAAGGACTTATGAGTTTTGGCTATGGCTAAATTTTAGGTTTTTATTTAAGGTTTCAATATATGAATGGATGCACGATTATTCTACTCTAGTATTTTCTTGCTAAATGGTGTAAACTCATAAATTACCAGAGCATGAATATTTGGCCTTGAGAGATTGATGATGTTAGATGAAGTATTTTGACGTTTTGATGAAAAAGAGCATGTAAGGGAACTTCAAGATTTTCGGCTAGGCATTTAGGAGATAGCTTAATGTATTTGTTCGGATGAACACATAAGTGGATGCATGAGTTAATAAGGTAGAAGTGTGGGAAATGATCACTTTGAGTGGGTCAAGTGGTTCGGCCAAGATCATTTAGGATTTTGTAGACATTTGATTGCTATCTTTCTAAGTTTAAATGATTTGGTCTTTATGTAATGAAGTATGATTGCATGTTCTAATATTTTTAAGCTATAATTGAAAATGTATGCTTTGAATGAGACTGTGATTCGATTTCATACTTTGTATGAATAAGTCAATGTTTGCATACGAGTCCATGTCATACGTTACATATTTTTGGGTCTATGTTTTGAAAAGAAAAAATTCAAGAGTTTTATAACGACCCCAAAAAAGATGGAAAAATGTCCTAGTGGAACTCCTTATTCATTCAGGAGTGTTTAAAGTCGAGGTCGACGAAATACAATTGACTTATCTCGAATGGTTCCTATGGAAGGATACCAAAGTGGGGTTAGCGCCTAAAGCTAGTGGATGCGTATCACGGTGAAGGCGAAGTATGCGAACGACCGTGTAAGAATTATACTATGTAAGACGTAGTCACCTTAATTAAGTGAATAGTAGATTGATGCAGTAACTAGCGGAGAACACACGGTGCATAAATGAGCTGTGAAGTATATATACATGTTTTTAAAATGACATGATAAGAATAAAGCATTTAAGCTTTATGATGTGAAATTATATGATCAAAAACCTGAAATTAAATGATATGAACATGTGTTAAAATGTTAAAAGAATAAAAAATGTCTTTTTATATGGAAGTACGTGATGCACAAGTTAGATTTATAAGTCTCATGTTCATGTCCAACCATTTATTTACGGTACCTTTATATGTTTATGATATCTGTTCTATATTATCTATTTACTTGTTGAGATTTTTCGAAATCTCATTGTGATATTTTTCCTATTATTCTTCTCCTAGAATGATAGAAGTTGTTATAAGTGAAGATGAAGAAGCGCAAGAGACCACCTCCTAAGAAAGTTCAGGAGACTCCAAAGAGCCTTGAGAGTCCCTCAGAGTCATCCACTCTAGACACACTGTAGGCAGATGACTAGTTCCTGAGTGAGATTATGAAACTTTTTGAAAAATTAAAGAGGATTTTGAGCCAAAGAAGGGCCTAGTAGGATCATCCCAACAAGATCATTAGTATCGGATTTGAAGAGATTTATGATTTAATTTATTTTGGGAATAAAATTGTATTTTGGGGAAATCGTCCCTGCCATTTTGGGAGCATTAAACACTTAAGTTTTATGGTACATTTGTTTATTAAGCTTTTGAGATATTTGCACTGTTATGATACTATGTGGCATTTATTATTGTCTTAGAATGTTAGAAAGAATTTTTTTGCTACAATTTTTATTATATACTGCTAGTAAGTTAGGTGCATTGCATCTTATTTGTCATGTACGAGGGGTATGTAATCTTATGTTACATGTTTTGATGCTTCAAGCCACCGTTAATTCTCAAACGTGGGCTGGGGGCGTCATAAAGAATGTGCATTAATTTCTCATTTCTAAATGCTCATTCTTGAAGTTGATGTTACGGTACTCCATTTGCCTTTTTATTTTCAAGACCAAAACAATATTAACATACTCCATCTCGTATACAAGTCCCAGGTCAAAACAATCGATAAAAATTCGTGTAAATGAACATGTGCATACCATAATCATGGAATTTGGATCCAAAATCCATTCAGTCATATCCAATACCTCAACACAAGGCTTTACCTCCATTTTCCTGAAAAAAAAAAAAAACAGATGACAACGTATAACGTCAGCTCTAGAAGCATGAATAAAACAGGGATAATTAGTATGGTTAATTCTAGGATACCATTCTAGGATACCTCAAAAAAGAATGTAACGTGATTTTTTTATAAATAAAATTATGTAAAATACTAAACATGGGCATAAACAAAAACAACAATTTTTTCCATACTAGAATTTGCTTGATAGAAATAGGTAAAGACGATGAAGATGAATACTCAATATTCGATTGAAAATGAAGCTGAATGATCAGCTAAATAATATTAAAAAAATGAGTTAAAAGATTTCGAGTTTCAAAGAACTTATATATAAATTTATCTTCAAGGTGTATCGATGGTGCATATTCTTCTGACTCTCAAATGTCAACAATTTTGGTCTTAAACCATTTTTTTGTATAAATGAGAGCTTCGATAGTTTTCTGAGACAATGAACTTCTAAAAGTATCCAATATGCATCCTTCAATAATGAATGCAAACTCCAAGAGAACGGTGAAAAATGAGATGACTAACACATCACATGCTATCTTAAAAAGGACGGGATAATTGACGGTATTCAACAATCTAAGAAATCAAAACTAAACAAGTATTTTACACACACCTCAGACAAATATTGGTAGATGGTGGCTAACACATCACATGTTTTGCCCATGTGTTGAGAAAAATTAGAACCAGCTGGTAGATGGTTTGGGATTGTTACGTCTAGTGGCCAAATTAAAACGGTTGAAGATTGCTTTGAGATCTTGGAATAAAATTGTCTTTAGTCGTGTCGATCAAACTATTAAGCTTTCTGAAGAGAATGTTAAATTTCTAGATCTTACAATTGGAGTATAGTCAGGAAAATGAGGAGGAGCTCTTGATTACTCAGTTGGAGTTGGCAGAATGGAGAAAGAAGGAGGAGACTACATTGGCTCAATGTGCTAAAAAGAAATGGCTTAAAGAGGGTGACTAGAACTCAAAATTTTTTCATACTATTGCTAATCAAAGAAGGAAACTTATCTCTATTAATAAGATGAAATTGATGGATGATATTGTGCTGAATTCTCCAAAGGTGTTCATGAAGGTGCTCTAAATTATTTCTAGGAAATGTTATTTAATCAATCAGTGGTGCAAAGTCCAGATTTTACTGGCTTGTTAGAGCCATCTACATCAGTGAATGAAAATGCTGAGCTTTGTGCCTCGCCTACGGAAGATGAGGTCAAACAAGCGATTTTTTCAATTCCGAAATAGAGTTCCTTGGGACCCGATGGAATTCGGTCTAAATTCTTTATGGTTTGTTGGGATATTGTATAGGCGGATGTGGTGGTGGCAGTGTGTTACTTTTATAATGAGGGCAGACTTGCCTCTATTTTATTCGTCATCCTATATTTTATTGATTCCCAAAATCTCGAATTCGAAAAGCTTTGATAAATTCAGACCAATTAGCCTGTGTTCTGTGGTATATAAATTGTTTTTGAAGATTTTAGTAAAGCTTTTGACTAATATGCTTCCTCGTTTGATATCTCAAGAACAATGTGCTTTTATACCTGGGCATAAAATTTTTGTAAATATTACTCTGGCTCAGGAAATGGTACATTCTCTTTATAAGAAAAGTCAGGCTAACAATATTTTGATAAAAATTGACATGGCCAAGGCTTATGATCTTGTTCACTAGGATTTTCTCCTTGCTGTTTTGGAGAGATTTGGTTTTAATGATAAGTTTTGCCTGTTAATTGCCAATGTGTGAAGTCACTGTGGTTCTCATTTATGATAAAAGAGACATATAAAGATTTTTTCAAATCCTCACGAAAACTATGCCAATGTGACATTCTTTCGCCGTATTTATTTATTCTTATGGAGAAAATTCTCTCTAAATTATTGAGGAGGAATTTTGAGAATGGATGCATTAATAAAATCTATCGTCCTGATGGTGTCCCTCTGGTCTCTCATTTATTTTATGCAGGTGCTTCATTGGTCTTCGCTAATGGTTTTGCTCAATCCTTGAGAAAAATCACAAAGATTTTTACTTGTGGCAAACTTACAGTAAGAATTTTGGAGCCTCTTGTTAATAAATTTCATAATAAGGTGGCTGGGTGAAAATTTAAGTTGTTATTGCAAAGTGGACGTCTTATTTTACTAAAGTATGTTCTTTCTTGTATGCTTATTCATCTCTTATTTGTGCTCAGTGTTCCGAAATTGTTAATAAAAAAGTTAAACTCTATATTGGCTTCTTTCTTTTGGGGCGATGTGAATGGTGCTTCTAAATGGAAATGGTTCTCTTGAGCTAATTTATGTCTTCCACTATTGGAAGGGGGATTGGGCATTTGTGATTTCTAATGTTCAAAAATCCTTTCATATGAAATTTGCTTGGGGACCCATGGCGATTGATAATTTGTGGACCCAATTTTTTAAAGCTAAATATGCTAAGAAGAGTCATCTTGTGCTTGTTAAAAATACCGCAATTTGTTCTTAGTTTTGGAGAGCTATTATGGATGTGTTCCCGAAAGTTTTTGATAATATGATCTGGAAAGTGAGGGGAGAAGCGGTTTCGTGTTGGTTTAATAAATGGAGGCCAGTCCGATTTGCTTAAGAGTCCCCTAGGTGTCTAATCCTCTTCTTTAGGTTAAAGAATATTGAGTGAATAATGCATGGAATTTTAAAATTCTAGAGCGCATGGTTGGGACAAATTTTATGACGGAGATCATGTTATCTACTTCGGTTGGTGTTGTGTGTGTGGACGTGATCATTTGGAGTTAATCCCTTCCTTAGATGGGGTTTTTTAGAATGCTAGTGCTTGGGAATTAATCCTTATTAAATCTGAAAAGCTCCATGGTTTTGATTAGATTTGGAATAACATTCGTCCTAAGAAGATAACCTTATGCATGTGAAGGACTCGATTTCAATGCTTGTCTGTTGATACAAGGGTTTAAAGCTGTGGCATTTCCTCAGACTCAAGATGTGACTGTTATTCTAACATTGAATCAATTGATCATATTTTGTTTCCAGGTAAATTTGTGAAGCAAATCTGGACTCGTGCGGTGCTAAAATTGAAAGTTTATGAGTGTTGGCCAAGAATTTGGTGGGGATGTGTAATGAAATGGTTTGCGATAGCAAAAAAAGTCGCTCAAAAGGGGATGCTCATTCGTTTGCTTCCTAGTCTTAACACATGAAAGCTTTGGCTGCGTCATTGTAAAACTCGCATGGAGGGAGATTTTGAGTCAGTGGAGGGGATTTGGAAGTCTTTAAAGAGTTGGCTGATCTCGTTGCTGACAGAATGTTCTAAAATTAGATCACTTTTACTATCGGATAAGAGGCTCCTTCGGTATATGCATGCTCCTGTGCAACCTGTGCGTCGGCGATCTAGTTGGGAAGTGTCTTGATCTAAACTTTCAAATGGTTTTGTTAAATTAAATGTTGAGGGTAGTTGTCAAGGGAATCCTGGTAATTGTGGTGGTGGAGGGATAATTCGAGATTGTCGTGATATGTTTTTGGGTTTTTTTCTGCTTGTTTTGGTCATGGCACGAATAATGAGGCTGAATTTAAGACCCTCAAGGAAGGAATAACTTTGTGTAAATCTCTTGGTTTTCATATGATAGAGATCGAATGTGATTTTAAATTGATTCTAGATTGGGTTGTTTCTGGTAAATATAATGTTTTGTATCTTTGGGATTTTGGGGAGGAAGCTTTGGATGAATTACAGGGTGTGAACTTCACAATTTCACATTAGTTTCAGGAAGTCAATCAAGCTATTAATTTTCTGGCTCGTTGAGGTGAGAATGATATTTCTTCTCGTTTCACTACACATGATGAGATTCCAAACTTGTTAAAAGGCATTATTCATTCGGAAAAGTTGGGTCTTCTTTATTTATGTCTTTAAGTTTGGTATGCTTTATTATGTGTTGTTTATAATGTTTATCATAGGCTTGTTTAGTTTGTTTGTGGTGTTGGTCTTCTTTGCTTTATGGTTGGTGTATTTTAGTGCTTGGGATAGTTTATTTTGATTATTTGTAAATCTCAAGAGTCTTACTTGTTACCACTGTATTTTTCTGCCATAAATGATAGTCTTATTAATAAATTTGGACTAGAAGCCACTATTAAACATGTGGCTTTGACTCTTCACTTAAAAAAAAGGGTAGTAGGTTTTGTCTTTTATTTTGAAGGACTCTAGATAGTGCCAAAATCTCTTTTGAAAGTTATGGTAGCTACAAAATCTCTTTCCACTTAGGCTTTTTAAAACAATGTGGATGACTTTTTAGTCTTGTTGGTTTTTCAGGATTTTAACATGCAGGGCCCTTTTGTTTTTTGTGTTTGGCTTCAACAGGCAGCACACTTTTTTCTTTGTCTAGGTTCTTTCACCAACATAGCAACAAGTCACTTTTTTTGTAGGTTTCTTTGAGGCTCTTGTTTAGACACAACAACACATGCAACAAGCTGGAGGAAAGGGTCAGCACACAGGTCCTTTTTTCTCTTGGTGCAGGCGTCTTCAACAAATGGGGAGAGAGAAACTTTTTTGGCTTCTTGGCATTTTGAGAACCTACAATAGACTACACAACATGCTTTTTTTGGTTGAGTTGAGGGCTTTTACATAGAAGAACACGCAAGAGGAAAGAGTTTTCTTCTTTTGCTGGGCTACATCTGCAACATGCAGGAATCTACAACACAGAGCAACATCTATATTTTTGGTCTCTTTTGGAGAAAAATGCAAAGGGGACACTTGGATAGCAAATCTTTGGCTTTCAACATGCAAGCAATAGAGGCACTTTTCTTTTCAGTGTGGAGACAATAGAGTAGGATAACGAAAGAGAGCATTGAGGCTCTAGGTTTTGCCTTTAAAACACGCAACATATTTTTAATTTTCAGACGAGGAGAGTTATACACAAGCAGCAGAGGGGAAGAGACGCAGGAGCTTGTAGAGCTCTTATGGAGCCCAAACTGCAACTGCTCCAACCTTCACTTGCCATCTCTACCTCCATTTATCTGATTCTCTTTGGTCTTGTGGTTAGAGTAGTAGTAGTGCAATTTAGTTTTTCGCTTAGCTTTCTTTTTCTTTAGTTTTATGAGAGAAGTCAGGTGACGAGGGAGCACGATAGCGCAGTTGCAGAGCCCATGACCAAACTGTTGTTGCCCAGTTTTCCTCCTTCGCTTGTAGCCTCCATATGTAGTTCCTTTTTCTTTTATTTCAGTTTAAAGTTTATGATGTATTATTGTGATCTTTGGCATTTTAATTCCTTACTTGTTTAATTTGATGTCATTTACTTTTCTTACTCCTTTAAATTTCGTTTAATTAATTTCAGCAAATTTAGTTTACTGTTTTGCATCTCAATCTTTTACTTTTCCTTGCTACATTCAAATCCAACAATATGAATCTAGTTTACGACCAATACCCTTTTTCATTTTTGTCGCACTCTCTCATTCATTGTATATATCATCATTTTTTATTTTCTCTTTGTAAATATATTCACTATTTTATACGAGTATAATTTTAAAATAACTTTTCTCGATGAGAGGATCTAGGAATTTTTATTCCTAATTATTACGCAACACCCTCTTATATCTAGGATAGCTTTCGTACTGTTCATTTTTTAGGGAGTCAATAATCATATCCCTAAGTGCATATTCATGGTTAATTTCCACTTGTGACATCCAAGACTTTGCTAAGTTCCCATCATATTTTTATTTGGATGTTATTGATTAGTTATTGGATCGTGCTAAGTGTTAGAGGAATGCCTTGAGATATGTTTTGTTTATTTGGACTTTTGAATCTTAAGCTTGAGAGCCCACAAGGGAAAGTAGAGGAAAAATCCTACAAAGGCCCATGAGGAGTTCGGCCAACTAAGCTAGGAATAGAGTTTAGAAGCCCAAAGTTGATCTCTAAGGATAGAGGAGGCGCCACATGGCATGAGAATATCCATTTTGTTTTTCTAAAACCTCATCATTTGAAACCTAGGAAAGTAAAAATGTGTGACACTTGTCCAGCATGCATAAGGTGCTAAAAGACCCATGGCTGCCTAAACATGAAGACGAACTTTTGAGTTCCAAGAGAAACCTTTGACTAGATCTAAAAATGTTTTAAGAGTTACTCCTACGTATAAAAGTTTTCAAATAGTATTAGGGAAGTTCTCAAGTCATTTCCTTAAGGAACGATTAGTTTAGATTTCGAATTCATCCACTACCAAAAATATAGAAAGTTGTATCCTAAGACTTTTCACAATAGCATTCACAATGAAAATTGGATTTGGACATCATTAAAAATGTCTTGGTTTCCTTTTGCATGAAATGGTTAATGGACACTAAAGTATATGCAAATCGAGTGAAGTAAGGTTTAATCACAGATCAAGGAAAAGAAAAAAGCTAGTTGTCATCCAACAATTTTTGCTCTAATGCACTTTGACACTACATCAATCACTTCCATATATTGAATGAATTCGTGAATGTGTATTGAATAAAGTATGATTATCCTTGCTTAAAAAGCTAAATCGCGACCATCAATATCATCTAATCCAATATTTCCAAGCAATATATAGAAAATCATAAAGCTTACGTTTTAAGGGACATTTCATCAAACACCATGTGTGCAAATTAGAAAGTCACTATTTTCCATTCCATAAGAGTCCCAAATTATCCAAACTATTACACAAATCAAAACCAAATAAAAGCATCCGAATATACTCAAAATGACCAAACTGCTGGAAAATCCCAAGGCCAAACAACGTAAATATAGACCATTGGAAATATGTGTTCCAACGTAACACAAACAACCGAAAGAAGTCTACTGGAATAAAAACATGAATAAAGGCAACCGAATACAACTACCGAACATCAAGAAAGAACTATTAAAAACAGAAAATGGTGAGTGTCTTGGGTTTGAGAGTTCGGCTGTGAAGAGTCTACGAACCCTGGCAAAGACCAACTCTCCCTTTCCTTTCCTTTCCTTTCCTTCCCTTTTCCTCCTCTCCTCAGCCAACCATTTTGGACAGCTGGCTACAAGCTCTCAGCCTCTATGCCGCAACCCGAAGCTCAGGTTTGCTGCTGCCCTTTTTCAGGTAAACTCACTAATGCCTTTTGCTGCTAGCAAATGTCGTGTGTCCAAAACAATAAAGCTGCATGTGTCTCCTTCTAAAAGCAAAGGACGGAGTGGCTTGGTGAGTGTTTTCCGCGAGGTATCCTGGAATGCATACGTGACTGTTTTCTCATTAGCTAGTGTGAAAGTAGTTTTTGAACCAATCCTGGTCCAAGCTTTTTCTTAATAAATAATAATAATAAATAAGTAAATAATTATAATAAATTAATAATAAATAATAAAATATTTTAAGAATATTTAAAAATACTTTATTTGCCAAATTGGCCTAAAGTGTCGTTTGAACAGTTTATGAGCTTTCCTTGATATTATCAACAAAGGTAAAAGTCTACTAATAATTGCAGTAATAGCAGAAAAGGTAGGTTAACTGTAACACTTCAGCCTTTATTATGACTGTCCACATAAACTGGAAATGTCCCTTGCTGATTTTCTCTCCCATCTCCTACATTATTTAGCTCCTCCTGAGCCATCTATCTATTGGTGGTGAAGGCAGAAAGGATTACAGAAAAGTTAAAAATATAGCATAAGAACAAATAAGAAAATTTTCGGCCGGCAAAGAAATGAGCAGAAGATCCTACAACCGAGATTTTGCTTGCTCCGCCCGAGCGCTCTGCAAGGCAACAGTGCAAGTACCATTAGAGAGAAAAATAACAGGGAGCAAGGGCCAGCCATGGGTTTGCAATTTTACAATGTTTTTAACTCAAAATTATTCAACTCTTCAAACCAGATCGTTTTTCTTAAATTTGTGTACTGAACGTGGTCATATTAATCTTGACCCATTATAATAATTTTAATTGTAGTATGAAAGTGAGAACTAATATGTGATTCATGGATCATAATTAAGTACAAATCGGAGGAGCATCTAAGAGTGGAATTTACAGCCTAAATCAACTAAAAATAATAGGCAATCCCTAGCCCCAAAGTACGTACATAGCTTCATTTCAATTTTTAGAGATTAGGCAAAATATGATTTCCGATTTCTCACCAGCGGAGCCCCCTTGGCAGCTCTTTCAGCCAGATAGGCACAAGGCTTGAAGAATTCTCCATACATCTTTGACCATTCCTCCAATCTCGTATAGATGTATTTCAATCCAAGAGAATCAGCCCAGAACATAATACCCCCCCTGATCAAACGTAACCCACGGGGTTAGCACAATTTATAGCGTTGAGACCTCTTGCAAAATCAATGAAAATTACAAACCTGTAAGGTGGGAAACCCATGCCCATGACACCAGCGATATCAAGGTCCGCTGCTTTGACTGCAATCCCCTCGGCAAGGACTCGGCAGGCCTCATTTACCACTGGTAAGAATATCATCTCCACAATGTCCTTTTCTGATAACTTCACTAGCTGTCCAAGTTCACTTTATTAAACATGAGATAGGACACTTCCATATTACACCATTAATATTGTCTTCTATATATATAATATGTTTCACACGCACACATACATTTCAGGCCATCTCCATTTTGCACTTTACCATTGCAGTTACTAGATCTCCTTACATCCCCCAGTATAGTAAAATAAGGCAGACACCAAAGTTTGATTACGTGACAATACACTGTGCGTGTCTTTAGGGGTGTGTGTGTCACTCGTGTGGGAGGGAGAGGGAGAGAGAGAGAGACCTTAGGGTCAATGGTTACACCAGAAATGCTCCTTGACTTCTCAATATATTTATATAATTCAGGGTCTGGGCTAGCTTTGCGTTTCTCATCATATATATAGAACCCTTTGCGAGTAGACTGACCTGGAGAAGAGTGTATGGTAAACCAAGAAATACTTAAAAGTTGAATACTGAATATGAGTAATTTTAATCAATAATTAACCACCTGACCCATCACTTTTAACCAAAAAAAACTTGTACCTGCTCTCTTATCCTCCTGCATAAGTGGTATAAGCATTGATTTATAAGTTCTCTCAGGAAAATGCTCGATATATTGCATGCCAGTTGCAATTGCAACACCAAAACCAACCAGGTCAACTAACCTGCACGAAGAGAATAAAATGTCAGGGCCAGTTATCAACAAATTAGATCATTTTAAGAAGCAACAAAAGTATAAAGATGTGAAACCTGAAAGGTCCCATTGGCATTCCAAACTTGGTAATTGCCCTATCGATCTCATAGGGATCTGTACCATGCTCAACAAGCAAAAGAGCAGCTTGTGAATAAGGGAAGAACATCCTGTTGACAGCAAAGCCTGTGCAGTTTCCAACCACCACTGGAGTCTTCTTAATTTTTTTACCAACATCTAGCACGTCAACAATTACTTGGGGAGATGTCTGCTTAGTACGAACAATTTCTAGAAGTGGCATGACATGAGCCGGACTGCATGAGAAGCATAAATAAATGGTTGAGCAAAAAAAAATTGCAGACAGAAATATATCTGTAAATCTGGTACTACCTAAAGAAATGAGCTCCCACAATCCGATCTTGGGATCTTGTCTTTTCTCCAATCAGGTTCAAGTCAATTGTGGAGGTGTTACTGGCAAGTATGCAATGTGGTGGGCAACACTTCTCAAGATCAGCAAAAATTTGTTGCTTTAAAGAAACATTCTCAATTACAGCCTGTTCCACGGATCAACAACAAATAGTTAATATTTCCCATTTCTGAATAAACAACGACAAATGTAAACCAATGCATTGTAACCACCTCAATCACCATGTCCACATCTTTAAAGCTTTCATAGTCAAGGGCACCTCTGAGAAGAGATATGGTTTTCTCAAACTTCTCTTGAGACATTTTCCCTTTCTTCACTCGGCTTTGCAAATTGGCTGGATGAAAAGGAATATTGTATAAGACATTTAACATTTTAAAATCAAACACTACCGGAAATTTATGTTTACCAAAGCAGAATCTATTTAGGTTTGGTTTCATAGATGGTCTCAACCCATCTCATCTCATCTCAACATTCAAATACCACTCAAATACAAATACTTTTCAACTTTTTCATCTAATTATTACCTAATCATTACAACCTTCCAAACTTCCAAACAGAACACAAAAAACAATTCACTTTTTTCAAATTCCAAAACAAAAATTATATTAAAAAATTTATTCTGACAGTATTTCATCTTTATAATATTTTTATTCAACTTTCTCTCTCCTTTCCCAAAATACATCTTAACTCAAATCAGTTCACCACTATTCACAATCTATCTCACTACTATTCATAGATTCCTCATCTCATCTCATCTGTGTGACCAAACGAGAGGCCTCACAAAGTATAGAGGATTTTTTTTTCCCTACGTGTATGAAGCAGTACTTTACAACATTTAGAAACAAAAGCCATGCAGAAATTCTCAGAGAAACTAATTAGAACCATAATCTGAAGATGGGAATGCTAGATTCACCTCTCACTCTACCAATCCCAGCCTGCAAGAACTTGTCGTTTACTTCTTTAAGGACAACTGGATAATTACTAAGAATCAATGCTGTTGCTATTCCAGAGCCCATTAGTCCTCCACCGAGAATAGCGACCTTATTAACTTGTCTGGGCAGTAAACCAATATCAGTAATCCCCGGTACCTGTTTAAGGTTATGAGAAAAGAACCTCAGAAATTTTGTCTTAATTTTTTCCAATAAGGAAAATCTAGGAAGCTTAAAGAGTAGAAATGAGTTTGTAAACAAGTTTGCAAGGAATAACCTGGATTACCCTTATTCTAGGACACAGGACTGTATCCATAAGATCATTACAGAAAGGAATAAAAAACCAAATTCATGATTGACCAAGACTATTAGATTAACAAATGTATAGATCTATCCAAGCTCCTGACTTAAGTTACGAGTTACAAGGAACAGAACTACCAATCTCTGAAACCTGAAGCTGAACCGCAAATTTCTGAATCTCAAGGGCCAAGTTTTTAAGGAAACACCAATATGATAAAATGTTTAACATAACACATTCAGTTTAACCACCCAGGATGGTCTGGGGTGGATGGTCTCGTCCACTTAACTGCCAGCTAAACTACCCACAAGAGTAGCATCATGATAGAGCACTATGAAATTAGGAGAAGCAGGAGAAGCATTCTCATAAACAAGTTAATGGCAACATATTCCAACATGATCAATGAAATCTTGTTTACCGATTAAAAAACATATTCAACATCATACTACCAATATGACTCCAAACTTTCTTATTTGGCTATTCACTCACTTCCAGTACTTGAGTAGCCAAAGCTTTATTCAAAATCAAATCTTCCATAATAATAAGACTACACATCTGCTGAAAAGATTCCCTAAATTGAGTCATCGTCCACAAACAGGTTTCAACAGGAGAAGAATTAAAGTCTCGATTAGTATATACTGTAGATCAGCGGTCAAACCATCCCCCCCCCCCCACAAAACCAAAAAAAAAAAAGTTATTTGAAGGTTTCTTCTGCATACAATTAGAAGATTAATCAACAATGCTCCGGAAAAATAAAATTTTCATTCTCGAACCTTTGACGTTCCACGTTGAGCAAAGAAGATATGCACCAAACTCTTGGAAGTGTCAGAATGTGGAAGTGCTTGAAAAGCTTCAGCCTCCTGCCAATATCATACACATTGTACGGCTGTGGCATGTCACTAATTTTTGAAGGGGAAAAAATGGACAAGTAGAGACAGATAAGAACCTTCCAGAGGCCAGCCTGGGGACCAGAAACTATACCCTCTTCAATGGCATCAATGCAAACCAATGGGTGTTTGAGATTGGGAGCCTGCTTCCGGGCCTGAGCTCTTGCAAACTTCAGTATTTCCCTCGCTTCTCCAAGGGGCTCTATCCTGTCGGTCTTGTAAAGACTAGCAACCCATGGTCTTCTATGGTGAAAGATATCCAGAGCCCACTGACGTGCAATATTTACCAACTCATCACGTGAAACAATTGCATCCACAAGGCCCAAAGTATGGGCCTCCTCTCCTTTGACTGGCTTTGACATCTATTCAAGCACCCACCCAGAAGTGATAAAGAAAGATTATTGAAATTTATGTTGCTACACTCAAAATCAATAGAGCCAAGCAAAGAGAGAAGGAAAATAAAGCATACCAGCATCATTTCAAGTGCTTTTGAGAGACCAACAAGACGTGGAAGCCGTTGTGTTCCTGGATATGGAGTACGCCAATATGATTAACGATTCCACCAGAAGATTTCCATAACAAACTTCTTCATACATATATTATTCATTTTCTCTTTCCTTTTTTGCATTGACTTCTCAAAGCCTAAGTAATTAAAGACTGGCAAAAAAGGTCCATGTAATTGACTCTAGATCATAGCTGGCAACACCATTGGTCAAATCTATTCTTCAAAAGTTGCTTGACAAGGTCTAGTTGATTATTGTAGTCAATGCTTTAAAAGAAGGCCCTTCACGGTAATGTAAATGGGCTAAATCTTTGAAAGAAGAAACCAGAGGACAAAATTATGCTTCTTGTTTATAATAGCATGACCAAGTTCAAGGGAATCCAAATACAGTTAATAAAAATATATACATGTTTTTGTGCAGTTAAATATGTATGTATTTATGTACATTACCGAAGTCGGTAATGAACGACATATACTGTAATTTACCCAAAAAAGAAACGAGTATGATGCGATTGGCTTAGCCATTCTGCTTGTCTAATAATATATGACTCAAATGATGAGCCATCCTCAGAGCAAGACCATAAACAAAAGCCAAAAGATATACCATCTCTACTCGAGTAAGAAAGCATGCTCTCACCAGTTTTGTGCTCAGCCAACTGAATTAAAATCTAATCATCTTAACATAGGTCCATAATATAGTTCTAACAATGCACAGTCTCCAGCTGTATTTCTCTTTCATCCTTCCCTCATTCTTACTGTGCCTCTCTGGTCAGCCACAGGACAAAAAAATCTTAACCAACTCCCTTTCACCATTTTCTTCCAAAAATCTGTATCTTAATGTGTCACAAACGATTCATTTGTTATCTCTTGCATTATACAAGTTTAATATTCTAATTTGCTAGCTTGATTGTATATGGGCTACTTCTATCTTCCCAATTGATAGCCATAATTCTGCCCACTTCTGTGGAGGAGCCATCTCATGCTGCTGTCCTTTAAAAGGCCTGCCTAAGTGCCAACTCAACAAGGCTAAACAAGAGCACTTCAAAGGTAGCGCCATTCAAAATTTTTTCCACACCGGAAGATCGATGCAAAATAATGAAATCAATTATCTAGATTTTGATAGAAAGTATGCATCTAGGATCTTTGTTTTGAAGATACCCACTTTACATATCAATAGTGTCAGATCGTGAGCTACCAATCTACCTAAACCAATTGGTGTTAGGGAAGACACAGTCAAGTCTTTTATGGCATTTGCCATTGCACCCTGCTGGCCTGTTTTCAGAACAGTCGCAAGAGCGGTATTGTGGGCACCCCAACAAATAGAAACTGCAATTTCTATCTTACAGTGTTGCTGTTAATTGTCAAAAAATAGAAACTACAAAACAATGACTTCAAAGTTCTGATTCAAACATAGAAAACATTTAAAACATAATGATTCCATCAGTAGAATACATCAAATATCAATAATCAAAATAAAAAGGACAAAAGCAGACTTACCTCCAAATCCAGGAATTAATCCAAGCTGAAGTTCAGGCAACCCTAATTGAGCAGTGGGAGTTGATATTCTAGCATGGCATGCCTGATACAGAAAACTGAGAATGATGAAACAACAAAGTTCAAAGATACGCTTCCAGTTCAAGAGAGATGGAAATACATACCATTGCAATCTCTAACCCTCCACCTAAAGCAAGGCCATCGATGGCAGCAACTGAAGGCTTTCTTGCAGCTGAAAAACAAAAGCAGGTGATCAATTTGTGAACACTTATCAAATATGTACCTTGGAGAACAATTCTTAAACAACAAGAACTCCGATAAAATCCAAATATGTACCTTCTACCGTGTTGGTAATAATCTCTATAGATACATAGCCAGGTTTTGTTTCTTTCACCACTATAAACACAAAACAAATCATCATTTCAGGAACCAAGAGAGAATTAGCAATTAGCAGAATATGAACATGGAAAACAGCTAACGTACTCGATCCATTTCGAAGTCCTTCAAAAGCTGCAATATCAAAGCCACCAGAAAACTTGCCCTTTGCGCCTGCTCACATAAGATGCTAGCTTCATATCGCAATCAACACCAATGCTGGACAAGACATTAACAAATCTTCACTCACCAGTAACGACGATGGCCGTCACATCGTCTCTTCTTAAGGCCTCCTCATAACAGTCCTTTAAGCTGCGCAATACTGAGAGAGAGAGAGAGAGAGAGAGAGAGAGAGAGAGAGAGAGAGAGAGAGAGATCAGATTAATTAAAATTCCAATATTCTTTTGAAGACAAGACTAATGTTCTCCCCCAGCAACGACTCAAACTTTGGAGAAAGTGCCAGGATTAGAGAAAATGGAGTCGGATTCTATACGAATTTTTATTTATCATTGTAAAAGCCCAAAGTGAATCAAACTTTTAGGACCAGAAATATTAAATCCTTCACCAAGTTACGGCTTTATTAATGATCAAAAGAGTTTTTTCCATGTCCACAGAAAGTATGCATGACATATATCTAACCAGAAAAGACATAATTCACCAAATAAAGGGGCCTGAAATCTCTACACAACTGATCTTAGTTTTAAGTTCACAGCCCTTTCCACTACTCATAACGTCTAATGCGGTATTACAACTGCAAATAACACAAACAACAACCAATTTATCTGTAAAGTAAACAAATATGTTTTGATCCCCTGATTGCTATCATATTATTAATTATCATCCTCTACCCACAAAAAAAAGTTTCCAAAAATCAACCCCAAACAGATTTGGCTAAATCAACCAATATTGAACTGAATTTGAGAACGCGGAAAGAAATGAAACTAATAACGCATGCAAGTTTAATTCTCCCTGAATAAACGTGAAGACTGAAGAGGAAAATACGAAGAGGGAGCTGCTTGTAAAAAAAAGAAAAACAAGAACACAGAAAAGAGCAAAAACAAACCCCCAAAAACGAAGAAGAAAGGCACAAAACACAGTTCTAATTTTAAATGGGTATGAGTGAAACGGGGAACGATGATAAGAGTTTGGATCAAGGAAAAAGTATACCATCAAGGAGAGGGAATTAACAGGAGGGTTGATTAGGGTTATGAGAGCCACCCCATCGGCTCCGACCTCCAAGACCGTTCTTCCCTTTCCACCGCTGCCCATTACTTGTCTCTGGTATCTGGTATGCTTCTCTCTTATCTCTCCGTCAGTCGGCAAAACTAAATGAAGCTAGTCCTAGTCCTAGTCCTAGTCCTACACGTAGATAGGTGTTGGATGGGTTTGATCGGGCTTTTAATTATCGATGGAGGAAGTTGGCGTCTGCGAATAACCGTAGAAAGTGACGTTTTGGATGAGTTTGTAAAAAGGAAAAGGCGTATTAAAATAAAATAAATAATTTGTTAATTTTGATACATTGCTGAAGCAAGCAGACACCGTGGACTAGATTGAGGACGGTGCATCGACAGTCGTGCAACCTTGAAAACATCACCTGCTTGCTCATTCTCATCCGATCTGCCATCTGGGAAAGATAAGATAAATAAACATAATTATTTTTCTTTTTAAGAAAAATTACTTATTTGTAACGTCAGGCAGGCAGGCAGGCAGACCGAATAGGCCTGGGCCACGACATTTACGTAATATCCTACGTGGCTTGCCGATGGAGAAACACGACCTTCGTGAGGATTTTATTTTATAAAATAAAATACGAATCACAAATGGACAAATGGGAAAGCACCACTTGCCGACAATGCGTGAGAAACCTGAAACCCAGATTTCTACCCCTCTATTTTCTTTAAGAAAACTATTTGAATAGTTAGAATATTATATTTATATATGAATAATAGTAAAATGAATTTGAGTTTAAATATTTTATTAAATATTAAAAAATGAGAAATAAGTTTTTGAATTAAAATATTATAATTTTTATTTTAAAATTAAAAAATTTTATTTTTTAATAAAAATTTAAAAAATTTGTAATGATTAAATCATAATTATATAAAAACTTGAAATTAAAAATTATTTTATATTTAGTGATGTTTGAGATAAAAATATTTAAAAATACTTGAAAATAATAAATATGTTGTCAAACGGACCTTTATTGAAGAGAATTTTACTGATTTGCATGAACTTTTGTTAATTTCTACTAACAGAGTTTGATTGATTGAGTAATATAAAAAATTTTTATTTTTTATTTTCATAAATTTTCATACAATATTATTTTTTTTTTAAATTTTATAATACCTTATCAATATAATTTTTTGTCGATTTTAAAACTAATTATTTTCTACTTCAAGTAAATTTTTTAATATATTAATTATATTTCTCGAGATGAATATGAAATGTTATATTATTAATTATTACTTAATAAAACCCTCCGTTTATTCTCATGATTTTGTAAATATATTTCTTAGATATTTATATTTATTTTCGTGATTCATATATATAGTAAAAGATATCAAATTTTACAAAATTAAAATTTATTATAATTAACATTTAAAAAAAATTATTTTTTCTGAATTCTTGATGAAATCATTTGAATATGATGAACTGTAACACCCCATTCTCGTAGGACTAAGATATTATTAGCATGCATAACCATATCTAGGTAAAGAGATTTACATTCTGAAAACACCTAATTTATTTGATAAATAAAAGTTTGAATATAAATGTCTTTGAATTGGAAAAGAGCCTTGACAATGACTAAACATAACCTAATCCTAAAGAAGACTGATATTGATGTCGCATAAAAGAAAACTAATACTTGTGAAATAATTCACTTATTTATTCCTTGTGAAAAATAATACTTATTCCTAACTAGGTCCTTGTTATAGAAATATTCATGGCTATCCAGCTCTGCATCCTCACAAATTTCATTTGTAACAAACAAGCAAAAAGAGATACAAAATAATAAAAATGAGCAGAAGATTTAGTAGATATCACATCACACTGTAAAACATGGCATGGTTTAGACTTTGAACTGAATCTAAACCATGCCATGTTTTACAGTGTGATGTGATATCATAGTGGCATGCATATATCATAGTGGTTTCACATAGCTCATTAATTATCACGATCATGGAAAAATTTATAAAACTATAATGACAAGCAATGTGAGTTCATAAGACTATAATGGCTTGTTTTTAATCTTGTTTTATCATGGATCCGTGTTTCACTTGCTATGCGTTAGTTTTCTAAACATAGGTGAACACACTTGAGTCCGTGTTTCACCTACTTGTTTGCTTGTACATGGAATGAAACATGTTTGGCTCCATGTTTCACTGTGAAAGACGTTTGAATCGTATTTTACTTGACTTGCTTGCTTGTACGTGGAGTGAAACATGCTTGAGTCCATATTTCACTGTGAAATATGCTTCAGTCCGTATTTCACCTAACTTGCTTGTTTGTACATGGAGCGAAACATGCTTAAATCCACGTTTCACTGTGAAATACGATTGAGTCTGTATTTCACCTGATTTGATTGCTTGTACATAAAGTGAAACATGCTTGGATCCATGTTTCACCGTGAAACACGCTTGAGTTCATGTTTCACTTTACTTGTGGTAAACACGCTTAAGTCTGTGTTACCTTAAGATTTCTTGTCTTTTTAAATACATGAATAGTTAATGAATTTCATGATCCTTACTAACATGACATGACATGGCATATTCTTTTACATGATATAACATGGCATGGCTTATTTTTGTACATGACATGGTGTCCCTTGTTCATGGCATGACATGACATATTGTATTACATAATGTTCGCGTAAAATAATCTGCAAGTGCACAGAATCGTAATAAGTAGTAAAGTGTTTTTTATAAAACGGATGTCGAACCCACAGGGATTAACTATATTATTGAATACTGAAATTTACTAAATTAATTACTATTTGGAAAATTGAAAATAAATGGAATGTTTCTACTACCTAAATTAAATTAAACTACTTAACAAAAATAAAATCTACAAATCAAAACTAACAAAGCTTAAAAGCTAAAAGTGTAAAAAATATGATGAGAATGTATATAGAGCAGTTGATTTCACCTAACAAATCTCACACAATTTTTTTTTCATAATTATTAAATTCCAATAATCCCATATTGATGATTAAAAAATTCCTTAATTATTCAATATCTTTTCTCGAATAATATCAAAAATATCTTCAACTAATAACTCCATATCTCTATGTGAATTTAATTAATTGGAGACTCATTAGGTACTTTGAATTTTCTGAAAAATCACACTAGTTGCGATAAAACATCTCTATTTTCGCTCAACTAATAGTGTTTAAATCTAGAACTATAATTACAAATCACCTCTCGATCTCATTGTAATTCAATTGATCAAATAATAATCTGTAAAAAATTGTAAACATTAAGAATAAAAATTAAACACTCAATTATAAAAAATATTAAAAATAAAATAACTAGGAATATAAATTGTGTGTTCACTGCTAGACTACATCAATGCTCTAAAAAATAAAATTTAGTTCATGATAAAACTGAAAATAAAACAAATAAAACTCATATTTTTCATCGGAGTCAATTGATGAATATGCAACTCTTGCCTCTGTCCTTCAGATCCTCATTCTCAGAAAAACTCTAAAGAAAATCTCCAATTAAAATTGTTCAAATACCTCTCGATTGCTCTCTCCAGGTCTCCTCTGATCTCGTCTTCTCCTGAATATATATATAGATATATATATATATATATGTGCGGCATTCTATCATTTCCACGTGAATTTCGAATTTTCTCCATGAAGTGCCATAACATTTGAGGAGTCAACATCCAACTGGTTTTTTGAATTGAAGTGATTGGTTGTCGTGTACGTGTGTGGCTCCAAGGGATTAATTTGCCGTGTAAAACCATGCGAATATGTGCAATAATACATGTATGGGCTGATTGTTATGCAAGTGAAATCAAGTTGGGCTTCTCAAATGATGGTGGCCCGAATTCAAGTTATATTGCAACTCTTTAATTAATTGAGAAGTCTGCTTCCTCTTGTAGTGCCTTAAAGTTCTTTTTGCTTTTCTTCTTATTCCTTCAACACAAAAAAAAGTAAATAAATAAATAAAAGAAAATAAATAAAAGAAAACTAACAGTTTCAATAAATAAAAAGAGAACAAAAATCATATAAAAATTATACTTATCAACTTTTCCCAAACTTAAACTTTGCTAGTCCTCGAGCAAAGAAAAAGAAAAACAGCTCAAATAAACATTGGTTTTCTTCATAAAATTTCTTGCCTCAAAGATTGCATAAAGTCTATAATTCAAAATAATCATTCCAAATTAATCAAGTTCAAAAGTTAATTCAAAACTCAACTCCATCGTATTATCATTCTCACTTCATTATTAGCTCCCCGGATGATTTTATACAAACAAGTAAATAAAAATAGATCTCTAAAAACTCCATAGAATTGCTTTTCGAATCACTATCTATTAATGTAGAACAAAATATTACTCAAGATCAATAGGTCTTTATTTGACTTGTGATGTATGACTATGATGAGGACTATAAAGAAAAGATAGGATGTAAGCAAATAGAATACTCTCACTTCTAAAATGTGCACTTTTCTCTGTTCTTTGAATATCTCAAATCACACATCTCTTCATCATCATTTCATTTTTTTTCAAAATTCCATTTTTTTTTTCTTTCTCCAAGTTGTCACTTATCTTTTGACGTGAATGCAGACATTTGAGATGGATGCACCCAGTTACTCAACAAGTCACAAACTTGAATTGTTTTTTTTTTTGAAATCCAAGGTGTCCTCATCTTTTGACATGAATGCAAGCATTTGTGATGGATGCACCGAATTACTCAACAAGTTAGACACTTAAAATGCTTTTGCATACTCATATTTCAAGTTATGGATTGACATAAGAGTAAATATTGGTAATGAATATCCCTAGTTACTAAGCAACTTAAAACATTGGAGTAAATGAAACTTTGTACATTTTTTTTTCACTTGTATATCACTCTTTTCTTTAACCATGTTTAGTAATAGATCAAATGGGTGATTAAGGGATAAAGATAATAAAGAAGTAAGCTTGAAAGGCTCAATCGATTCAAAAAATACCTAAATCACTTCCCAAGTAATATTCTGTATAAGATTTCGTCTCAAGAGTAATCAAATGAATTTTAGAGTAAGTAGAGTCCATCCAAATTCACAGAATTCACATAAAATTTATCTAAGTATGCACAATGATTAATGATTATATCAAATTAAACAAGATCAAATAAAAAAATAACAGTTAGACTTAAGCAATGAGAATGATTCCTAGAAATTATAAAAAATTTCAATCGTATCTTTATCATAGACATTTTTTATACACCAAAACACAACGATTTTTTTTTTTTTTTAAATTAAATGAACAAATTTCCTTCCCCCAAACTTAAATATCACATTGTCCTCAATGGGAAAAATGAAGAAAAACTAATGAAAAGAATGAGTGAGGATAATAGATACTTTCCTGATTTCCAGCTTAATATTTTTCCTTGAGGTGCAACTGTGTATGCATTAGAGATTTCTTCGGTCTCTTTATTCCTAAAAAAAAAAAGAACACAAAACAATAAGATAGAAAAAAAAAAAAATACAACATAAACAGAAGTATAAAAAAAACTTGGGTTGCCTCCCAAAAGCACTTTATTTAACGTCTGTAGCTAGACGTTATCATCTCATCCTTTATCATTGGCGAGATTGATGGAACACTTTTCTGAGTTAAATAATAAAACTTTATGCCCGATTTCAAATTCTCCTTTCAGAATATGCTTATTATGCCATCTTTTAGTTTTATCTTTGTAAATCCAAGCATTCTCATAAGCATCATTATGAAACTTATCCATCTCGTTGAGTTGCAATATTCTCTTTTCCCTAGTCGCTTGAAAATCTAAGTTTAGCGTCCTCATGTGTTCCTGAAAAACTCTTGGCAACTTCTCCTTCTCTACATCACTCAAAGAATTTTTAGTAATAACCGGAAGAGTAGAGTCTTGGCCTAAGTGAGTGTACCTTAAATTTGATAGAAGCGGATCAAGCTCAAGTTTGGATGGTTCCTTACTTGGAGATGTAGGCCAAAGTGAATTTCTACTTTCTCAGGTGGTAGTTTTGAAAATTTCATTTCATAAGTATCATTGGCTACTTCTTGATCACTTTTTTGAAAACAAGAATGTACCTCAGAAGGGACCTTTATAGGCTTAAATACATTAAAAGTGATCTGCTCCTTGCTAACTCTCATAACGAGTTTTCCTCTCTGAACGTCAATTAAGGTTCTTTCCGTCACAAGAAAAGGTCGACCCAGTATCAAAGGGATCTTCTCATCTTCAACCATATCAAATACAATGAAGTCAGCCGAGAAGATGAACTTATCAACTTTTACCAATACATCCTCAATGACTCTTCTCGGGTATTTGATTAATCTGTCTGCTAATTGTAGAGAGATGATGGTCGGCTTTACTTCTCCAAGACCCAATTTCCTGAAAACAGAGAGAGGCATTAGATTTACACTTGCCCCTAAATCACATAAACCTCTATCAAAATAAGATTTTCCAATAGTGCACGAGATAGTGAAACTCTTCGAATTTCTCAACTTACGCAGTAGCTTCTTTTGTAAAATTGTACTACTTTCCTCTGTCAGCATTACCATCTCATGCTCCTCCAACTTCCGCTTCTTTGATATAATATCCTTCAAAAGTTTAACATAATTAGGCATTTGCTCTAAAGTTTCGATAAAAGGAATATTAATATGCAATTGCTTAAATATGCTCAAAAATTTAGAGAACTGATCATTTATCTTATTTTTTTTTAATCTTTGCGTAAAAGGAATTGGTGGATCATAAATTGAAGGAGAATAAGTTTCAAAAGTAACTTTTCTGAACTTTTTGGATTTTAAAACTCTTTGATTCTCTTTAGCCTTCTCAGCTTGCTCTACTTCTTTCATCTCTAACTTGGCTTCCTTCATCTTGGACTCCTCATTATCCACAACTTCATTTTGCTTGGCATTTTCTACTTTACTCTCCTCATATGTTCGTCCACTTCTCACTGATATTACATTGACATGTTTTTTCGGATTTGTGACAGTATTGCTCGGCAACGTCCCTGCGGTCCTCTCTATAAGTATGTTGGAGAGCTGACCGATCTGCACCTCAATATTGCAGATTGAAGCCGTGTTGTTTTGGATTGCTATATCTGTCTTCTGCATGTACTGCATGAACATGTCCTCAAGTGTCGACTTCTTCTCTTGCTGTGGAGGTTGTTGAGGTGGTCTAGTCAGCTCTTGATTATTGCTCCATGAAAAGTTTGGATGATTCATCCATCCAGGATTGTATGTGTTCGAGTATGGATTATTTTGATGTTGAAAATTTAACACGTAATTTTTTTGTCCATAACTCGATTGGGCAAAAGGATTCCCCACTTGGCAATCTATACTTGAATGATTTCCTGCACAATGTTCATAAACAACATTAGTTTGAATAACATTAGCATTTATCTTACCTAGTTGTTGAGACAAAGTTGTCACTTGTGCTGCCAATGTGGTAATAAAGTCAAATTTGAAAACTCTAGCCGTTTTTCTTGGCATTGGTTTCTTCAAAGGCCATTGATAGTTGTTGGATGCCAATTCTTCCAAAAGTTCATAGGCTGCCTCATGAGTTTTACTCATTAAAGCTCCACCAGCTGCTGCATCAACCATAGACCTATTTGTAGCTCCCAGACCATTGTAGAATGTTTGCACTTGAAGCTATGCTGGAAGGTCATGATGAGGACATCTTCGCAATAACTCTTTGTACCTCTCCCATGCTTTGTATAACGATTCACCCTCAAACTGGATGAATGTGGTAATATCATTCCTCAATTTTGCTGTCTTTGCGGGAGGGAAATATTTTGCTAAAAATTTCTGTGCTAACTCTTCCCAATTAGTGATGACGCCAGGCGGTAATGAATTCAACCAAACTTTTGCTTTATCCCTAGGTGAGAAGAGGAAAAATCTTAGTCGAATCGTATCATCTGTCACTCTATTGTGTTTAAAAGTATCACAAATTTCTAAGAAATTTGCAATATGGACATTAGGATCCTCTTGTGACAGCCTCCCAAACTGGATAGTTTGCTGTATCATTTGAATGATGGCTGCCTTGATCTCAATATTATTAGCTTGTATGGCCGGCCTCCTTATGCTCGATGTAGCTTTATTGACTGAGGGCATAGCATAGTCTCGTAACGCCTTGTGCTCTTGATCAACCATATTATATAGGAGTGTGTTGGCCTCTTTCTTCTTTTCTTTCTTGATCTGACGTCGGGTTCTTTCAATCTCGGGATCAAAGTGTGTATGCTCTAATTGTTTAGATTGGGGCATACACTTCTAATTCCTGCAAAGAAAGAAAACAAACTCAGATGCACTTAAAATATATATTTTTTTTAATCTAAAATAAAATCCAAAGTAGTAAAAATCTAGCTAGTATCAATGTCAATAACAAAAATTAATCCCCGGCAACAGCGCTAAGAACTTGTTTGCGTAAAATAATTTGCAAGTATATAGAATCGTAACAAGTAGTAAAGTATTTTATAGAAAACGGATGTCGAACCCATATGGATTAATTATGTTATTGAATACCAAAATTCACTAAATTAATTACTATTTGGAAAATCGAAAATAAATGTAATGTTTCTACTATCTAAATTAAATTAAATTACTTAACAAAAATAAAATCTACGAATCAAAAATAACAAAACTTAAAAGCTAAAAGTGTAAAAAATATAATGAGAATAGATCTAGAGCGGTTGATTTCACCCAACAAATTCCACACAATCTTCTCTCGAATAATATCAAAAATATCTCCAACTAACAACTCCATATCTTTATGTGAATTTAATTAATTGGAGACTTATTACGTACTTTGAATTTTCTGAAAAATCACACTAGTGGCGATAAAACATCTTTACTTTTGCTCAACTAATGGTGTTTAAATTTATAACTAAAACAATAAATCACCTATCGATTTCATTGTAATTCAATTGATCAAACAATAATCCGTAGAAAATTGTGAGCATTAAGAATAAAAATTAAACACTCAATCATGAAAATATTAAAAATAAAATAACTAGGAATATAAATTGCGTGTTCATTGCTAGATTACATCAACGCTCTTGAAAATAAAATTTAGTTTATGATAAAATTGAAAATAAAACAAAGAAAACTCATATTTTTCATCGGAATCGGTTGATGAACATGCAACTCTTGCCTTTGTCTTTCAGATTTTCCTCCTCAAAAAACTCTAAAGAAAATCTCCAATTAAAATTGCTCAAATGCCTCTCGGCTGCTTTCTCCAGGTCTCCTCTGATCTCGTCTTCTCATGAATATATATATATATATATATATGTGTGTGTGTGTGTGTGGTGTTCTATCGTTTCAAAGTGAATTTCGAATTCCCTCCATGAAGTGTCGTAACATTTGAGGAGTCAACATTCAACTAGCTTTTTGAATTGAAGTGATTGGTTGTCGTGTATGTGTGTGGCTCCAAGGGATTAATTTGCTGTGTAAAACCATGCGGATATGTGCAATAATACATGCATAGGCTGATTGTTATGCAAGTGAAATCAAGTTGGCTTTTCAAATGATGGTGGTCCGAATTCAAGTTATATTGCAACCCTTTAATTAATTGAGAAGTTTCCTTCCTCTTGTAGTGCCTTAAAGTTATTTTTGCTTTTCTTCTTATTCCTTCAACACAAGAAAAAGTAAATAAATAAAAAAAATAAATAAAAGAAAACTAACAGTTTCAATAAATAAAAAGAGAATAAAAATCATATAAAAATTATACTTATCACATAACATAGAATAATATGACCAATCTTGTACATGATTTGCATGACATGACATGACATAGTTTAATCTAACATTGTATAACTTGTCATGTCATAAATGATATGAGTGATGCATGGACATGGCATACATGGCTTGATATCACCTAAAGATGACATGGTGGACTAAGTATTACATGATCATGGCATATATGGGTTAGCTATCGTATGAACATGGTGTACGTGAGCAATTTTACTATGTGAACATGGCATATGTGGATAACTTATTACATGAACATGATATACGTGGTTAATTATCTTATCGATATGGCATACATGATTTAAAATCAAACGAACTTGGCATATTTGAATTAATTATCACATGGTCATGGCATATTTAGCTTGAATACTACATGGTCTTCACTAGAAAATATTCCATTCAACTAACATTAAGATCATACATATAACGTTGTTCATCCAATATTGGAAGATGAATTTGACCTGGACTTGGCTCGTAGAATAGCGTATACACATCACATTTTCATAAACAGTTATAATATTAACAGTACCCATGAGATTATGTGATCATACCATTTACCTCTTATTGCAGTTTCCTAATTTCCAGTTTGAGGCTCGTTACCTATATGAGGTGACCAACATTACAACTCTAAAAAATCGTATTTCTTTATGTAATTAAACACGAAAATAGATTTTAATGTAATAATTATCTAGTTCCTAAGCGATTCAATAAAATCTTGTAACATATATAATTAGTATTGATAAATTGATTTGGTAACGTAAATGACTAATATTAAATCTGCTTGGTAAAACTAACTATGGACAATAAGCTAATTAATTATATAAGTATTAAAAATTATTGGGGGAGTGCAGCTTGGCAACGCCTACCAAGCATAGGCCGAGAGGCCTTTAGTCTGAGAAATCTAGGCTAAAAGCCCAAGCTGGTGTTCCAGGTTTAAAGTAAGGCCAACCTTCACAAGGCTTGCCCAACTTATGTTCATATGGGTTTTATGGCCCAAGGGCCCATCCTACTCACATGAGAGGGGTAAAACTCATGCCTGGAATGCATAAAATGGAACCTAAGCTTGGAGGTGTCGTACGAGTCACCGAGAGGGGGGAAGGTAAGACGACGGCTAGGAGGGCTATGGCGTCCGGCGATGCAAGTTGGCTTCTCTGGTTGGCGATGTGGTTAAGAGAGGAAGAGGGAAACAGAGTTAAAGAGAGATGGGCTGTAGCCGAAAAGAATAAAGAGAGTGAGGAGGGCTTGCCCGACGACGGTGGCTTACCGAATGGGGTGGTTGCGATGTGGGTAGGTTGGTCGACAGTTTCTAGCACCACCAGTAGTGCTCCGATGTCCAAGGGTAGTCGACGACACCTGGGAAGTGGTTTAGGCCGTACGGTAGTGAGTTTCCCTTCTTTTTTCACCTGAGTATTATTTTCTTGTGTCCCCTTTTTAGGTTTCAATGGTTTATATAGATGAGGGGAAGAGGATTTTACGCTCTAATTTTTGGGGTAGAGTTTGAATTCAAATGTGAGTTTTTTGATTTAAGGATAGAGTCGAATTCTTTAAATTGGGGTCTAGGAGATGACGTCTACGGAGACCGCTTGATTTTTAAATTGGTTTGTGGTTAACTTTTGGAAGTTGATAAAAATGCCTAACTAATTTTTTTTAAGAGAACAAATGCTTAATAGAAAAAATAAAAAATGACGAAGTGAAACTTTACCCTAACTCATAATTGGGTTTGTATGTTACAAGGAGAAACAATCAAAGAAGAAAATTACGCGTCCTTGCAAGATCAGGTTGAGTATCTCATGGTGAGAAATCTCCTTTACTTTGTGAAATTATTTAAGGGAGAGATATAAGTATCAGAATACTGTAATTCTCCTAAAAGTTCGTTATAAATGGTTGCACCTGAAATTGTAAGATTTCAAAAGTATTAGTGAGTATAACTCTGCACTTTTTAAAATTAACTCAATATTAAAATTATGCAGTGCAAAAGTCACTGATGATGATATGTTAGAGAAGACATACTACTTTTCATATCTCAAATATAATCCTACAATAATAGTATTGAGAGCAAAAATTCAAAATATATTTTGAACTTATATCTTGTCTTCTAGTAGCTAAACAAAATAATAAGCTTTTGTTAACAAAATGCCAGTCTTATCCTATTGGTTCCACATCATTTTCGAAAATGAATAGTACTGAATTTACACCATTCTCAGAAGTGAATGATGCATCTGTTTAAAAGAACCGAGTGCGTAAATGTGGTAAAAAAAAATTATAAAAATGTGAAAATGACAATACTAAAAGAGATAATAATAGAAATACACTATATCACCCGAAGTGATCTAACTTAGAGAAGGATAAAGGGTATCAGCATAATTCTTCATAAAAGAAATGAATATGTATGTCATATATCTGGTATGACTAAATATTGGTCACATACATGTCATATGGTCAAACACTTGATTCATTTATACCAAGTTTTTATATTTTTTGTGATTTTTTTTAAAATAATAGAAGTTTTATATATTTTGTAGAATCATGGATGATACTGATAAAGTTTTTATTTTTGAAATGAATAATAAAGATGTATGTCTGGCTGATAGTACTACAACTCACACAATTTTTAAAGATAATAAATATTTCCAAAATCTAATACTAAGTAAAGCCTATGTCTGTACTATATCAGGTTCATCGAATCTAATTGAGAGCTCTGAAAAAACTTATATTGTGTTGCCTAATGACACGAAATTTTATATTAATCATACTCTATTTTCTTCAGAATTTAAAAGAAATTTATTGAATTTCAAAGATATACGTCGTAATAATTATCATATTACAACCACCAACAAACGCAGTAAAGAACATCTCCTCATTACTAAAATGATTTTGAGTCAAAATCTCATATGTGAAAAACTAATTGCATATTATGCAAAAATAAGAACAATTGATATATATGTGGTAATGCACCAGAAGTGCATGATGCCCAAAATATTTATGACTTAACATGATTGCCTTAGACATTCGAGATCAAAAATGATGAGACGAATCATTGATAATTCATATAGGCATCCCATAAAGAATCAAAAAGATTATTTTACCCAATTAATATCTGTACTCTACTTGTTCTCAAGATAAAATGATTATCAAAACATCTTCCTTAAAGGTTGTTGTTGAGTCCCCATCATTTTTATAAAGGATTTATGAGGATATATGTGGGTTTTTTCATCCATCAAGTGAACCATTTATATACTTTATGGTTTTAATTGATACATCAAGTCGATATTACATGTTTGTCTGCTTTCTACTAGAAATGTTACATTTGCTAATTTCTTGCCAAAATAACTAAACTATGAGTATAATTCCTGACTATTCAATTAAAACTATTCGATTGGATAATGCAGGTGAATTTACATTTCAAACTTTTGATAACTATTGTATGTCAATAGGAATAGATATTGAACATCATATTACTCATACACGCACTCAAAACGGTTTAGCTAAATTATTGATCAAAAGACTTTAATTAATTGTTAGACATTTACTTATGAACTCAAAATTACATGTTTATATCTGGGGACATGCTATACTTCATTTAACATCATTGATTTGGATTAGATAATTTGTATATCATAAATATACTTTATTACAGCTTGCATTTGAATAACAACTAAATATTTCTTATCTTTATACTTTTGGATGTACTATGTATATTCCAATTGCAGCTCCACAACATACAAAGATGGGTCATCAGCATAGACTTGGAATATATGTTGGTTTTGATTCTCCATATATTATTAGATACCTTGAGCCTCTTATAAGGTACATATTTAAAGTACGTTTTGAGAATTCTCATTTTGACGAATTCACTTTTCCACTATTGAGTAACGAAAAATTGGTGCCTGAAGTACGACAAGAAATTACTTGAAAAATAAAGCCTTGTCTCAATTTGATCATTCTATAAATAAATGTAAACTAAAAATTTAGAGGATTATCAATTTGTAAAGTATTGTAAATCAATTATTGGATATATTTATTAACATTAAAGGTATAATAAAATCACATATTCTTGTTTTAGCAAGGATTGTAGTCCTTGAAAGATAAATTATCAAGACAACAATAGATGAGTTTAAGACACACCTAAAGCATGGATGACCTATTGGTGTAAAAGATAAAATTCTTCGAAAGAGAAAAATGCAAAATGAATTTGGTATTCCTGAAAAATTCATACCTACAACACAGGCCACAAACATAGTTGATTCTCCTGAAGAGATCAAATATTCTATTCTAAAATCTGCTAAAAAAGGATCTCATGAAGAGGTATTTCATGAAATGTCTTTTCTTGAAAATAACGAGATCTCGATACATTTCATGAGTATTGAAAAAATTTTGGATAAAAGTTAAACTGGTGTCGATAACATATTTTCATATAAAATGACTCTTGAAATTACCAGAATAATGAAAAAAGTAAGCTAAGAACTATTGAAGAATATTAACATAAAAATAATTAGTCAAAATAGAAAGCAATTATTAAAACTGAATTAAATTCACTAGCAAAGTGAGATGTATTTGGATCTATTTTCCAAACACTAAAAGTGTAATACCTGTTTGATATAAGTGGGTATTTGTACAAAAACATAGTGAGAAAAATGAAATTGTGTGGTACAAAACACTACTTGTCGTACAAGGTTTCTTGCAGAAACCCAAAATTGATTATGAGGAAACATATTCTTCTGTTATGAATGCGATTACATTCAGGTTTTTGTTTAACTTGGTAGTTACAAAAGAATTAGATATGCGATTGATGGATATGGTCACTGTATATTTATATGGATCATTAGATCATGATATATATATATATATATATGAAAATTTCTAAAGATATAAAATGTCTAAAGTATCTAATCCAAGTATATTTAGAAGTATGTACTCTATCAAGTTACAAAGATCTTTATATGAGTTAAAACAATCCAGACGCATGTAGTATAATCGTCTCGGCGAATATCTATTGAAAGAAAGATTTGAGAATAATCTAATATGTCCATGTGTTTTTATTAGAAAATTAGAATTTGGATTTACCATTATCATTATTTATATTGATGATTTAAATTTTGTTGAAACTCCTGAAGAGATTACAAGAACTATTACATATTTAAAAAATGAATTTGAAATAAAAGATTTTGACAAAACGAATTTTTTTCTTAGCCTACAGGTCGAGCATTTGCCAAATAGAATTCTTATTCATCAATTAATATATACAAAGTAAATCTTGAAGCATTTTTACATGGACAAAACTCATCTCCTGAGTACTTTAATGGCTGTTCAATCACTTGATGTACGAAAAGATCCATTTCGTCCTTATGAAGATGATGAAGAAATCCTTAGTCTTAAAGTACCATATCTTAGTGCCATTGGAGTTTTGATATATCTTGCAAATTACACTCAGCCTAATATTATATTTTCAGTTAATCTTCTTGCAAAATATAATTCTGCACCAACTCGAAGGTATTGGATTAATATTAAATATGTCCTTCTTACCTCCAATGTACGGTTGATATGGGATTATTTTATTAATATGGATCAAGTCCACAGTTGTTGGATACGCAGATGTATATTATCTTTCAGATTCACACAGAGGTAGATCTCAAAGTGGATATATGTTTACTTATAGAGATTTTTCTATATCTGGAGGTCTGTCAAGTAAATACTATCTGTCACATCTTCAAATCATGAAACAAGTCAAGAGTGTATTTGACTTAGATTAGTGATTCAATATATTCAAGAAAAATGTAGTCTTCACATGATCAATGATAGTCCAATAATATCATACAAAGATAATGCTGTTTGTATTACTTAAATCAAAGGAATATATATCAAATGTGACAGAACTAAACATATTTTACCTGAATTTTTTTATATTCACGAACTTGAAGAAAATATGAAATTGATGTCAAGCAGATACGGTCAAGTGATAATCTGACAAATTTATTCACGAAAACATTACCAACTGCGACATTCAAAAAGTTATGCAGAACAATGTAATGCAAAAAATTAAAGATCTATTATCATGCACTTTCAGGAGAGTAAATATCTTCAGAACTTGTGCTGATTGTACTTATTTTTCTTCGCTAAGATTTTGTTTCATTGGATTTTCCTTTACAAGGTTTTAATAAGGTAATCCTAAAAGCACTTGCCAGTATATATTAATATTATACTCTTTTTTCTTCACTATTGATTTTTGTTCCCATTAGATTTTTCTTTGGTAAAATTTAAACGAGGCATATTCTTTACGGGTGGTCATTCAAAGATGAGTGTTATATATTACTTAATGAAGAAGGTGAATGACCCCTACTCGGTGACCAACTCAAAATTCGGCCTTTTACACGCTGATTTTCATTTCAGCCTTTAACTGAATTTAAGCTCTCTATATATGTGTTTTCGATCATTTGTACGAACATAATTTTGATTGATTGAGTAATTGAAAGTTTTAGATATTCCATCTTGCAAACTCTTGTACAATATTATCTTCTCTTTAGTTTTATAACAATAATCATTTTTTTAATTATTAAATAAAAAATTAAGATAGCAGCCAAATCGTATTATTCGGTTCTAATTTCACACGTAAAATGTTGCCGCTTCAATAAATAGTTACTCTCGCATTTATCAATAGCCAATCCCAAACAATAACCGTGGTGAAAAGATACAAACCGCAGCATCGATTTATAGAGTTGAAAAGATGCAAACAAAATAACTACCAAACACAATGAATCTCTCAATTCTAGAACACACCGTAGTAGAACTCCATGTCGAACTACGCGATAGACGGCAAAACCGCAGCCTCCAAGCATGGGTCTTGGATGAGCACACTTGAGAAACAAGATCATATCTATTTTTGTTCAAATCCAAGTCTGTATATCTCTCTACTTTGCATTTGCGCTTGGTGCATTCCTTTCAGATCCATAACTGGTTGGCTGTGAGAAGTTTGTGAGTAAGGAATAGGGATAGGAAATTGCCATTTTCTTGCGTGCTTTTTTCTGGGTTTCATGCTTGGAAGAGAGACTAATCGCCTTATTTGGCCTAACTGAATCAAAGTTGCTTTATTTGGCTGATCAGATTGAACCCAGTTTAATCGGTGAGAATGATATTATAGTTTTCCCAAACAGTGTTTCGGATTGGGAAAAAATTACTACTTCTCGTGTTAGTGGAAATGTAGTTATGTTTTTCAAGCGTAGAAGTTTCGTTCACATTGAAAACTTTTATGATTTGTCTTGAATTTCTTCATCAAGATAGGACCCAGATTGTTTTTTTGTTATTCTTATAATTTTTTTTTTCAAATTCCACCAATTTCCCATTTTCTTTAGGGATTTGGTATTATTTTTTGTTATTGTTTTGGTTTCTTCTAGTTTGCTTTCTGAAATTGTTAAAATCTTTGTATTTATGGGCATTTTTTAATAAAGGAATCATGCTTTAAATGCTCTTCTTCATTTTTAATATATTTATTGAGATTTTTATTTCTATTTGAATTTGCAGAGACTGAAGGTTGTATATATCTTAGGCGCAGGTGGGCGTAAATTAACCCCAACCAGGTGTGAATGAAAAAAGGGTTACTTAAATATCCAATATAATGTAAGTTTTTTTTGTCTGCTTCAAATGGATGGTTACTCTTTTTAGCTTAAGAGATCTTTTGTCTTTTGTTATTAAACTGCAATATTAAACATTTTTTGCTCCTCCTATCCTACGATGTTGTGTCTCTAGATGTTTGTTTCGACCTTATTTGGATCGTCATCCATAGATTGATAATTTAGACAAATTGTAAAATCTACTATTTCTTTTATTGCAGATGTTAACTATTCTGGACTTGGTGTGGGAAGTTTGGTAAGATAATTCTATGATCAGGTTCACACTTACTGAAAGAGTTAGAGATAAGTACTAATTTTAGTCTTTTTCTTTGTTTATAAAAAATTAATTATATTTTTCTCATAATAAATGTTGAAATATGGTTTAAGGTTGTAGTTTGCAAGAAAGTACACTATTTAGGAGTAGAATGACAAATTGAACTTTGTGAGTGTTGATTGGGATAGGACTTGAATGATCACAGATTCACAGTCAAGACTAGGTTATGATGGTAGAAGTGATGTTTTAATATGATATAAGAAAGTCATTTTTTTGGTTTTGGAGAGGATGCTTGGTATAAAAATACATGTGGACTAGACAAATACGGTTAAAGAATGCATAACTTGGATACAAAAATTAATTCCCTTTAAAATAAATAATCGTAAGAGATGTGGAAGTTGCTAATTTGTTGGGTCACTGGGCTTTAATTTTCTCTCTGAACTTCGACGAGGAAAAGGAAGGTTGTGTGATAGCTGAAGCATCATGTTGATAGGTCTTTAGATTGGTTTAATATTTATCAATATCTTAATTATTAAAAGATCCCTGATAATTACTATGGTTTGACCCTTGAACAACATTCGTGAGAGGGATGCAAAGGCACTGCAAGAGAAGACCACAAAGAAAACGGCATAGGCGGGATTGGGAGGGAACACCCCGGTGGAGGTAAAAACAATACCAAGAAATAGAAAAATTATAGTATTTCCATAGGGTTGTAATTTGTTGCAGACGAACATCTCCAATACTTATTTATTTTTTTGGTCAAGTTTAATTCTTTCCAATTGTTCATAATTCAAGAGAGTTTTAGTGCGGATCCATAATATATTCATGATTACCTTCTCTATGGTATTAATATGGTAAGTTATTTTATGTGATCCTTATCATCCAACCATAATAGATAACATTTTTTTAAGCAGTTTTATTAAAGTGTACATGCATTGACGATAAAAGTAGTCAAAAATGAGTTTTATGGTTTGGCTAACACGACCATGTTGCTATCCTACCATATATTATACACATGCTAATCTGAAAAAAATTCATGGTCTAATATATACGTTGTGGCTTGATTTTTTTCAAGTCATAAGTTCCAAAACCATTCACTGCCTGTTTGGACTTGCTTCATTTTTAAACCATTAAGGCTCTTTCAAAATGTTTTAGCCTTTTAACTATAGTTTTTAAGGGCCAACTGGTGGCTGATATTAATTGGATGAAAGAACATGGACAAAGGCTTGGGTATCATAAAAATTGAAAAAGTTGTCTGAGTTAAATGAATGTTTTGACCTCTTATTTGTGAGAGCATAGATATAGATGGTTTATAATGATATATCTTTATTATTGTTTTATGAATAAATTTGCATTTCTGCAACTTATTAGTTTGTCACAATGTGATTTCTAACAATATTTAGTTTTGCATGTGTGGCTGGTGCTATTAAAGGAAAAACATCATAGGCAAGTGGCTTCTGACCTTAGTTTTTTTTTTTCAAATAAAAAAAGAACTGAAAATACTATTTCACATTGCATAAAGTTGTGATAATGGTAAAAATTGGAGAGGATTTCTCCACTTTCAAAACTCAACGCTGTGATGGTTTGGGAGTGCCAGGTGTCGTAAAATCGAGGAGGAAGATGAGACGATGGTTTATGACATAGTTAGGACGGCAGTTTATTTGTTAGTTATATTTGTTTATTTTTTTGGTCATTTTTTGTTTTTGACATTGTGCATATGATTTCTCAATTTATGCTATATTGATATGAAGTTACCTTTCACTTTATTTTGAAGGAACATTTGTTGATTGTATTTATTTTACATTGTTTTAAATTGAACAATCATATATATTTATATATATATATATACATATTATATTTTTAATATTGTAAATTGGACAAGAAATACTTATTAATAAAGTGAACTCTTTTATATATACATTTTATTAATAGCTATGATAGTGAATATGTATAATGAACTATTTATAGTTATAAAACTCAGCATAAATAACAGTTTGTGCATTGCGCGGGTTATAAATAATAGTCAATTATATTCTTTGTTTATTTTCGTTAAAAAAAAAAAGAAACTTTCTCAAATTTTGTTATTTGCTATTTCTCGATTGCTTTGGCTGACTAAAATTTTTGCATTATTCATACACAAATGTTAGGGGTGCGAGTAAGAGAAAAAGGGGGATGACACTTCTAGGTTGTTATCGATCGAAATCTGTAATTTTGAATTTCTTAGCTAGGCATCGAAAGCAATCCTTTCATTCATTTCGAATGCAAACAGTGACGCCATGCCCACATTCTATATGGCAAATGGGTAACCCATATATGAAAACGAGACTGTAAAACAAAAGACAAAGAGGTAAGAGGCGTTTTCAGCACTAAATCGTCTTCGAAGCGCTCCAAATCATGACTTTGGCATTGAATTATTTTCGATTGCGAGTCATGCTATGAGAAATTTCGGAAGACTAAATGTAAGTGCTTTTTGTGAATTTACAATAGTTTCAATTGTAATGAAAGACCTCTACTTGGGCGTTGGTGATCTTCGGGATCTTCCTCTGTATGATTTCTTTGTCACGCATCGCAGCATTGATGTTTACATCGTTAGGTAACATTTTCAACTTGGTTCTCTATATATTTTTATAGATTTGTTCTGTTGTTTGTGTTTGAATAGTTGATTCGGGTTGTGGGGTTAGCTTTCTAGTTTGATTCGGCTGTGAATTAGCATACATTTCTACATTGGTCCCTAGCATACATTTTTTTATTAGATAAGTTTTCTTTTTCTACCGCATCCCCAACGGTTTCCTTTTTAGTTTCTCTCAAAGTTACTCTATCCTAGTGCCATTTAAGTGAAGCATCGGGTCTGCCCAAAGTTTCATTCCCATGCCTCGTGTCTTTGCTTTCACATCTTTCTCTCTCTGTGATCTGTTTGGGTTCATTGATCTATTTGGTTTCGGCTTCCCTATTTGGTTGGTTGTTATATTTTAGTATTTAGTTTTTTGTAATATGAAAAGGATAACCTGGCTAGATTTAGTTGGCACTAGAAGCATCTTAAAACTATTTATAGATTATTAAAAGTGTAGTTTTGTGTTTGTATATAATCATATTTTTTATTTAAATTCGGTGAGTGAATTCTGTTATAATTATTTTCTAGGATCCCTTGTTATTGAGAAAATATTGGTTGATATTGTTTGAAACTTATGTGAATTGTATTCCTGTGCAGATTCTTATAATATTATGGTTACCATAAAGATATATTGAAGACAAACATTATCTTGGGTAGTTAAACAATGTTTTGTTTATTTATTAACTATATAAACGAAAATGGAAGTTATGTTTCAATAATACTTAGATTGTTTTAGATTGATGGTTTTGTTTTTGTGTGAAGGTTATGGTTTTAATAATATTTTGGTTTTCAATATCATTAAAATGGAAAATGCATGTTTTGTCTTCACCATACATGTTTTGTGTGAAAATGTTATATTATTTCTGCTTTCTTGCACTTATTTCACTTCAACAGGTTGGCGTATTCTCACTTATAAAAAAAAATAAAAGGTTGGCGTATTCGATTTATTGGTTGTACTATGGATAGAGGAACTATGGAAAGTTAATGGTGGAAAATGTTCTAACTTAGATATCTCTTAGCTGTTATTATTCATAGTTTTGTATGAAAATCTCCGAATGTTGGTTTGGGGATTTTTACTATTTATTTTATGTTAGTTCATCCATTAATATAGGGGTGGGTTTTTAAATTGTTATTTTTTCCTCATTGTTCTAAAGTTCCTTTCATATTCATATAAATATTATATGTAATTTTCGTTGTTGTTTTGATCTTTGCGTTATACAATATTCGTTTGTGGGTAGGTTTGGGTAGTGTGTTAAGTTGCAACCTTCTTTTAAATCAAAAAATTGAACATGTATGTAATACTTGGTTTTCACCTATCCTTTTGTTGGCATCTCTCTTTCAGATAATTAGGGTAGTTTCAAGTGGTGGAATGACTTGAGAAATTGCAGAAAGATTGTATAACATGGACATTTTGGAATGAATATAGAAACAACAGAATGATTTGTATAACATGAGTGTCTTGGATCTACTAATTAGAATACTATGTTTCTAATAATAAATAAGTAGCATTTTTTTCTCTAAAGTTTAAATGCTTACGCTAGATAATACTTAATGTTTTTAGTTTTCTTGACGAAAATATTGGTTACAAAAACCTCTAAATATATACATACATATATATATATATAAATTTGCAGTTGTTATTGGGTGTAAAAGCAAAATAATTACTTGGATTTGAATAATAAAATGAACAATGTTGTTTCGTTTCCATTGCTATGTATAAAAATGGAGTCATGCAATTCAGACGTGACACTCTTTCTAAAAAGTTGATTATTGTTAGTGATAACAAGTAAATAAAATAAAATTTCAAAGTGTTGCGTTGATGATCCTTTTAAAAATGGTTTATTGTTGGTGATAACAGGTAAATAAAATAAAATGTCAAAGTATTCCTTTGATGATCTTTTTAAAAATAACGTTTCACCGTTATAAACTGTTTGTACTTATTATGTTTTATTTCACTTCTTACATATAAAGTTATAAGATGATTGTCTTGATGGAAAACACAACCAAAAAGCACTCATCTCAACCTATTATTGTTTTGTTAAAAGAAATCGTAAATACACTACATTATTTATTGATGTATTAATTTTGATATATTTATTTTAATGTATATAGTTCTTTTTGATATATTTTAAAAGAATCAGAGAATGTAAATTCAAATATTATAAATTTATTAATAAATCATTGTTAGCTTAAGAAAATATAAGTCCGCACATTGTGTGGGTTATATGCTAGTATTTCTTTAATTTCAAACATTATTCAAACACAAATTAAATCTTTTTCAATTTCAAGTTATCAATTTTTTCATCTAATCATTACCTAATTATCATTACAATTTTTTTAAATTTTCAAACAAAATACAAAATTTTATGAAAAATGATATACCCACGTCAGTTTCATCTACAACAAATTACATAACGAAACCTACGTATCACTTTTTTCCTTTCTTCGTTAATGCACAAATACAAGAAAATGACAAAAGATTTACACATGTACTTACATGCATGGGAAATGTCTTTCTATATCACTTACGATTAATGCACAATATTATGGCACAGTCTGTGATCTTTTATAGAAAACAATGATAGGGTTTTATAATTAGAAAACGTCATTAATTAGAAAACCTCCCTATCACCAACTGGATTCAATCAATCATCAATCCTGCAAGATTCATTCATTTAAGGTATTTGCTGCTATTGTCATGGATAACATCTAGAGAATTTGAAATTCTGCTACCCATCACAATTTTATACCCAATCCAATAGAGTTATCCAGATCTATTAATTCCCAATTACTGGAGCATCAAGCGGCATGAGAAAAAATTGATCCCTCACTGGCTGATTCCAGTCAAGATGCCACAATGCCACATGTGAAAATACAATGTGATGCAGTCGTTCGTCCTTCAGGTTGTACTATAGCAACTATAGGTTATTTCAGTGTAGGACAATTGTTATTTTCCCATGTTAGTCAAATTTGCAATGTTAATCCCTCGGTGGGCGAGGCCCTTGTAGTCCTTAATGGCCTCAAAGAAGCTCACCTCCACAATATACACAAGATCGCCATTGAAAGCGATTCTCAACAAGTGGTCGATGCTATCTCCAGTAACTCTTCATTAATGAACAAGGTTATGAGAAACATTATTTTTGATATTAACCATCTTCTTTCAAATTTTGAAACTTGGATAGTCTCCAAAATTCATCAATTCTATAATCGATGTGCACATCGTCTAGCACAATGGGCCACTTCCAACTTCTACTTTTGGTAGTTTGCCCATTTCTACCATTCCACATTCTCTTCTATCTTTTTATAGTGGGAATGACCCATTTGTTATGTAATATAACTCTCGATGCCCTTTTGTCTTCTGTTTTTTAATAGATAATCTTATCATTGCCTAGAAAAAGAAAATGCACGCTTGCTTATAAAAGAAAATTTTAAAAAAATAACTAATATATGCATGCTTGCTTAAAAAAGAAAATTAAAAAAAAAAAAGCTAATGGAGCGTGGCGGGCCTCTCGATGAGCAGGAGTGGGTCCTCGTCCATAGATGTATAGGGTTCGCTATTTCCATATTTTGGTTTCAGAATATTGGTTCGCTAGTAAAATTTTAATTTACTATTATTCAGAATATTGGTATTGACTATGTTAAAATGTTCTTCAAAATTTAATAAAATAAATAAATTTAATAGGAAGCTAATACTTTTATATTTATTATTTTGTTTTAAATTCATCATTAGATTTATTAAAATAATAATAAAATATACAATTCAAGAAATCAATAAATATATTTATAATTTATTTATCTAATATATGTAATAAAAAATATTTTGATGGATGAATAGTAATTCTTCAAATATGAAGGATAATACTCAAATACTATAGTTTAAAATTTGAGTTAATAAATTTTAATAAGTTTAATATATAATTATTTTAAATAAAATTATCAAATTTATACTTGATAAATTCAATAATAGGTTCAATATCAATACTCACGAAAATCATTTTCAAATGTAGGGAAAGTTTAATATCTTGCACGCTGCATGCTCACTTAAAAGACTTAATTTTTTTATTTTCTTTTATTTTACACATAAAAACTTTTAATGTGTAGGAAGTGACTGAGAGAGGAAGATGGGGGAGTAGGAAAGGGTAAACAGAAGGGTCAGCTCAACTCAGCTGCTTCCATAACAACCTGAACAAAAATGATTGACACCATTATCATCATCATAAGAACTCCTTTCATGTCCTTTTTCGGTCCGTAGCTTCCCTTCCAATTTTGATTTCCCCCCTCCTTTTTGTTGTTGTTTAGAAGGCTGGAATTAAAACCAAAATTTATATAGCATCTGAAAAAAAAAACATTCATTATCCAAGAGTTGTTTGACTCTAATATGAAATTCGATTTAGATTAAAAAGAACATTCATGGGGATTATGTGGAAACATATTAAGAAGAGCGGTCTTTCCTTGAGTTTCGATTCAATAAACGATCTGTACATGCAGTTGGTGCTCACCCTTCTATTTGGATTCTTACACAATTTACAACATTTAAAAGTTAAAACTGGGAATATAACAGAGAGATGAGCTCCAAAAGCTAAGCAGCAACTGGCAGGAGAGATGAGATGATATCCTCGGACCTCGACATCTTCAGCAGCATTATTTGACGGTCTTTCATCATTATCCACACGAGCAAATCGTTAACATTTTGATAGTACGCTTGACTGCAATTGGTCGAAGTGCTTGTGGGACTGAGGCTTGTGGAAGAATACAATGAGATTTTTTAACCAAACAGAAACAGGCAATGCAACCCAGTAAATCGATCTTACAATTGAGGTGCTGCTTGCTGCACTGGAGAACTCTGCAACCAAACAGTGAAAGAACCATTAGGATTTGTACTAATCTCTCTGCAGCCATAATCTGGCTTTGATATCATAAAGAAATTTATGGGCTTAACTTATCTTATTAAATCAGTTCAATAAAAAAGGTTTGTTTATTTCCTTATAAGCATATCCAAGACATTGTCTATAAATAATGTGAGATTATTCCTCAACCAATTTTACTTCTTGTAATCTGTTCTGTTATCCCTCAAGGATTTGTATATATATTAAAGAGCTTCATTGCTACATTTAGTGGATAGACAATTCAGTTTTAGATGACTCACCAGAGGAGTCCCCTTGGCAGCTCTTTCAGCCAAATAGGCACATGGCTTGAAAAATTCTCCATATATCTTTGACCATTCCTCCAATCTTGAATAAATGTATTTGGATCCGATAAAATCAGCCCAGAACATAAAACCTCCCCTGAACAAATGTAACCCCAACAAGGTTTAGCTAACATTGCATGAAGTTCAGCAGGAACTTGCATTAAACCAATGAAGTTTACAAACCTGTAAGGTGGGAAACCCATGCCCATAACGGCAGCAACGTCAAGGTCTGCTGCATTGATTACAATACCTTCAGCAAGGACTCGGCAGCCCTCATTCACCACGGGGAACAATATCATCTCCACAATATCCTTTTCTGTTAACTTCATTAGCTGTTTCCAAGTTCAATTTCAAGACAAATTAGAAGAGTGAGGGAGGTGGACAGACTCCAAATATAGATGTTATATAGAGGTACATGTGCTAATCTCTGTGTGTGTGTGAGAGAGAGAGAGAGAGAGAGACCTTAGGGTCAATGGTTACTCCAGAAATGCTCCTTGACTTCTCAATATATTTTTCCAATTCAGAATCAGGACTAGCATTAAGTTCCGCATCATACACATAGAACCCTTTGCGAGTAGTCTCACCTGAAACAGAGTGCATGGCAAACCAAGAAATAGTTAAAGATCCACACTGACATTTGAATAGATTTAAATCAAAAGGTAATCGCTTTTTCCTTTCAGTTTCAACAACAAACTCATACCTGCTCTCTGGTCCTCCTGTAAGAGTGAGATAAGCATTGACTTATACGTTCGCTCGGGAAAATTCTGAACAAAATGCTTTCCAGTCTCAAATGCAGCACCGAGGCCAACCAGGTCAGCCAATCTGAATGGATAAAATAGAACAAAAAAAGCCAGTTAAGCGAATGAACTTGGATCACATTAAGAGGCAACAACAAGATCAATATTACTTGTGTCATAATTTAAGGTATGAATTAAAAACCTGAAAGGGCCCATTGTCATTCCGAAGTTGGTCATAGCCCCATCAATCTGATAGAGATCCGTACCACGCTCAACAAGCATAAGAGCAGCTTGTGTATAGGGGAAGAACATCCTGTTTATGGCAAATCCAGTGCCATTTCCAACCACTAGTGGAGTTTTCCTCATGTTTTTCGCAACATGTATCAAGTCAACAATCACTTGAGGAGACGTTTGCTTAGTGTGAGCAATTTCCAAAATTGGCATGGCATGAGCCGGACTGCATAGAAGCATAACAAAATGGTTAAGACTTGAGCAAAATGGATTGGAAAAGGGAAAACGACAATGTTAAATCTGGCAGTACCTTAAGAAATGAGATCCAACAATACGATCTTTTGACTTTGTCCTATCTGCAATCAGGTTCAAGTCAATTGTGCAATCGCTGCTTGCAAGTATGCAATGTGGTGGGCAATACTTTTCAAGATCAGCAAAAGTTTGTTGCTTTAAAGAAACATCCTCTGTAACAGCCTGTTCCATGTGTCACACAACAAATATTGAGTCTCTTCTTCCCTCGCTTTCTGAATAAACAACAATGATAAAGGCAAACCAAATGCATTTCTGAACTACCTCAATCACCATGTCCACATCTTCAAAGCTTTCATAGTCAAGGACACCATTGAGAAGAGAGATGGTTTTCTCAAACTTCTCATGAGACATTTTCTCTTTCTTCAAACTGCTTTGCAGGTCGGCTGAATGACAAGAAATATTAAAGAAGAATTTTAGAAACAAAGACCAATTGGAAATTTCAGAATTAATAAGAAAACTATAATGCAAATATGGGATTCTAGTCTCACCTCTGACTCTACCAAACGCAGCCTGCAACAACTTTTCATCTACCTCTTTAAGGATTACTTGATAGTTACTAAGAATTAATGCCGTTGCTATTCCAGAGCCAATTAGTCCTCCACCAACGACAGCAATCTTATTCACTGGTCTTGGAACCAAACCGACATCAGTAACTCCAGGTACCTGTTTAAGGTTATGAGCTTTTTTAGGAAATTAACCTCAGGACATTGGATTATATTTATAGAGAAAATAAATGCAATAAAATTTTATTTTTCAAACCTTTGATGTCCCATTTTGAGCGAAGAAGATATGGACCAAACTCTTGGAAGTGTCAGAAAACAGAAGTTCTTGAAAAGCTTCAGCTTCCTGCCAAAATCAGACAAAACATCAAGCAGTTGGACTTCACTGTTATACTTGGGAACTAAGAGAATCTTAGAGACAGATACGGTCCTACGGACCTTCCATAGTCCTGCTCGGGGACCTCGAACTATACCCTCTTCGATAACATCAATGCAAATCAATGGGTGTTTAACATTGGAATGCTGTTTCTGGGCCTGAGCCCTGGCAAAATTGAGTAAATCCGTTGCTTCCCCAAGGGGTTCAATCTTGTCGGTCTTGTGAAGAGTGGTAACCCATGGCCTTCTGGAATCGAAGATATCAAGGGCCCATCGACGTGCAGTTTTTACCAATTCGTCAGGGGAAACAATGGCATCCACAAGACCAAAAGTAAAAGCTTCATCCCCTTTGATTAGCTCTGACATCTGTTGAGCGGAAAATTTGAGAAAAGAATGAATGCGATTTCTGTCGCTAGCATGTCAAATAAAAGAAAAGATTATTCAGATGAAGCATACCAGCATCATTTCAATCGCCTTTGAGAGACCAACAAGACGTGGAAGTCTCTGTGTTCCTGAGCCATATCAGGAGCTATCAGGTTAGACGTGCACGTACATATAATATTGAAGAGAATCTTAATAGAATTAAAGAAAATATTTCTGATTTCTTAAAAAAACAAAGAGAGAGATGAACATTAATGATAAAAGCAAAACAGACATACCCCCAAGTCCAGGAATTATTCCAAGCGTCAGTTCAGGCAACCCTAATTGCGCAGTGGGAGTTGATATTCTTGCATGACATGCCTGATTTAACAAAAACATTGAAAAAAAAAAAAATTATGTAAAAGAAGTACTTGATAGAGAAGATTCAAGTCCGAAGAAATTAAATTAAATTTCGGCACATACCATTGCAATCTCTAATCCTCCACCTATGGTAAGCCCATCAATGGCAGCAACTGAAGGCTTTCTTGCAGCTGAAATTAGACCAAAGCAATTAGCAGTCAAATATTGATCATAGATCGAGTACTACTCTCTTTGAAGAACAACCCGAAATAACGAGGACAGAGATAAAAACCGGACTATATATATATACGTACCTTCGAAAATGTCAGTGATTACATCTACAGCTAAATAGCCAGGCCTTTGTTCTCTCTCCACTGAAAACACATAAACGTACTAAATGAGTCGAGACTTCACTCAATTGTAAAACAAGGTCCAAGTACGTACTTGGATAAAGAAAAACAAAAGAAGGGAAAACATACTCGTTCCCCCTTGAGATCCTCCAATAGCTGAAACATCAAACCCCCCAGCAAAATTGCCCTTTGCTCCTGTTCCAATTACATCATGTATGAGATATCATTAGCTCATATCTCAAATAACTTCAGTAACTCATTCACAACAAGGACAAATTGACGTATCTCCACACTCACCTGTTATAACAATTGCCTTCACGTCATCTCTTCGTAATGCCTCCTCATAACTGTCTTTCAAGCTGCGCAACACTGTGAGAGAGAGAGAGAGAGAGAGAGAGAGAGAGAGATCAGAGAGTTACTTCATCATATCGATCATTCAAAACTCCGACATTCTTAACTGGGAGAGTACAGAAGAACGTCACGAGTACTTTAGCAACCATGCAATATGGTTTTGTAAACGAAAAGGTTAATTAGCCTTTTTGTATAAATCCTACTCAATCGCAAGGTAGATTGAAACATTAAAGTTTGAATTTAATTTAGAGACACTGGGAAGAGTAGTTCCCATGTAGTCCTGCGAGTTTCACGTCTTCGATCGTGAAACAACAATCCAGAGCCAAGCAGAACATTTTTTTAACTTCTTGCTCGAATTTAGCTTGTGAGTTTTTATAAGATGTTACTGAGTTTTAAAGTCTTTATTTTTTGTCGCATGTAATGCACGTACGACGTGCGTCGTTTCTGGGTGGCCTAGGTCAAAGCTGAGAAATGATCGGGTCGGGAGACGAGGCTAGCAAGGGTGGAGACGTTCCTTTCTAATATATTTTTCTTTTTTATGAATTAATCTACTCTTATATGTAAGATTTTATAATTAAAATAATATTTTTTACTCATATTATCATTTTTTTAATAAAAATATCTAAAAATATATTTTTTTTAAATCTGTACTTCCCAAAATAAACTGGTGCTACATCCCGGCCGAGTAGCACTACTAGTATCAAATTAGAGAGTTTCTACACTTACATATGAGGGATCCGACTTGAATTCTGTGTGTGAAAAAAAGATTGTTTATTTATTTATCATATTTAAATGTTTAACAAAATAAATATATTCTTAATCATTAAATTAAAAATATATATATAAATTTTAAAGCTACATGAGTCGAAAAATTCGATATGTGACTCTAGGATTCTCATCAAATTATCTGTGTAGGCTGAAGCCACCCTCAATGGTCGTGCCTTTTCATTCTTTTAAAAACATTACTATTTGTCTAGATTTTTTTTTTAAATATAATATACAATTGAGCAGTTTTTAGGTGCATCTCTTGAGAAAAGCATGTAAATTTTCTCGACACCCCCAGATTTTCCTGCGTGTATGAAGATTGACTAGCTAGTCAAAGTTATGCAGGCAAAGTACTGTTTTTGTCAAAGTAAATTGGTAAATCAGATCGAGAAGAAAAGTATTATGATCTAATTTATAATCAGAGAGAAGAAAAATTAAGCTGATTTTATATGGTGGCGGCCTGCATAGTGTGACAACTAGCCACTACCCACCCGGCCATCACCGGTTGTCATCTCCGACCTCCGTCGAAACAAGTTATACAACAAGATCTTAGTCCGGCCCATGATAATAAATCCATGAAAATGTTTTTTTGACAAAACTAAAACTCAAAAACTAAAACCAGAAAAAGAATCTAATATATATATATATATATATATATATATGACACGCGATCGAGTAAAAGATTTTTCTTTTCAGATGAAATATTGCATGCATGTGGACGTTATGAGAGCAGATAAATTGCAAGGGAAAAAAAAAAGTACCATCAAAGGAGAGGGAATTAACAGGAGGGTTGATAATGGTTATGAGAGCAACTCCATCAGCTCCCACCTCCATCGCTATTCTTCCATATGCAGTACTGCTACCCATCCTATATATATATATATATAAATATATATGTCTCTGCTGCTCTCTTCTCTGCTTCACGACCTCTCTCTTTGTCTGTCTGTGTGTGTGTCTCTCTCTCTCTCGCTGTGCGCCGAGAAATGAATTAAGCTAGCTAATACTTATATATGGGAGGGCTTAGCTAGTTTTGTGCGGTTGGATCGTTGGTTTTTATAATAATCTGGATGCCAGGCGGTAGGCGGCGTCGTGTACAGGTCTTTACCATGCAGAATGACGTTGGACTATTTCCTAAATTCAAACGTGGAAATAAATTCAAACAAGGAAATAAATTAGCTAGAAATTGATAGTTGCTGCAACGAGTTGAATTATATGGAACCGGGCTGGGTCCCATCAACGGAGGACTATTCCCGCAGCTGAAATAATTGAATGGAGGAATCCTTCTCCTTTAATTAATTAATTGATGGAAAATGATAGCCTTATGATGCTGTACTACTGATCGACTACCGTTTTTTTTATTTATTCTTAACTTCTCTCACCTCTGCACGCTAGCCAGTAGCCTTTACTTCAGAATTAGTTTTAGAAAATGTTGGGGAATAGCCCACTCAGAACACTCTCTCTTACCTAAACAGTATCATGTACTATTTATGACATTGTTTATATAAGGGGAGTGTCCTGAGTATGGCTTCTCCCCCTCATTTTCCTTAATTTTATTATTTTTTCAGTACAAATTTTATAAGATATTTGACATAAATAAATGAGCTTAATCTCTTTTTTACTTTTTCTAACTTTACTTTTATAGTTAATCATTCGCGGATAGCAATTGAACCTGTTTATGCTCCATAAGCTAAGACAAATAATTAGCATTAACAAATATTTAAAGAGAAGGCAACTTCATCTACAGACCAGTTGCTTTGCTAGTATCGGGTCATTTTCAGGAAAAGACATAAAGAAGTCGAGTAATATTAGAGATAAACATCAAAGATAAGCAACCAACAAATATTAACTGATATGATCACATTACAAAAAAATTATTTCAAATATATTTTTTTTCAGTTTTATATATATTTCTTCACTCTTCAATTTTTAAATATTTTGTAGTATATAACGAATATCAAACACTACAAATTATTAATTTCACTTGTCTCTTACATTTGTCTCAAATATTTTACAAAGAAGTCATGTAAAAATGTCCACTTTTATTTTTTATTTTTTTGAGGCAAGTAGAATAATGTCCACTCATTTTGCAACCACGTACAATATTTATGTTCTATTCCAACATTTGCTTAAAGATAAATAATATTTGTATAGTAAAGTTTGTAAGTATTGCATAATTTGTTAAATAAATATATAGATAAATAAATATATAATTTATATAAATTAATTTCTAATAATAATTATATTTTTTTCAAAACGATTGCATTATACTTACATACTTTACAACTACACATTGTATCACTTTCACATTTTAATTTTCTTTTATTTATTTTCATATTTTCAAAATATCTTTAAAAAAAATCAATACACTAAAATTCACTTTCTTGATTTAAGTGATAAATAAATAAATATTTTTGTTTAAAAAATATTAAATATATGAAAGGTTAAAATGAGGAAAGAAACTTCTACTATTTTTCTTTGAATATTGATATAAGAGTCACTACAAGAAAATTGACATTTTCTAACGATTTTATATTCGCTGCACAGAAACTTGCCACAATAACTAAATATTACCAGTGAATTATTAATTTTTGTGCAGTTATTACATGAGTTTTACATTTTGGACTTTACCAGCGAAATAAGGACCTACAGTAGTGAATTACATCGCTGCAAAAATAAATTTGAATTTCACAAAGAAAATGATTGCTGGTACTTCTCTGTTCATAGCTTGATTATAAGTCTCCATGTTATGGCGATATATTTCGCCGTAATAAAGTATATACATTTGTTAATGTATTTTATTATGGCAAAATATATCTTCATAATATCACGAAATATGGGGGTAGACAAAATCAATACATTTAGCAGCGACTTAAATCGCCGCAAAAGGTTCTTTTATAAGTACCATGCGGCTTCCCTCTTCTATTTTCCCCCTGCGCTCGAATGTTCCCTCCACAATTCTCTTTGACTTTCGAAAACCATCCGAATCGCACATCGGTGAAGAGACCTTGAAGTTCCTCTCGAATCTCACAAATCTCCTAGCTAGCCGGCCTCAGTTTGAGCTTCAAAGTTCAAGTTCTCTGGCCATCTCATTTCCCTCGACGGTTCTCCTAGCCAAATGTTTGATTTTTCTTCCCATTTTCTTACATTTACCTTTATGTAAGTTTACCCATGGTGAGGAAGGGGTAGATGAAGGTTGTGTATGTGTGACTATATATGTAAAGGAAGTGGTAGAAATCCGAGTTAAAACAAATTTGGGTTTGTTTCGGATTTGGGGAGGTTCGTAACGTATGCGTTGGTTTCTGGACTTTCATTGTGTTTAAGCCTTCTTCATGTGTTAAATTATTAGATTCTAAGAACTAGCGACTGCGATTTTAGGGTTTCCATGAACTTTCTGTATTCATTTGTTTTGCTAAATATTTCTTGTTTGTAAAAACTCTTAAGTGTCCTAATAACGAAATATAAAGTCTCAAAATTCTAACTTTATGCTTAGATCTAAACTCTTGGTGGAGTACTTCTAAGTGGAGTACATTGATGCATGCATTATAACTTGGCTTGGTACTTCTCAGCGGAGTACATTGATGCATGCTAAATTTGAAAACCAGGATCATCTTAACTCAAAAAATTAGGACCATAGCTATTTCCCTTTAAACATTTCTTTTTTCTTGATCCTTTCATATTGGTGACTTCTTAGGGTTTCATTTATTAATATATATATATGTACATATATATATATATATATATATGTATAAGAATTAATGGGGATGTTGTGTACTAGTCTGATTCAAGTCTTCTTAGAGGCAGTTCTTTCCTTTCATTTTTTAAACCTTGCGGTGCTACTTCTTATCCAGCCTTTTTAGTGTTACAAAATGCAGTTTTTGATTTAGACTAATATATTAATTGCAATATTATTCACGAGCACTCTTGAATAATATATTAAATGTTGGAACAGGTCTAAGTTGGCTTTTAGAATCAATGTTTGGCTGTGATCTTCTTTTAAAAGACCTGTACAGGCAAGTAGTGCCATTTGTAGCGTGGGTAAATCGCCTCAACAAATGTCCACGTATGTAGTAAAAATCTTGCGGCGAAACAAAATCTCTGTAAAGGTGTTCTTTTGAATAATTTTAGGTAGTTGTGACGGGCCGTTTCGTTGTTAATGACATTGCAGCGCACCACAATCGCCGCAGTTACGAAGAAATTTTGACACTTCTCGGCGAGTATTTAAAAATCGCTGCATTAAATGGTTCTTCCAACGATTCAATACGCTGCATTTGTGCTTGTATAGCACCTGAGAAACGTTTATTACGACAATTACAAAGTGCCGCAGATAATACAATTATGGCGATGAACATTTTTCGCTATCTATATGATTATATTATGGCGATTTAATGAATATTAACAACGATTTAGCATCGTCGGAAATGAATGCTCCTAGCGAATCAGAACATTAAGCATGGGTTGTAGTTGCAGCGCCCTTAGATATTAACAGTGGCAAAATTTTTCGATGCTATTGGAACTTTATACCGACAAAAACTTCCAAATGTTGAGTTATGTTTTATACAGAGAATTAACAACGGTGACTATGCGGCATTGAAAAATTCGCTAAAAAAAAAAAATATTAAATACTTGTTGTGGTGAATATCGGCGCAAAAGGCCGATTACCTTGTAGTGAGTAATATTAGTATGGTCCTTCATTTTACTCTCTTATTTTGAATGCTTCTATATTTTTTTAATTTTTTTAATAATTAAGAAAATGATTAATAGTGTATTAATTTCTTATTTTTTAAAAATATTTAAAATAAATTTAAAATAAAAAATAAAAAGGATACAATTTATACTGATATCAGAATGTCAAGTAGACAAATTGAAGGCAAAATAGCATCATCCAATTATATAAAATATTTTTTATTTTTTATTTTTGTTTTGTTTGGGGTCAAGACTCAGAAACTAGCACTTTTCTCTGAGGCTCGGTCAAATCTTTGGCATGGAGTAACGTGGCTTGTGAGAAAAAAGATGAATGTGCAAAGTCCTGATCTACATAAGAAAAAAAAAAAAATAAAAAAATAAAAAAATAAAAAAATAAAATAATAGTAGACCAATAGTAGCGCGTTGTAAGGATATTTACTCTGAATAGATTAATAAAAAACAGAAAACTTTTTAACTCCGCCAAATACATTATCCTCACTACATGAACAAGTATTAACTAGTGATGAATCCCGTTTAAGATATGGAAATCGGTTAACAGGTTAGAATAAGAGAGAGAATTATTTTTGGGCCACATGCGTGAGTTGGGCTTTATTGAGTATCATTTGAGACCCCTGATGAGACTTCAATACGACTGTACATATGTAAATAATAGATAAATAAATAGAGATATATGTCCATAGAGATTTGGAAAAAGAGATCCACTATAATAAATATTTTTATAATTTTTTATAAATCTCTCTACAAAAATAAAAATACATAAATTTATTGGTTTGAACTTTTGGATCCTTCTGAAAAAGTTGAATAAGATGATATCGATTTGTAGACAATGAGTTGGTGTGAGAGAGTCCTTTTGTCATCTGATTGCTGCCATAGGATTCTAGTGGTGTACTGGTGTGATTGGTATGTTAGTTGGTTTCTTGTTCTTATCATCTTCCGCTCACTTCTCATCAATGCATTCCCTTCTTGCACACTGCCTTATATCCTTATTGCTGTCACATCACTTGCTAATCTCACCGGCTAATCTCACTTTTCTTACTCCTATGTGCTTTAGTTTCCTTTTAACTTATAGTGTAATTAATACTTGATTGTACGTGAATTTCCCCTCACAAATTCAATGCGTGATACTATATCTTCATGTTATGACATGTGATAATTGACAGAGTATATTATATAATATTAATTTAGTTATTTTCTTAAAGTAACTACTACTTTATCTTAATTTTTATATTTATTTTTAGACTTTTTGTTATTTAGAAAATTTCACATACATGGCTAGGTCTTGTTTGGATTCAGAGATGAGATGAGATGAGATAAATTATAAATAGTAATAAAATAAGTGATTAAAATCAGTTAAAATTTAAAATAAGTAGTTGAAATAAGTTGAGAATACGAGATAAGATGATACGACTCAATTAATTTGAGAAAAAAAAAATGCATTCAATAATAAGGTGTTGAATATGGCATATGATCCAACTAGATGTAGTTGGATGAAGTGCTTAGCACATATATTGGGATCGGTGAAAAACAAAATGTTTGCTACTAGCTTGTTGAGTCAACAGTCGTTAGATAATTAGTTTATGATATTATCTCACAATAAACAGCTTTCTATAGAAATAATTTGTGAATAGGCCGCCGGCCGTCGACTCGTTGGATAAATATTCTATTTTTGCTAGCGGGCTTCATTTTATTTGAATTTTCAATGTCCTTTTTTATTTTTGAGCAATTTTCAATGTCCTTATTTATAAGCAAGCATGCACGCACGCTTGGCTTGTCTCTAATTCTCTTTGTTTTTTATTTTTGTTTTTTATTTTTGGGAGAGGGGGTGGGGGGAGATCGTGATGAGCGAATTAATTAAAGTCTCGTTTGAATTCGGAGATGAGATGAGTTAAGATGAGTTTAATTTATTTTTTAATATTATTATTATTTTAGAATTTGAAAAATATGTATTAAAATTTAAAAAATGTGTATTGAGATTTGAAAAATGTGTATAAGAATTTGTATTTTGTATAAAAAATTATAAAAATATAATGATGAAATAGAAGTAAGTTGAGATGAACTCAATCCACTTTCAAATCTAAACGAGACCTAAGTCCTGGATATATTAAACGTATTTATATGATCACTTTGAACATTTGAACGCCTGGGTTGGTGGCCGCCAAACAGATCAATCTCGATCAAGGTCTAAGCTGTCTGTCCACTCTATTGATCAGTACTTGTATTAATTATACTGATATATATATATATATATATATGAATTTAATTAATGCATTTTGGAGATATTTTAATTTTAAATAAATATTTAATATACTCATGGCTTAAAAATATATAGAATTATGTATATAGCCGGCGCGGCCACTCTTAGTACCTCTTGATGCCCTTAATTCCAAAGCTTAAAAGCCATTTTCATAGAATTTTTCTTTGTATATATTCTTAACAATCTGCGGTAGAAATGAGTCAAACGAGTAACACACTAATTATAAATCGGGTCGCCGTTCAAAAGTGGCGCATTTACGTACAACACCACGGCCTCCCAAATGCGATGATTCTTCACTGCCATTACCCACCCACTTACTCATATATCATGTGTACCGTCCTGCCCACCTTGAGTCCACTACGATGTCATGTCAGTATCATTTTTAATTGTTAAAATACAAATAACAAACCAACAAAAGGATATATATGACATTTTATACTTATTGTTGTTGTCATTTTATTTTATAAAATGATAAAATGACAACTATACTACATAAAATTTAATTATAATTAAGAGTAAGAAAAATTAATAATTAATAATTTTCATGTACTTTGACCTATTGATTTTATGATAACTTCGAACTAAAGCAAAAAATAAAATAAATAAATAAATAATTAGCATCAATTGTAGTTGAATTGACAATTAAATAATACCCATATATATATATATATATATATTTATATATATATATACCAATTATCGAATCATGATGTCGCATAGAAATTGAAAAAACGAAAAAATAAATAAATAAACACTGCAAGTAGAAAGAAAAGGAAGCATCGCAGAAGGAGGAATTAATTGAGTTATCCGTCTATATATTACCTATTTTTTTATTCTTTAAATTTAAATTAAAAATTTGTAGCATAACTTTCTTCATATATATAATCTAAACTTCAGTCAACCTATTTACATAATCATGCATGCATTCAACCCTTTTGAGTCTTTGACTGTGTGCCCTAAAAATCATGTTACGACGTTATTCAACGAATCAACCCTATGGCTATATATAGCATGTCCTATATATCGTGCATGCATTCAACCCTTGACTGTGTGCGCCTATTAAAAGTCATCTTACGGTATTTATAAAAATACCCATAGTTTGATCGATAAGAATGAAGTTATTTTTTTAATTATTTCCTATTCTTTTAAATATTTTTAGCAAATAAAAATACTAATTTATTAATAATCACTTCTTTATCAATAACATCCTCGTTCAACTAACTATTTCCGCTAATAAAGTTATAAAAACTATGAAGTGACGAGTCGCACGTTGTGTTGACCAGGTGTTCTTTCTTGACTGGTTGCTTCTGAGTCAAAATTTAATTAAAGCTGTCCTTTTCTATCAGTATCAACTATCAAGTGCTCGCTTGTGCGGCCGTGCCCACCAGCAGCCGTAAAATTATTATTTTTCTTATATTTTTTAAAATATAAAAAATATTAATATATTAATAATTATATATTAAATTATTAAATAAAATAAATACATAAACAGTAAAGATAAATAAATAAAATAAAGAAATATAATAATATTATTCAATTTGAGATATTTTGAAATATTTTAAGGTGAAAAACTTGGTGCAGTTGGGGTGTCATTCCCCTTTGGATGATGTTACTTCCACGTAAGGAGACCACCTACTGAGCCATCGAATAAGCAACGCGGGGTGGGAATAGCTTCGATTTTTTTTTTTTTGGGAAATGCTTTTCACCACGACAATTGGATCCCGATTGAGTTTTGATTTCTTTTTTTTTTTTACATGATTTTTGTTTAAATATTTTTAAATAATGTTGTGATTTTTTAACATTTTTAAAAAATATATTAATATATTAAAAAAATCATGTAAAATAAATAATCATGTAAAAAAAAAAAACTAAAAAAAATAAAATCAGGACCCAATGATCGGATCGCTAGCAACGCCTTTTTTCTTGAAGGGCACAACGATCCTCGTGGTTCTTGGAGGGAGAAGGGGGGCTGAAGATACGGGAAAAGCTTTCCACTGGATGGGTGTAAAAAAAATCTTCACATCAGCCAATAATAAAATGTCATGTACCTATCAAAAAAAAAAAAAAAAAAATGCCAGGTAAGCATTTCAAAAATATAAACAATGAATCTGCATTCACCCAAAGAGACAGACCTTGGTTGGGTCCTTGCTCCCACGACAACAACCATCTCTCTCTGTTTCGCACTAATCTCTCTCCCTCTCATCACTTGCACTCAAATCCAAAAAGAAAAAATGGTAATTAACTTGGTTGATGATTGGATGGACCTTTGCTATGGAATGCGAGTTCCAAGTTTTTCATAGTGAAGTTGTTTACACCAATTGATCTGGCTAGATCCAACTTTTGCCAAGTCTCCATATCTTTCCCATATAGACTTTGTATCCATCGGAAGGATATCCTCCTTTTTAAAGGAGATTCCAATTCTCCCGTCTTCAAGCCTACCATCATGTGAATTAAATATAGATCAACGTACTCCAACTTTAAATTTCTACACAAATGATATTGTTAACAAACTGACACTAAATTCGTGAACAAAAAGAAACGGAATAGGTCGGATGATTGCTAACTTGTTTGGTATGATAGTTTTGGAGAGAGAGAGAGAGAGAGATGAGGTGAGACTGAGGGGGGCCCGATCACGTAGGTGGGGGAGAAATCCAAAAAAAAAATGTGATTATCACTTGTGTGAGGGTGTAAAGAGAAAACTGTAGATACAAAGACTTATGTGACATCTTATCTATATATTTATAATTCTTGTGCTTTTTACATGCACTTCTATATGTTTTAGTGTTATTAGAGCATTGACATTAAACTTATTAAAAGACCTATTAAATATAAATTTAATAATTTTACTTAAAATAATTTTACAATAGACCTATCAAATTTCATTATTTTAAATTTTGAATTATAATAATATAAGTTCAACTTTCATCTTTAAAGAATTACTATTCACACTTTAAACTAATTATTTAATGTATTTTATTTACCTCACTTTCTTTTCTTCCTTTTTCTCTTCCCATCTTATTAAAAAATATTATTATGTTATTATTTTGATGAATCAAATTATGTATTCAATGTAAAGTTATAGATGTAGGGATGTCGATTTTCCATCATACTTATACTTTCTATCAAATTTAAAAAAAATTCTGATAAATCCAATGCCAATACTCTTAATGGATATACAACTTCATTTTACATTCGTATATATGACTGGTAGCAGCTTAGAAAAAAAAAAGACTGGTAGTAGCTCCCTGTTTTGAATAGTAGCAGGGAAAATATTCTTATTTTTTTAAAAATAGAAAGAAAATTTAATAAGACTATTATATGCTAAAAATTATTAGAACATATTTTATTGAGATTGTTATTATTTTAAGATTTGAAATTTTATTATTATTTTGTGTGTGTTTTATTTAGAATTTTTTGAAATATATTGGTAATAATTAGATTGAAAGAGTTAAAGATAATTAGGAGTTGAAAAGTATTCTGTTTTTAATAATATTGTTTGAAAATGAAATAACTAAAAATATTTAAAAATAATTGTATTGCCTCACTTACCTCATTTTGGACATTTCAACCCATTGAGTTGAATATGTGAATTCTTCTTTCATCGCTTTTCTAAAAGACGATAAGACAGTAGCAATCTTTGACTATCGAGGTACAATCAAATTACCTAAATATTCTGTCGCCTTTCATCTATTTTTTCAAGGGATGATAAGGTGCCCGTTTTGGTGCTCGCTGATTTTTTTTTTTTTGCTTTTTTTTTTATTATTTAATGATTAAATAAATATTTTTTAATAATATTGTGAATTTTTTTCTTTTTTTAAAATATTTAAGAGTGTTTAAAACATAATATAAAAAAAAAAAAACACACTAAATAGATACAAGAAGTAGACCCCCAATTAAATTTCCTAGCATCTCACTTTTTTCAAAGGGTGGTATTGGAGTCAATGTTCTTATTGTTTTTAGAGACACTGCTGGAGCTCTTCGTTAATGCATTTCATCTATATATTTTTATTTTTACTTTTTAACACATGTATTTTAATTTTTTCTTTTAAATTTTAAAAATTTGAAATATTGAAAAAAATTATAATATTATAAAAAATACTTTATTAATCATTAAATAAAAAAAATCCAATGAGAACCCTAACGTAAAAACTATCACTTTTCATATTAATATTCCGACAATATTAGAGAGACGAATAAATATGGTCAATTTTAAGATCAATATTGATAATTCTTTCATCTATTTTAAGATATTTTAGAATAATAAAGAATTTATATCATAAGCAAGATGTTAATAATATTAAAAAATGATAGTTATAATCGTAAGTGTACAATGATTACAATTATCATTTATTATCTTTAAAAAAATTAATAAACACAATATTTTTATAAAAAATTAATTTTTTTAAAATAAATATATATTTTTTTAAATGACTCACACGACCTATTTTACAATTGTGACTAACATTATTCTGTTAAACACGTTCCACAGCGGACGTCGACTTCATTTAACGGCCGGGATTGAAGTCAGTTATTTGGATTTTCAATGTTCTTATTTATAAGCAAACATGCACGTGCTTGATTTGTTTCTTTTTCTTTTTTTAAAAAGAAATGTGTCAAACGAGTAACACAAATAGCCGTTTGTTTTCGTAAAAGATAGGATTAGATCAATTGAAATTAATTTTAAGTTGGATAAAATAGTATTAAAATATATTTTTTAATATTATTTTTTGTTTTAATATTTATAAAAGTCAAATTATTTATTTATTTTATGAACAATACTATTGATATCGATGGTTAACCGACAAAGTTAATTCAAGCAATGTAAATTTGTTTTTCTTATTCTCTTTTTCACACAATCTTAAATATTTTTAGGAAATAATAAAAAAAAATCCATTCACTAATATTCATTTTCAATTAAGTAAATTAAAAAAATAAAATAAAAAAGTCAATTTATTATTTTTATCAGTTAAATTTGTCGATTCAACTAGTATTTTCTTTATTTTATATAAAACTTTGAAAAAATCTAACATTTTCCTAAGATTCCGTTTAAATTGAAAAATCATCTCACCTCATTTTATTTTATTTTATTTTATCTTATCGTTATAATTTTTTCAATTTTTTATATAAAATATAATAAATAATTTAAATTTTTTAAGTTCTAATTTAACCTATTCAAATTTTAAAATTAATAATACTTAAAATAATATTTTAATATATTTTTATTCAATTTTTATTTAAAATTTTCTTATAGAAAGGAGGGAAATCACTAAATTCCCAAACTACAATCAAAGAGGCGAAGACGAAGAATAAAGCGGGTCACCGTCCAAAAGTGGCGCATTTACGTAGAAACGGCCTCCTAAGTGCAATGATTCTTCACTGCCATGCTGAGTTACTGTCCTGCGCACATTGAGTCCACCACAATGTGTCCATATCATTTTTGTTAAAAAAAAATAACAAACAAACAAAAGGATATGATATTTTATGCTTTTTGTTGTTATCATTTTATTTTAGAAAATGATAAAATGACAACTATAATACAATTTAACTATAATTAAGAGTAAAAAATAAAGAATTTTCATATGTTTTGAGCTATTGATGTAAGGGGATTTTCCCCCTTCATGGATCCAAAAAACAAGGCCCAATTCGAATAGATGGGAATGGGAGCCAGGAGACCCAAGTCTGCACCGATCACCTTTTTTAATTTTTATATGAAGAAAACTTAACTTATAGGAGGTCCTAAGTGATGACATTGCAAAAGATACCGGTTGACACGATTGTCATAGATGGAGAGGTTGCACAAAGGATGAGACCGACCACCCTCCAAATGCGGTCAGGCCCTCGAGTGCCTATCCAATTGAAAGACAAGAAAAAGTGAGAGTCATCGATCCACTTATACAAATATAACAATGGGCGAACAAAGGAACTAGCGAGAACACTAAGACAAGGAAAGCACGCCTTATTAATAGAAAAGGCGGGGGAATCAAACTATCATAGAATCCATTCTACATTAAAAGCTCTGATAGGAAAATAGTGTTAAAACTCATTCTATGTTAAAAGCTCTGATAGGAAAATAGTGCTAGAACAAAGATCCATTGGAGATAGACTCGCTTTGTCCCTCCCTTTACATCTCGGGTATAAATAGAGAACCCTCAAGTACGACATAACTCTAGTCACTCTTACCCGAGACACTAAAACCAACGCCTTCTACCATTTGTAAAAAAACTCACACTAACTTGAGTATCAGAGACTTCTCGACCCCAAGGCCGACTACCTCCCACCATTCTTCTATATCATTTTCACAGGTCCGAAGTTCAAAATACCTAAGCTCTTAAGAATAAGGGTGTAATTGGTCTAGTTCAGTCCGATTTTGGACAAAATTAATAATCAAACCGATACCACCAGTTTTGTATTTCTTAGAATCGATTATGCCTCGATTAACCCCCAAAATAGGTAGGTTTCGGTTCAGTTCCGATCCGGTTTTAATAAAATGTAAATCTATAAAACCAAATCTTAAAAAAAAAAACTAGTTTAAAAATCCATTTTAGTAAAAAATTGTAATCTATTACAAAAATATGTTTTAGTAAAAAAAAATCTGTTATATAAAAAAAACTACAATAAAAAATTGTTATAAACTAAAATCTGTTTTATAAAAAGAAACTGCAATAAAAATATGCTTTTACAAGTTCAAGAGTCTCACAAATTAAAGTCTAAATTCCAAAAGTTTAAAGTCTAAAATTACATTTTTATTTGTTTTAACGTTATCTTATATCTAATTCTAATTTATATTAATATATATTATATATAATATAAAATATATTATATAAATTATACTTAAAAATATAAAAAATAAAAGTAAATAAGACCGGTCTGGTCTTAAAATGACTGGAACCGGAATTGGACCGGTTATATCCGATTCCTCGATTTCTAAAACTGATACTGGATCAGACCTGTTCAAAACCGAAATTTTTGGTCTGGTTCATTCCAGTCGGGACTGGTTTTCCGATTTTTCAGTTTAAATTTACATCCATACTTAAGAATCCAGCCCACATGTATGCGAAACATGACATTAATAATGCCACTGTTTATGGGATCTAATCGAAAAATCTTATGTGTACATTACATGACTATATCATCCTATTTTCAAAGAGCTCAATGAGAATTGAGGCCTGAGATGGAAGCGAGATTGAAGGTAGCAGAGGACCAGGTGGGAAGGTTAAACTAAGAGTTAGAAAGACTCCAGAAAGAGAATGGCAATTTCAGGTTGCATTGTCAAAAGCAAAATGACGATATTGAGCACATCCACAACGAGCATGAGGGCTCACGAAACTTGGGGCAAATGGATGAAGAGGGAAAAAAGAACATGCAAGATGAGCTCTGAAATCTCAAAGGTAAATGCGAGGAAATGATAGAGAAGATGGGCACAACATCCTCCGTAGACCAGTGGCTTACGAGGACCAATCTCCCTTACACCAAAGGGGTAATGGTTGTGCCTTTCCCGTTAAAGTTCAAGGTCCCCATCAAGGAGATGTATGATGGCATAAAGGACTTAACGGAATATTAGGAAATTTTCAGGGCCCACATGACCTTGCACAACTTCGACAGGGCGGTAGCCTACAACGCCTTCCTACTGACCCTGAAGGGGCTGGCACGAGCATGGTTCGAGTCCTTGGCACCTGGATCCATAAGCAACTTCGAAGAGCGTTTGTTCTTAACTGAGTTCATGCCCAGCCAAAGGAAGTGACGCTCGGCTTCATTTTTCCTCACCATCAAACAGGCAGAGGACAAAAGTCTGAAGGCGTTCTTATCTCTTAGTTCAATAAGGAGCGCATGACCAATGAAGACCAAAATGAGAAAATAACTTTGGTGGTGCTCCTCAGGGGCGTCTAGCCACGGTCCCAATTTATGGCTGAGCTAGCAAAGAAAGCTCCCATGATGTTAAGGGAGTTTATGGATCAGGCAAAAAAAAAACATTAACACTAAGGATACCCTGCGAGCGTTGACAGAGCCTAAGAAAAAAGAGTTGGAGCGAACTGACTGGAAGACTAGGGATAGGAGAAAGGCCAAGGCCTCCAAAAGGGGAGAGAAGACCTCCCATGATGAAAGAAAGGAAGAAGCACCCCTAAGGGGCCTCATTCACCACTTCGATCGACAAGATATTTTCCATTCAACAAGTTGATTAGCGGGACCTCCCGCAAGTATGAGTACCGCACTCTCTTTTGCCTCTATTTCATTTACCACTAGTCCACCTCACATAATATGGAAAACTACTTTTGCCAGCAAGGACGGAGGGAGCATGAAGAACGGTCCCAACAGCCTTACATGACCAATTGAGGACTAGGATGAGAGCAAAGAGAAAGGTCCAGGGAAAGGAGTGCGGACCGAACTTACCATTGCTATAGAAATGAGAGCTTGTAGAGACAACAATAGTGTGGTTGGCAACCGCCGCGTCAGAACCATTATTGATGGCCACACAAAAGAAGACACCTGTTGCGGGAAATATGAACCATGGTGAGGGTTTTCAAGCTGAGGAGCCTCTTGCTCGAGTCCGAAGACCCACATGAGGAGAGCTCGGTATCACTAAGTACACTTAGCAGAGCGAAGACCAACCAAGTATCAAAGAATGGAGCTAGCACCCGTCATCACGTATGGGGGGGAGACAAAGAAGGGGTCTTGTACCCCCCTGATGATGCTCTCGTGGTAACGATGTTGGTCGTCAATTTCACTACCTGCCGGATCCTCGTCGACAAAGGGAGCTCCGCAAACATATTTTTTTAGGAGGACTTTTCATAGATGGAGATGGGCACCGCACGGTTGCGACCAGCCCTATGTCACTAAAAGGGATTTCTGGTGACATGGTCCATCTTATCGGGGTCGTCACATTGTCGATCCTTACGACAATGCCTGTCGACGCCCCCACTTATGTTTGGGATTGGACGTAAACTGAGACGTCAGGGATAAACAACACAGGAAAGTTCACCCCTCGTTCTTAATCTTAAGTTCGAGCATGCGTTTAATAAGAAAGCAGTGAATAAAAAATTTCGCAGCAGAAAAGGTTAAGCCAATCTAAAATTAGACAAGTACTTAAAATTTTGCCTTATGTCACATGGTATAACAATTGCAATTTCCCAAAATAACTTCATAATAATAAATATCACCAAGAGCATCAATTTCCACAAACCATAGACTTTCTCCAAAACATCGGGAACAAAATATAAACAAGCGACATCATCCATGTGCTGACCCCACGACTATCTGCTAAAACGGGGGTTCGTCCTTAATCTCCTTAACCTTGGGACCATATAGGAGTTGTCCCAGGCCCATCCAACCGTAAGGCAGAAGACTTGTCCCCGCCTCTGAGGTGTAAACGCGGTCCATAAACAGAAACCCGTCAGTCCCCAAAGAGAGACAGCATCTAAGGCATTGACGTCTGATAGCCTCATAGAGCACCCTTCATCGCATGTCTGCTATAAACTGGTTGTACAAAATAGGGGTCACCACATCAAAAGGTGGAGAGATCACCAGACCATCAGTGGTCGAGAGAGTCTCTCCCAGCATCAAACCCGTCGACGTCATCCTCACGTGCAATAACTTCTATCACCCCAACAAGGAATGATAGTGAAAATATGAAAGAATGAGATTTCGAGAAATCTCAGTAAGTACAAAATTATCTTAACAGAATCATTGCAATCATACATATAAGCGAATAACAAACATAATATGTATTATGCATGTGCGACTAATGATTTAGCAAATGCATATGCTCATGAAGACCTTAATCAAAACTTGACTTTATTCCAATTTTGATACATATACTTACTTTTTATAAAAATAGTTCAACATATAACGTAATTCTTTTGACTCATGCTTTAAGACCCCTTTGTTGTAAATTTTTTTTTTCATCATTTCTTATCTTAGGCATCACTTAGCATATTCATATCATTCATGAGGCTCGAAAGTCGTTCTTGTCATGACTTTTTATTGGTCACCCGACGACCACTCAAGTCTAAGTGACTACGTTACGTGTTACCGCAACACCCACGGACTACTCAAGTCGGGGCGATTACGTTATCCACTCTTCATCACTCGGTGACCACTCAAACCGAGCGACTATATCCTTGTTCTTGTAATAGTAAGGCAAAAGCCAACACCGTCTTTGGGCATCTACTAGCTTTAGGTGCGACCACGCTCTTGACACCTTTTGGAGCTATACATGGTCCGCCGACTATTCTTCGTCGACCCAGAGATTTTCACTCGACTTTAAACACTTTTGAGTGAACAAATAGTTTTACTGGGAAATTACCCCATCTCAGCCTTTGGGGTTCTTATAACAACTTTAAATTCTTATATTTTCCTTTGAAAAAATGTTTGACTTAAAAACATGATTTTTGTGACGCCCCCAATTTTGCCCTACTGAAACACAAGAATCGAGGCGTTAGAATGCTGACAACTCGGGTCACACACCCAACGATAAGTGCTAAGTGTGTGTGTGTATAATGTGATAATGGTAAAATTAAAAGACACAACGGATAAGTTGAGTCAATCACTAAGTACCAAAATTTTAAAAATAATACAAACCAGTTTAACATTAATTCTCCAACAAGAGATTTAATACAGTCATCCCTTATTTAAAATTTTAGAATGCAAAATTATCCAAATGTGGGAAAAAATTTATTCCAAGATAAAACTAAACCAAGACTCAGCCTCCTCGTCCTCTGCATCAAAATCTATGATACCGAAAATGGTACCGCAGGTAAGTAAAATCCAAACAAACCATAAGATAAAAATACATTTATGCAACAATAGAATGCGTGAACCTAATACCATAGGCATGAGATTCCAAATTATCTTTCTTTAAAACAAGTAGTTTCCACTCATGCCAAAATTCTTATTTGGCCCAAATAAAATCTATCAAAATCAACTACCACTTCCCTAGAAAATGGTACACATAAAATCATTTATCAAAACGACCAAATATCCAATTAACACTGTAGGTGAGAATAGCAGGTGGGATTCTACCACCATCCCTACTTACCACCGTTCCTATCTCGTCACTCATTCAAACCGTTCAAACCAATCATTTCAACATACCAAACATCAAGTCACACATGAAAACTCAGTTTTCTAATATACACATGATCATGAGACTATGACATGAATTATGCTTACTTACATTTAACTGGTGCACTCCTTTTAAAACTTACATTTCTTCATAAAGAATCCTCATGAAAAATGGTGCACAACTTTTCTTAACATATAAAGTCTTTTTTTTTTTTGAAATTCTTATTCTTATATATCTTATTCGTAACTATAATGGCAGATCGAATCGCCTTCACCGTCGGGTGTCTTAGTATGACGGCAGATCGAATGCCTTCACCATCAACTTTCATATTCTCGTCAGTCATACGACAGTAACGTATCGCCTTCACCTTCATGACGAGCCTTATCATATTATGACGGCAGATCGAATTCGCCTTTACTGCCTATCATGTCAGTCGAACGGGAGTTACGTATCGTCTTCTCCGTCACGATACGAAAATACTTATCATGGTGGCAGTTACATGTCGCCTTCACCACCAACTCATCTTAGTCATGTGAGTGTTATGTATTGCCGTTCCCGTCATGACGTAAATATTTTTACTATAGCGGACGTTACGTATCGTCGTCCACGCCTTGACATGAGTTTTTATCATTCGACAGGCATTACGTTTCGTTATTCTTGTCAGCACGTTAGTCATACGGGAGTTACGTATCGCTTTCCCCGTTGTGACGTGACTTTTAAATTTCCTTCTTTCATTCTTATTTTCTTGTTCTTATAAAAGTTCATGTCTACGTTTCTTTGAAAAACAATGTGGTTTATAACATAAAAATCTTAGGACATACTTGGACATGCATGTACTCTTAAACCTTTTTATACATGCTATATGCTTCATGGGCACATGCTATGCAAACTATGCATTGGCATTTCACATGTAATTCTTACAGTAAAATTCTTCTTTGCTTCAATTATAAACCATTCCACTAAAGGAAAACTTCGAAATTAAACTGGCAGGATATCTCGCGTCTGGCTCGAGCGAGAATCAAGCGAAATCTCGGGTAATGTGTCTTTCCAACATAAAACAAGCCACCTTTCTACCCAAGCTCCATTGAAACTAACATACACTTATAAACTCTTGGGATCCATCATCATAGTTCCACTATATTCCACCATATCCTTATCTTGGATCCCAATTCTTAAAACATAAATAACTTCATTTAAATACAAACTAGAGAAATCTTACTTTAATTCAAAAATATAAAACTGAAGCTCATGAGTCTAACTTAATTCTTTGTTAAACAACTTCTCATATCAACCCTCTAAATTTTCAGTCATGATTTACTAAGATAAACTCTTACTTTTCAAAAGATTTCCAAGTATTTTCTTACCTTTTTCATAAAATAACTTACCACTAAATACATAAAATCAATCATTCCAGCATTAACTAATCTTAATCCTCTCACTATTCCTTATAAGAATTTATCCATAAAATTTTCCTCAAACAATATCAACTTAACTTAGTCACCATATCCTTTATCAAATATCAAAACACATACCCCTAAGACTCTTTTCCAAGTCCAATAACATCTTAAATCATTCACACCATTCTTCTATTATTCCAATTCCACATACCCTTATCAATTCTTCAAACTATAATTTATCAAAGCATCTCCTTGTTTCTTATAACATGTTCCCCACTTATCTTATAACTATCCATTTCCATCAATTTAACACAACATAGCATGACTTATAAATATATTATGCACTCAATTGAAACATCCTTAAACATGTTAATTCTATGTATACAAATCAATACTAAAATTAAGTTATAAATACACTTACCCAATGCATATAACCAGACACATAAATAACCAATTCTCAACAAGTTCAAATATCAAGCAATCACAAATAACTTCACTCTCAAATCCAACTGACCTGTGAACTCCTCGGACTCAGTCCGGTAAAACCAACCAACCAAAACATATATATATATATATATATATATATTGATGCACAATATATTAAAATCTTAGGGTCGTTTGGAAAATACTTACATCGGGATAAAATTTAGATCCTTAAATAAGCACCGACCCATAGTGTTCATAGCGGATCACTCCGTATGTTGGGCTAAGATGCTCAGTTTAACACCAAAATTTAGGAAAATACTTTTTGGAGGATGAAGAATCTCATGAAGGTAGTGGTGAAGTGGTGAAACCACCGGAAGGTGGCGGATCTAGCTCAAAAGGGTGGAGACCCATTTTCAAATTTTTGCTCATACCAGGGAGGTGGAGGCTCAGTTGGGAAAACTGAGCCAAGGGGGGTGGTCGGCTGAGGTGGGGGAACATTTTGGTGGTGGAGGTGAGATCCACGGTGGCCGGACGGCGGCGCGGCAAAGATAAACCCGTTTGAAGAGCCATTTTGGGTGGAGGAGCAGTGGCGCAGCTGGGGTGGCTACCAAGGGTGGGTTTTGTACTCCTGAGGATGGAGAGTCTAATGGTGGTGGTGGTAAGCCAAGGCAGCCGGTGGTGCCGCCGAAAAATGGAGGAAAAGCCAAGACAACCCATTTCGGGTTTGAAGCTCACACGCCGACTAGGGGCTGTCTTGAGGTGCACTGCCAGTGCAGGGGAGGTCGTCGGTGGCAGGGGGTCCAGGTGGGACCGGCGGTGAGGGGGCTGTGCATGGGAGAGAGGAGAGATAGGAGAGAGAAAAGAAAAAGGAAAAGGGAAAAGTGATGGATCTAGACCTATTCGGTCTATTTATAGGCCCTACACATTGGAGTTTTCAAACGGACAAACGATGCAATTAAAACACTGCTCTGAAAGCTCGTAAAATCAATTTAACTTTAAAACAAATCAAAATAATTAAAATACATAATTTCAACTTACTTTAATTTATAATATAATATTTCTCATCATTAATTAAAATAATGAAGTTTACTAATTATTTAAACAGTAAAGACATATATTTAAATAAGAGATTTAAAGCGTGATTAAAATCCTACAATACTTTAAATAACTAAAACTGGACTTGTAAAAGGATCTCGTACAATTATAATACTTTACAACTCTTCAAAGCATCATCAAACAAAATGAAATAAATAATTATAAGACCTAACTATTTGAGAAGAAAAATAAAAACTATAAGAAATTCTTTTATGGTATTATTATTATTAATTTACTTTATTAAATAAAATAAGATATTTAGATGATTTGGTCTTTGAAGGAAAACAAGTGGCCAACGAGGAATTATCTCTAGAAGATTTTTATATGTCCTAAGGTGCAAGAAACCTAGTACATGTGTCACTTGAATATGGAATGCTTGTAGGTGATAAGATATTGTTAAATTTGATATTTGATCATCTCTTAGGTGGATTAAGCTAAGCCCTTGGATTAGTTTCTTGCCCACCAAGCCTATATCCAAAGGCCAATGGACACCTACTTCTTAAGACCCTACATGTGGCAAAGGGTTAAGTGAGACACATGGCCTATTTGAAGATGATTTTCCCCTCTCCCACTATATATATGGACGACATCTTAAGGAGAACGGCTCTTCACCCTTTCCTCTCCTAGAACTCATGACACTCTAATGAGAAAAGACCTCCAAACCTTGCTTAAATCACATACTTCTCAAAAGGCCTTCAACAAGAACATTTTGGAGACATAGAGGGGAAGTTTATCAAAAGCTAAGCTCACTCTCTAGCAAGAAGCTTTGGACAACTTGGTAAGTGTAAAGATATCTTAAGTTTGATGTTAAATTGCTTGGATGATAGCTTTGTAATCATAGATGTTCTATTCCTTTACAAAGTGATAAGTGATTGTTAGTTTAGGTAAGCTTGAGCTATGAATTATTGTAAGATAAGGGAGAATGACTTTATTAGGAATTAAGACATTATCTTGGATATCTATGATGGGAAGAGTAGTTAAAAATATGAAGAGTTTGAATGACAAAAAGATATGGGAAGTTTCAGCTAAAGGGTTAGGCCTTGATATGGTATAGATGATTGAAAGCGTTTATTTAAGCTGTGGTTTTGTTAGTGTTATGAAATACTAAATATTGGCATGAACCCTAGTAGAAATAAGGGCTTAGTCATGAGTAAGGTTATGAGGGATAAGACTTGAATATAGAAAGCAAATTGAAAGGAAATAGGTATGCTTATGATTGATTTAGAGAATTGGAAATTTATGCATGATCTTGGAAGTTGATCAAAAAGGAATAAGTATAACTAAGAAAAGAAAAGACTTATAAATGTATGTTAGAAGGTTAGGAATAGGGTTGGGTACAAAAGTGGTTTGTTTTATGTTGAAAAGCGCATAACCCGAGACTTTGCTCGACTCTCACTTGACTTCGGGCTCGAGCGAGATAGAGGCGGAGATTTGACACTTTTTGATAAATCGGACATAACTTGTTCATGTGATGTTGTATTGGAATGATTCAAGAAGCTAAGGAAAGCTAAGAGAAAGATATATAACTGTTATGTTTAAAGTTTTAAGAGATAAGGACTCAATAAAGGACGAAATTGTGATTGAATTGGCAGAGCGAGATTAAGGCAGAAACTTGGCTCGACTCTCGCTCAACGTTTGATTCGAGCGAGATTTAGACAAAGACTTTGCTTGATAATCGATCGATACCTGGCTCGAGCGAGATACCCTGTTAGTTAATCCCGAAATCTTCCTTTGAATGAAGGGTCTATGATTTAAGTAAGGAAGAATTATATGTGAAATACTAAGACATAATTTGCATATCATGGGTTCCATGAAAACATAGGGCATGTACATCAAGGTTTAAGAATACATATAGACCCAAGTGCGTTATAAGACATTTAAGTGTTAAGTAAATATATTTCACAAAATAAGAAAATATAAGATTATGAAAGTTACGTTGACAGGGATGACAGTATGTAACGCTTGTTGTATGATACAATGTTATGCCATAGCTGGGATGGCGGTACGTAATGCCCGCTATAATAAGAATGTTACGCCATAGCAGGGATGGCGGTACGTAATGCCTGCTATAATAAGTATGTTTATGTCATAATGGTGACGGCGATACGTAACGCCCATATGACGAATATGTTGGCGGTTAAGGTTATACGTGATTGTCGCCATAATATGATAAGATTGTCAGGACGGTGAATGCGATATGTAACTACTGTCATATTAAGGCACCCGACAGTGAAGATGATTCGATGTAATAAGATTGCTTACGAAAAGCTATGCCATGATACGAAAAGTGTGCATCAATATTCACTAAGTCTTTTCATAGAAAAGTGCACAATTCAAAGGTAAATTATATATGTAAGGCACGCATGAGTCATGATTAATAGGTCTTATGAGCATATGATGTGCATATGCAAGTTATTTGTGAATATTGTCGTTGTTTTATTATGTTATTTGTGTACTTACTAAAATTTCATTGAAATCTCATTCTTTGAATGTTTTCCTATCATTCCTTTCGGGATGATAGATTTGGTTGCAGGTAAATACGACTCACCCACTGGACAGGACACCCCGAGAGATTCTAGTGAGCCTTGAGGGGCCCACCGAATTCTCTCACTTTGTAGATCCTTTTTTGAAAGTTATGCCTCTTATTTTGAGCATGTGATGAAGGATCTCAGGCAATGATATATAAAGAAGATAAGAAAGAGCCCGTTTGTTGAGGAGGCCTAGGAAAAAATTTGAGAAACTATGTTTATGTATTTTGAGTCTTTAACCTATGAACAACGGTGATGTGATATTATTATATATATACATCTAAATTATGTTTATTGTGCCATGTGATCTACGTGCAAAGTGACTTATATTTTTGAGATTTGTAATTTGAAATGATAAGAAGAGAAACATCGACTTTATTTAGATTTTATAGTAAAATGATAAGAAGAGAAACATCCTTAAGGATTGATATCTCACTTTTGACAAGTATCAAAATTCTACTAACCTCGACTTTATTTAGAAAAGTGACTTAGATTTTTGAGATTTGTAATTTGAAATAAAATAAATTAAAAGAAAATATTTAACGGAAAAGAAAGATTAACTCAATGAGGAAAAACAATTCTAGGAAATCGATTTCACCTAATTTCTCACTATGCTTTTCTCATCTAACTAGTTGAAATTAATTCTCTCTGATTGTTAGCAAATCAACCAAATTTATCCAAAAGCCTCTTTCGATAGTCAATTGAAAATATTCTTGTTCATAATTTATAGGGGTGTCAAAATGTATTAACTGGTCGTGTTCGTGTCGTGTCAGGGCGTGTACATAATACTTAAAGGGTCAACAAGAACACGACCTGTTAATGATTTCGTGTAAAAAAATTCAACCCTAACATAACCCGTTAGGATAACGGGTTGACACGACATGACCCGTTAAGACCCTTGACACTATATGACACGACATGACATGACACGACATAACACGATTTGACTTGTTTCAACCCGCAAACCCGTTAGTGACCTGTTTGAGTTTAAACTAATTGATTTTATACAAATATTAAAACTTAAATAATAGTCTTAAAATATAAAAAACTAATTACAAATTACAATAAAATTACAATTCAATAAGTAGTACATTATAAAATATGATAAACACATAAATATGATTTACACATTATAAAATATTAAAATTATAACCCAAATATATTAAATAACAATGTGTTAACTTGTTAATGGCTTTCTAAGAAGTACTTAAATGAGATAGGTAAATGTCTAAAAGTATAAAGCTAATTTTAAATTAGAATTTTGTGAAATTTAGGTCAAGGGTATAAAAGTAAATTCACATATCTTAACGTGTCTTAATGGATCTTAACGGGTCATAACGGGTTTGACCCGTTATCAAATCGTATCTTAATGGGTTGACACAATTTGACCCAAAACCCGTTAAGGTTAAATACTAACCCACTTTTATCGTGTCGTGTTAACGTGTCTTGTCACATATTGCCACCCCTAATAATTTATACAATAGTATATAAACTTATAAAGCAAGAAACTATTAAGACCAACGATTTAAAATACTACATAGGCTCACATAATTCTTTCGATCTCTATGTTTACCTGTGCCAAAATATTCAGGTTCTATCCTATAATCCCCTCTTTCGATAGCGAATCATAAGATTAAAATCATCTAATTAATGGTCAATTAATCAGAAGTAATACACTTAGAATAAATCAGACAAATATAAAAGAGAATTACTTCAAATTAGCATAGAAAATCAAGCATAGTTTGAAACTAAATTACATCGTTTTCCTAAAATAAAGAAATTTAGTTCATGCTAAAAATTAAATTCAACATAAAGGAAATCACCATAATTCTCTGACATGAATAGAAGATAATAAACATTGATAGAAATACTCTCGCAATTTGCAACATAGTTCTTCACTCTTTTCTTTCTGTCAGCATTTGGCTTTTTCCGTAGCTTCTCTCTCGTCTCCTTCTCCTCTCTTATGAAATCACATTTTTTTGGTTTTATATCTCCTCTTTTCGATTGTTTTCTGTTCTCTTTTTTTTTTTTTAAATATTTTGTTGTCACATGCTTCACTTCATACGAGGATCGATAGTTGAGTTCCTCACGCCAACTTCTCTCTATTTTTTTTGTTTTGCTTTAAATTTCCGTTGAGCATATTTTTCGTTTGAGATTTGAATCTGTTTTCGTTTGAGGTTTATTCAAATTCCAAAAATTTCTCTTTGTTTTCTTTTTCAATTCTGTTCTCCAGAAAAATAGTTGAAGGCTTTTTATTTTAATTTATTTTTTTTTAAAGTCTGAAACAAAAATTTAAATTATGAAAATGAAGCTTAAAATTGACAAAAATAAATAAAATTAAACTAAAGTTTAAGTTAAAGAAGTGATAAAATATAGTAAATTATGCAAGTCATTAGTGGGCATAGAGGCAACCTAGCTCAAACTTACCATTTCTTACGATATCAACGAGCGAGAGTAGGTTTAGAAACAAACTATCTGAACAGACTACCTTTATATGGATCATGGGGATGGACAAGCCCGAGACCCCCTCGTTCTCCCATGTAGGAGAGCAGGTATAACTCCTCGGTTAACTGAATACTTACCTTGACCCTCTTTGTGGCGAAGGAGAGTAGGAATAAAATGGGTGGGTTGGTGTAAGGCAATTCAACCACTTCTCAGTGTTGAGAGAGTAGGCCAATTGGTTGTCCAAAGGCAGCAACTATCAAAGGATGAGCAAGGAAAGGAAAAAGGAAGAATCGAACTAGTGTATGACCGGCCAACAAGCAAAACAAATGAAAGAAAGAATGAAGCAATGAGACAAGGAAAAGATAAAAAATCAATGAGTCGAAGGACAAGAAAAGTAATGAAAGGAAAAGGAAAAATTGGACTACAAGATGAAAGGCCGACAAGCAAAGCAAAGGAAAGGGAAAATGAAGCAATGTGATGAGAAAAAGATAAAAATCAACAAGTCGGAGGACAACAACAATAATCAAAGGAAAAGAAAGAAACGGACCAGCAGATGATTGGCCAATGAGCAAACCAACAAAAGATAAAAACCAACAAGCTTGATGATAGGAGAAATAATCAAGGGAAAATGGAATCAAACCAGCGGATGACCGGCTGATGAGCAAAACAAAGGAAGGGAAAAATGAAGTGATGAGAGAAGGAAAAGATAAAAATCAATAAGCCGAAAAGCAAGAAAAATAATCAAAGGACAATGAAGAATCGAACCAGAGCATGAAAGGACGACGAGCAAAGGCAAGGAAAAGGAAAAATGAAGCATCAAGACAAGATAATGGTAAAAATCAACAAGCTAGAGGACAAGCAAAATAATTGTAGGGAAATGAAGGATCGAACTGGCGGATGAAAGGCAGACGAGCAAAGCCAAGGAAAAGAAAAAATGAAGCAATGAGACAAAGAAAAGAAAAAAACCAATGGGCCGGAGAAGCCATTGCGCAAGGAAAGGGGCTGCACTACAAGAAAAGCCAAAAGAGCATGTCAAGTGAAAGCTATGGATGATCCACCTAAGGAAGGAAGAGAAACATGAAAACCGAACAGCACACAAGAGCGAGGAAAAACACCAAAAGCTTTCATACATCAAGGAAAAAGCAAAACTAGGAACAATTTGTAACATGCAAAACATGTAAAGAAAGAAAGAAATTATTGTGATTACAGCGCAAAGCTCTTGAATACAAAGCTACAAGTTATAGCATGAAACTCTCCAATAAAAGCTACAATTTACAGCATGAAGCTCTCGAATATGAAGCTATGAGTTACAATGAAAAGCACTTAGACATAAAAACAACTACAAGGTAGAATCACAAGAAAACAAGAGCCAATGAACTGCCGCAAAGTCTTGAGCGTTGGGGGAAACTTTCTCCAAGGTAATGCCATCGGCTCACAGAAGGAAAGGCTCGCTTGGTCATATCTCACTAAGAGCTGAGAGACTAGGCCTTCAATGCTCCTCTCCTCTCGGCTGAGGCCCTATAAGACCTGCAAAAGGACCCTCATCCGTGTGGTGCGCACATGTTGGAGTTTCCTAAAGGGTTGAAAGATCAACTAAAGTCAACTACAATCAAAGTGAAGGCACCCTAGAGATGACTATTTCCTTGAACATGCCGCGACGACGTAGTGGCACATGAAAAAAGAGAATGTATTTCTCCATGAACCAATTTCCACAAAAGAAGAGATTGAAGAAAGAAACTGCATTTCTACGGAGCAAAGAATGAGGGAGAGAAGAATGACATGGAAGAAGAATTAGGGGCCACCTGTAAAGGAGGCACCATAGACTGAATGCATGAAGAATGAGAAGGCATTTCTAAACCAGGAAGGAAAGGTGTATAGCCGCCCCAAGAGCTAGGGTTCCCAGGCCATTAGCCTTTCAAGAACAACAAAGGAAAGATGGGGAATAAATGGACCAAGATGGGAGATGAAGCAACAAGGAAGGGTATTCTTTTCACGAAGATAGGAAAAGAGAGAAAAATAAATCACTAGCCAGCAAGGAGAGGGTCTTTTATAGGCAAACAGGACCGTTGAGTTCTGGGGCAAATGGCGCCCATGCACGAAATCTAAACTCTTCAATTTTTGAGATTTTGAAAGGGCATATCTGTGATGCAGCGTGAAGGGAGATTAATGGCAGACAAAATTAATAGTGAATAGATTGAAGAGATTGTTTAATATGAAGTGAAATATCAGAGTTTGCCATAATTTCAAGACTTGAACAGTTGTAAAAAAAATGTGCAGGCAATGAAGCTGTGTCGTCAAAGCAATTGGAACACGGAGTCTAAACACATGGAAGTGGTCTTGGCCTTGGGTACGACCAAGATCGACTAATAAGGTGACAGAAGTGGAGTGCAAGGTAATTCGCTAGGGTGGGAGCCTCGACTGAAGAGTAATATGCTGAATGGCTAGAAAAGGAAAGGAAAAAGACTTGGAAGATTGAAATATCAAGTAAAAGGTTGATGAGTAGGTCAACCAAAGAAATTCTTGGTGGGATAGGGGCCCTGCCCAACATCCAAACAAACGAAGGAATAGGTCTAGGGGAAGTAGCTGAGAAACTCGGTGGGTAGGCCTCGCCTTAAGCAAAGCCATTGAAGAGAGGGAAAGTCTCAGAGGAATTCCCATCGTATGCCCTCAAAAATAATTGGTAGGCTAAAAAAAAGTAGAGAGAAAGGATGGAACAAAAACAAATGGCAAACCATAAAAAAAAATAGAGGATAAGTAGTAACTGTCATCACCAAAACGACCAAGTAGGAAAGAGAGAGTATCATTAAGCTCTGTACGGAATCCCCAAAGGGGATTTTGAGATTAAATATTTACAAATTCATGGACATGGTTTGAAAGTCACAACAACAACAACAGGAAAAAAGAAGAAGTAAGGGACTAAAGGTCAACTCCTCAGGGCACAAGTATGGGCGCGTCACGATCACATGCTTGGGCCCTAATTAGAAGAACCTCAGGAGCTAGTTCATCCCCTCCCAAAACTATAGTCTTGAGCGTTAAGGCCTCGCCACCACCGGGAGTTGCAGCCTCGGGCAGAGTGAGAAACTCGTGTGGTAGCAATTGGGGAATTATGGAAGGCGGGGAGACCCTCGAAAGTGGCAAGCATCTCAGATTTGCCAATTGTGAGAACCCATGCTCAAAGGCCACTCGGGCCAATCTCCACATTGTAGAAATCAACGACCCACAGGAACTTCTTAAGAGATTGGAGAGCAGGGGGCATTTCTAAGACATGGTCCATCATTGACAACAGTACTTCTTTGCACCCGAGAGCCTGGGCTTTGTCGTGAATAGCGAGGACTTGCTTTAATTTGGCATTCACTTGGGCCATCTGCCCCTCAAAGGTTGATATTTGCTGCCTCACCACAGCCAAGCTTCCAAAGCTTCCTCTTCGATTTCTCTGCCTCCCCTCCAATCGTGCCTTTTCCTCCCTTTTGCCCCAATCAATCTGGAAAGAAGTAAGGGACAAGGAGCAAAGGTTTAGGTTCTCTCGGGAGACAATATCTTGGCTATCCATGATGAAAGCTTTTAAGTCGAAGGCACCCTACAATTGTGGAACCCAAAGCAACACAGTAAGCCGCGAGAGCACAAACTTCAAGTAGGAACAAAGCGACAAAAGAAGGAATAGAGAAACGAATATCCTGTAATATACCAGACAACTCTTTGACCACCTGGTTAATAGCTTCCTCGCAATGCCCTTGCTTCTCGATGGGATGAGAGAGGGATGACAATCTCCTCCTTAGGGGCAATCGGGCAAACTGAAATGACATCAGGAATCACCCCAGTCCGCTTGGACGGGAAATTCATGACACCTACTTTCCCAGTAGGGAAACTCCCATTTAGAACTAGAGATAAAGAAAATTGTTTATGTCAGTCCTTTTCCTTTTGAAAGTGAGACTCAACAGTGGCAATAACATGCGCCATCCTAAAACTGTTGATGTTCTCTCAAACAGACATGATGCCGTGCATAAGAAGGAACTCGCGTGTGATAAGGTCAGCATGCCAAGGAGCAAACCTCAGTAACGCACATCGCTAAATAATGCAACAACATGTCAATAACCTTCAGGTGCTGAGATGAAGTTCAGCGGGAGCCAAACCCAGGAGGTCTAAAACCTATCAAACAAGATGGATGAAGGGCAACCTTAGCCTGTTGTTAAACATCACCGTATAAAGAGCCACTTTGGATGCGCGGTCCGAATTATCAACGGTAGGCTCCTTAAGCTTAGGAACTTCTAGTATAGCAGTTGAAGGAATTTCGAAAGTAGTCAAAAGAAGCTCTAACTATGAAGGACTGGCGTTGTAGCATGAGGTTGGGAACCCTTAGACGAAATTGATCTTGCATGAGCCATGGGAAGGGAGCCTAAGAAGCAAAATGGAAGTAAAATGCAGAAGTGAGAAAGGCACTTTGGAAAGGGAGGAAGTGTATAGGAGGACGAGGATTGCAGAAAATAGGGGTGTTGTAAAGAAATACAAGCAACTCAATCTCTCCCATTATAAAGGGAGAGGGTGACGGTTGAATCCTGACACCCTACGGGGTTTCAGAAGAGATGTCTATTCAAATACTATAGGGAGTGCATTACAAAGCGGCACCTAAACGAAAAAGCAATCTGACACTATCGACTTGGGGGAACAAAAGGATAGACTGGTGGTACCAGTGCTGATGCGACTTTTCAAGGTGAAGCGCACCGAGGGGGAGGAGAGAAAGTAATGCATTAAGAACGGATAAAAACAAAAATGAATAAAAATGAGACATTATATTTTATATTCATTTTCTATTTCATATTAATTTAAAATAAGTTATAACTATAATTAACTATAAGTTTCCATCGGACTCGTCCAATGAGAATTTGCGAGGTAACTATAAAAGGATTTTCCCCCCGTCATGAGCCTAAGAAAAAAGGTCAAGTTCGAATAGACGGGAATAGGAGCCAGAAGGCACAAACCTGCACTGATCACCACTTTCAAGTCAACCCCAGGAAAACCTGACTTATAGGAGGTCCCAAGTGACGATGCTGCGAAAGATTCGGTTGACACAATCGTGCTTGATTGAGAGGCAGCATAAAGGATGGAACTAGCCACCCTGAATTGTCCTCCAAATGCTATTAGGCACTTAAGTGTCCATCCAATCAGAAGACAAGGGAAGGGAGAGCCGTTGATCCACTGGCACAAATATATAAACGAACGAAAATAAGAACTAGCGGGAACACTCCAACAAGAAAAATACACCGCATTAATGAAAAAAGGTAAGGGAACTACATTGCATTAATAGCACCTTAGCTTGAACTCCATGTCGAATTAATATCGTTGTCACAGAGGTCATTCCACATTAAAAGCTCTGACAAGGAAACAATGTTGAAAGAAAGATCCCTTGGGGACAGATGTGCTCTATCCCTCTCTTCACATTTTGGATATAAATAGAGAACCTTCAGGGACGAGAGAAGTAGAACTCTAGTCTTTTTTACTCTGGAAATGAAAACCAGCACCTCCTACCATTTTTGAAAAAGCTCACACTAATACAAGTATTGGCGACTCCTCGGCCCAAAGCCGACCACCTCCCATTATTCTCCTACATCATTTTTGAAAGTCCAAAATCTAGAAGACTTGAGTTCCTAAGAATCCTGACTAGGGGTGTGCGAAACACGACATCAATAATTGATTTTATGATAATTTTTAATTAATGTAAAAAGAAAAAAAACAAACCTCAAATTGTAGTTGAAAAGGAAGCATCATAGAAAGCGGAATTGAGTTATAAGAGCATTCACATTGGTTCATGCATATGCATATGCATATGCAAAATCAAGTCTTTTGGAGATCCACTTTGTCATTCAAGCAAAACTTCCACATTGGCTTATGCATAGTTGAGGCAAAATAATAATAAATTATTATTTTTTAATCTTTTTTAAAATTATTATTTTTATAAATTTTACAATTATCATCCACTTTGTATCATCAACTTAATACAAATTTTATGAATCAAAATTATCTTAATAAGAATCTTACAAAGTTAATTTTAATGAGCAAGAGAGAAAAAAAACAGTACACTAATGTTTGAAGAGTGAATAGTAACTCTTCAAACTTGGATAGTCAATGTTTATAAGTATTCAAATATTTAGATATGCATACTTCAATAAGAAGTATTTCAAGCCCATATTATGCATATATGGGTTTGCATATGCATATGCATAGACCAATGCCAATACTCTTAAGTTCGGGTATCTCTGTCTTTACAATTTATTATTATTATTATAAATTTATATTCAAATATTTTTTTTTACTCTTTAGATTTAGATTAAAAATACATAATTTAAAAACAAAATTCAATCAAGAAACATATATAATCATGCATGCGTTCAACCTAATTTTTGGCTGTGTCCGCTAATTAAAAATCATGTTATGGTATTTATAACAATATTGATAGTTTGATGATAAAAATAAAGTTACCTTTTTTTTATTATCTTAATTTTTTTAAATGTATTTAAATATTTTTTGTAATATTTCGAAATTTCTAAGTTGAAGTTTTATTTGAAATTCTTTTTAGAAGGATTAGATATTGGATATATTTCTAGGGAAAATAGAGTTGGAGACTTGAATGAGAGTTTTGAGTTTAGAATAAGTGAAATCATGTTTAAAAAAAAAAAAAAAATTATTGTGGAGGAATCTTTGAGATTTGGAACAGGGTATCAACTAGAGAAATTCATTTTAAACTTAGAAGGAGTTGAATTCTAAAAAATTAGGGTGTAAATGCAAGAGGAAGTGATAGAACCAAAGATCAAACACTTTGTGCTCATTCTCGGATTAAACTGTTGAGTTTTAGTGTAATGAGTATAAGTTACTCATATGAGGTCAAAATGAGTTGATTTCAATTCTTATAGAATCCTAAGAGATATATCTAAAACATTCATGTTATAAGTCTTTGCATATTTGAAAAGTATCAATGACTTATTTTGGAAGTAAGTGGATAACTTTGGATTGAGCTTAAACAGAACTCGAGTTAGAGAATATGGATCCAAATTGGATTCTATCCTAACTAAATTAAGAAGGGGCTTTCTAGAACTTGTTATGTAGAGTCTTAAGGGGGTTAGTAAGTAACTAAATGGATTAAAGGAAGGCTAAGGGGTGTGGCTAACAAGATGAAGGCTGGAAAGGGTGATGCATGCATGGTTAGGTGAGATGCCACCTCATCCCTTATCCTATAAGCTTCCACCTCAACCATTGATCAAATGGGCTACAAAAATATCTCAAATATTGACCATTGGATGATCATTTTAGCTACAAAGCCTAAGACTTTTCAAGGATTTAGTTTAATCATGAAATAGGGTTAGGAGGGACACCTCATCCCATGCAAACCAGAAGCCTATGGTCTTTACCAAGTTGTCCCTCTTATTTCCTTCATATGGGTCGACCATCACCCCTATAAAAAGACATTTGAGAGTCTTCTAACTCTCTTTAGAATCATAGCACACAATCCCTTTGAATGAAACCAAAGAAAACCCTCCTTAAGTTCATTAACCTCCATATACATCCTAAGGGAGCTTAGTAAGTGTTTTTGAGGAGAAAGTTTGCAAATATTTGGTTTGATCATCTTCAACCAGATTTAGAGAGTTTGTAAGTTCATATTATAGCTTAACTTTAGTATGGAGATAGTTTATTTAAGTGGTTGGACTATACATATTAGTATTGAACCCTTATATTCTTGTTAAAGCGTTATAATGAATCTAAGTATTATTTGATTTGGTTTTGATAATGGAAATGTGTTAAATGAAGTTAGAAGAACCTAAAATCATGTTATAATAAGTAAAAAAATTAGGTTTATGTGAAAAGATTGCAAGTTTTGGATTAAAAAATCCCATGTTCTGTAATCTTGCTCGACCCTTGCTCGACTGAAGGATCGAGCGAGGAAAAAATATGAACCTTCGTTTGACTCTCGCTAGATGTTGGCTCGAGCGAAGTGCAACCTGAGACTTTGCTTGATACTCACTTGATGTCATGCTCGAGTGAGTTCTAACCTGAGACCTCGCTTGAATCTCGCTCGATACCTTGCTCGAGCGAGATACCCAGTTCGCTTGAATTTCTCTCGATACCCTGCACAAGCGAGTTACAACCCGAGACTTCGTTCGATTCTCGCTCGAGCGAGATGCCCTGTTTTGCTAAAATCCAGGGTTCTGATTGTAATAAAAGTTGAAGTTGTAATATGGGAAATCATATGTGTTATCTAAGTATATAACTTGTGTAAGATACGTGGCACTATTTAAGAGTATATGCATGTTCTAGTATGTGGTGAGATTTAAGAAAAATGGCAAGGCATGTATTTGAGAAACATTACTAAGAATAAGATATATGAATAAGTTAGTCACGTCGTGACGGAGACGGCGAGACGTAATACCCGAATGACTGACGTGCCGATAGGGACGGCGATACGAAATGCTGTGGAAGTGATATGATTAGCGGGGATGGTGATACGTAACGCCCGCTATGCTACGTATGTTCCATGTCAATACGGGGACGGTGAGACGTAACGCTCGAAAGACTGACGTGCCGACAAGGATGGCATACATAACGCCTGTCGTATGATAAGAGTGTTATGTGTCATCATGGGGACGGCGATATGTAACGCCCGTGGAAGTGATATGATTAGCAGGGACGACGATATGTAACGCCCGCTATGCTAGGTATGTTCCGTATCAAGATGGGGACAGAGAGACGTAATGCCCGAATGACTGACCTGTCGACAGGGACAGCGATACGTAACGCCTGTCGTATGATAAAAGTGTTATGTGTTATCACGGGGACGGCGATACGTAACGCCCGCTATGCTACGTATGTTCCGTGTCAAGACGGGGAGGCAAGACGTAACGTCCGGAAGATTGACACAAGACTCATCATAAAGGGGATGACGATATGTAACGCCTGGGTGATTGATGAGTTATATGCGATGGGGACGGCGATATGTAACGCCCATCGGGAATAAGGAATAAATAAGTAATGAAAGGTGTAGATTTGTTAAGAAAAAGAATATAAGTTATTATAAGAGTGTATATTGGTGTAGGTTAGTGATAAGTCACATGAAACATGAAACATGTTTTTTGATCATGTTTAGTATCTTTTTCTAAAAAGATTAGTGTTGACCTTGTCTATGCTTTATTAAGCTAATTGTGTACTTACTGAGATTTCTAAGGAAATCTAACTCTTTTGTGGTTTTGTATTTCTTCCTTGTATGTATAAACTATATACAGAATGTGATGGCCAACAAGGGAAAAGCCCCAATGCTGCAGAAGATTCAGGAGAGTTCTAAGGGACTCTCTAGCTATAGTCCCTATGTAGATTTCACTTTTGCGTCTCTAGGATTTTCTATGTATGATCAGCCAGTAGAGTTGTGGTACCATAGTACACCTATTTTTTTTTTAGGAGGAGAAGCGTACAGGATGCTGCTTGACTTTATAATTGGATGGTTCTCTGTCTACACGACACCATAGGGATAATATCTCCAGCAAGACCGTTGTCTTAGTTTGAATATGTTCCATTATGGGAAGAAATTTTTCGAAATTAAAAAGGAACCCAAGTGACCATAAGGATGGTCTTTTGAGATGTAATAGTATTTAGTTAACTTTGATAACTCTTTTGGGCATGTATATATAACAGTATAATGTTAGATAAAGTTGCCATATGTGATCTTTAGAAATTTTTATACTCGAGACCTTATCCGATGTATATATTATAATTCCTATAATTTATCCATTAAGATCTTGATACGTATGAGGGTGAATAGTCTAGTGTTACTTATCCTGACACCTTGAGTTACGTTAAATCACAGACGTAAGTTGGGGGCATCACATTTTTAATAAATATTAATTTTTTAATAATATTTTTTTAATAAAAATCACTTTTATGGATAAGCATCCTCGTTCAACTAAATTTTTCTGCAAATTAGGCCTGATTTTCTTTTAAGTTAAGTTGAATTGAGATAGAAGTTGAAAGATGAATAACATAATATTAGAATATATTTTTTTAATATTATTTTCATTTTAGGATTTGAAATAATTGAATTATTTATTTTATTTTATGTAAAAATTTAAAAAAATTATAATGATTATATAAGATAAAATGTGTTGAGTTGATTTGAGATAAACTTAAAAAACAAACCAGGCCTTAAACTATGGAGTTCCACATTAGTGTTGACCAAATGTGCTTTTTCAACAGTATCCCAAATTTAAAATAGTTTAATATATTTGAAGGGAAAGCTTCATACAGGTCATAGGTGTCATCCCCCTTTTACACCTTTAAGAGCATTTGCATTAGATGCTCTAAATTTTATTTTCTCTTATAATTTGGGAGAAAGTTTAGAATTTTCACCCTTGAATACAGATGCTTCAATGGATCCCCAAATCTGATTTTCGTTGGCTACTGCTCGTTGGCTCCACGTCTTCCTCCTTCAACCATTGGGTGCCTTCGTCATTTTCGCACCTCCCTTACACCACAACCACCATCGGCAACACTCCATCGGTTCATCAGTGTAAGTATCCTATCCCCTCTCGATTTTCTCTATTGCTAGATTCCTCTATTCTCATTTGCACACATTGATTATTATCATGTCTTTTGTAAGGCTTTGATGATGGTGTTAGTGGGGGTTTATTTGTAAATATTAATGGAACTCCATCGATATAGCAGGGTTATCCTTATCGGGATGACCATATTATAGTTTGTGATAGTTTTCACAAAAGGCCAATAGGTTTTGAGTAAGGTTTTGCAGCCATTTGATGTTGGGCTTTTGGCTTACACATGCTATAAATAGACAAACCACTCTAAGCCTCATTTATTTATACATTCGACATGTGGCACCGAATGCGAATGCTTTTATTTAGCATTGGGGGTGAGAGTTGGTCTGGAGAAACTGACCGGACTAGTCATTTTGGTTCAGACCAGCCGAACCAAGATTGAGACCAGTCAGTCTCGGTCCATGAAATCCAAGACTGAAAAGTTTCAGTTCGGTTCTGGTCAAAGACTTCCCCACCTCGGACGGGGGATCGAATGGATCGAATCCAAAAAATAAAATATATTATATATATTATTTCTATAATAATTATATAATTTTCATCCAACTTATAACCATTAACAATATAATATTTTGAATATATTATTAATAAATTAATATTCTATCAATTTAACTAATGTCTAGTATCAATTAAACTTTTGCATCTAATTTATTATCATTTACAATATAAAATATTTTTCTATTGAGTTAGTTACATAATCCACATTACTCATTCACTTAATTTTAATTTAGTATTTCAAATACTGTTTTTTATTAATTGATTTGAAAAAAAGAAGAAAAATAAAAAAGATAATTGGCTCGGACTAATAGCTACCGGTTCGGTCCAGTCCCTAAGGATGTTTGGTCTGGTCTGGTCCAGGGAAAATGATGGATCAAAAATTTTAGTCCCTCAACCCCTAGACAGGAGCGGACTGATTTACATCCCTATTTATCATGATGTTTTTTGTGATTTTGCATGCTGTTTGAATATGCTTTGGTATTTTGTTGAATTTTGTAAACTAAATTTATTTGTATTATATTGTGATAGATAACTAATATGGTTCAGTTTTCTTTGTTAGATTAAACCCCCTCGACTGTGATGATGGCAAAGTCTTGTAGGGACACATGAAATTAGGTACATACCTCAATGGCTAGGTAACCTGGACGGCCAATAAGTAGTGACAACCGATTGTTATAGCCATTCGAGGGTGCCAAATCTTCTAGATGTTACTATTTGGTTCCTGAGCCGACTAGCTAAATCATGTACTCCATTTGTTTTGTTTGGTATGATATCGGTTATGTATCCCTCGATTGTGATGATCATACAATTGCATTATGGTTTGTTTATGTTTGAGGGTCGAGCAAGAGAAAGTTGAGTGTAGAGGAAAATTGCTGCATATTGTTGTCTATGATGGTTTGTTGAATGATTGCCTATAAAACCAACTTTACCTTCTTATAAATATGGTGGTTATTCACTTGTACAAATGGTAATTTTGATTACTTGAGTAACAATACTTTGAGTATTTTTTCTTGTAATATTATTTTCTTTTAGTTTTATAGTACATTATCAATACAAGGCTCTGCCGATTCTTAAACTAGTGGTCTTCTACTTTAAGTAAGTTTTTTAATATATTATTTTTAGTTACCAAGATGATTATGAAAGGTCATATTGCTTATTATTAGTTGATAAAACTCTGCGTTTACTCTCATAATTTTGTGAATGTGTTTATTATTTATAAGATACACATACTTATTTTATTGATTCATATATGTAGAAAAAAAGTCAAATTTTACAAAATTGAAATTCGTTGTTCTTGACATTTCTAACAAGAACTATTTATCTTGGATCTTTGATACTGAGATCCATTTGAGTGCGATGAACCTTGGAGATATAATTAAAAAAAGAAATCATGCGTCTCGACAAGATTGTGCTAAGGTAATGATTTTTTTTTGCCACCATCTTCACGAAAAATTAAAAAATGAGTATCTCACGTGAAAGATCTCCTTATTTTGTGGAATGATTTAATGGAGATATATGAGTACTAGAAAGCTGTAGTCCTCCTAAAAGTTTGTCATGATTGGTTGTACCTAAGGTTGCATGACTACAAGAGTATTAGTGAGTATAACTCTGAACTATTTAAAATCAGCTCATTATTGAAATTATGTAATAGGAATGTCACTGATGATGATATGTTAGAAAAGACATATAATACTCTTCATGCCTCAAATGTACTCCAGTATCGAGAGTAAAAATTCAAAAAATATTCTGAACTTATATCGTGTCTTCTAGTGACTGTGCAAAATAATGAGCTTTTGTTAAGAAATCATCAATTACGTTCTACTGGTTCTATATCATTCCTTGAAGTGAATGTACTTGATTTATACTATTCCCAAAAGCAAATGGTGCATCCTTTCAAAAAAGCTGAGGGTGCAGACGTGGTAGGAAGAACTATATAAGTGGAAGTTCCAGAAGCGATAACACTAAAGAGGATAATAATAGAAATACACAGTGCCACCAAAAGTGCTCCAACTTAGAGAAGGGTAAAGACTCCCAAAATAAATCCTTAAAGAAAGATGAAGATGTATGTCATAAATGTGGTATGATTGGAAATTGGTCACGTACCTGTTATACGACTAAACACTTGGTTGACTTCTATCAAATTTCTATAAAAGGGAAAACAAAAAATTTTGAGACAAATTTTGCTGAACCATTACATGCTTAGCTTGTGACAACCTGGATTTTTTCTTCTTCTACTTGGATTATTGGGTATGATTAGAGTACTATTATATTTTATTAGATTATATTTTATTAAGGAGATGTGGATCAACCTAGGCCTTTTTGGAAGAAGGATATAGTAGTAGGCCCAAGAATGGTGGAACAAGGCCTAAGGCCCATGGAGATGGGAGGTGGTCAGCCATGCCTATGGGTGATGATGTGTTTAGGATTTTGTAAGATTCTGATGGACACTTGGCACTCTAAGAAGTTTTCTTTGGTCTTCCAAGAATGTTAGGTTTTTGGGGAAAAGAGAAAGTATGGGCAAAAGAATATGTGACTAGCCAAATCTCTTGAAAAAGGATGTGATGGCGACAAAAGAAGATATGCTATTATTAGAGCGGAAGAATTTGGATGAGAGGGAGCAATGAGTGAGCTGACTACCACTTTGATTTTTCCTAAGGAGATCATATCTATAAGTGAGATTTGGTGAGGTGATTGACAAGAGAAAATTGGGAGTGACAAGTGAGTGAGATGACTTGCCCTTGGAGGTTTCGGCTATGCTAGTTTTGGGAGGCTAAAACCGATCCTAGCATGTGCTATTTTAGGCATCATCTTGCCCCTAGAAGTAATGGTCTTTCGTGGGTCAATCAAGTTTTGTGTCAACCTTTCAAGTGTCAATCAAGCAACTAGGGAATGGGTACCCTATGCCTAGGATCAACTCATGGCCGACCATGGCCTTACATTTCTCTCTTCCGTTTGTTTTCTCATTTCTCTCATGTGACTCTCGGCCACTCTATCCTCTCGACACTCTCTACTTTCTTTTGCACTTTCTCACCTTGCAAACATCATTTCCTAGCAAGTTCAAAGGGTTTTTCTTCAAGGTTTTTGTGAAAGCTAATACTTGGGAAGGTAAATAAACTCTTTTAAACTCTTTTCTATCTTTTCATGCAAAGATCTAAAGAACATTTGTTTTCAAAAGTTTTAGTCACTATATTTCCTAATATTTTCTTGAACTTACACGAAAGATTTAAGCTTTTAGTTCTTTTATAAAAAATGAAAAGGAAAGCTAGAGTGTTTTTGGAAAATGCTTCTATTTTGTATAACAAAGGATTCCTACTAAGCAAGTCATTTTCGGTTGTGTAGAGCGGATATTCCCTAGGCTTAATCTTGTTTCCCTTTGTATATTTTCAGATTTTCCTTACTCTATACTTGAAACATTGGTAAGTACATTCTTAACTTAACTTTAGCATTATTTTTATATGTAGAGTGAGCATGTTGTTGTGTTGCTTTGTCTTATTGTTTGACTTGCTTGTTTAGTGAGCTTATTATAATTTCTCTAGGTTTTGTTGAAATGATATTGTAGGTTTTTAATCTAAGGAATGATTGTTGGAATATAATGATTATTTGCTAAAATAATGAATGGAATATGCCATGGAAATTTTCGGATAGCGCATGTGAGGTAATGACATGACATGTTGAAAGTTGGAAATCTACTTTTTGAGCCTATGGGTTTCGGCTATGGCCATCTAAAAAGGGGAGAATTTAGGCTTTAACTCTTGATTGATGAAAGATGATGATTTAAAACATTGGGTGGTCAACATGTGGCTTTGATTTCCTTGATATATGGTTTCGGGTGTGTTAGGTGCAACATAAAGTCATATTATTAAGTTATTGGAGAAATAATATGTCTAGGTATCTTTAAGGTTTTGGGTATGCCATGTATGAATCATGTTATTTGTGTTTTGGTGGTTCATTAAGGAATGCAAGAGTTGATGTGAGGAAAAGGAAAGGAAGGACTAGATTTGGAGCACAAGGGCATTCGGCCTTACTCTTATTTCTAAGACTAGACTTGTTTGATTCATTCTCCTTTATTTGAATATATGTGATATGCATGAAAGATGCTTATATTCACATGTTAGCATGAATAAGCTATGGACTTGAAAATTCTTGCATCATACACCTCATGATTCATGTGTCTTATATAAGAAAGTCAAGTCTTAGCATGCATGTCTATTTAAGTCAAGAGTTCTATGTCTTTGGGTCAATACGTTTTTCAAAAGAAAGTGAAATTTAGTTAAGAACTTTTTATAAGCACCCCAAAGGCTTAAACGGGGTAGTGTCCCAGTAGAACTCCCTGTTTACTTAAAAATAACTAAAGTCGAGTGAAACCCCCTGGGTCGACAAAGAACAGTCGACAGGCCACAAATGACTCCTATTTAAAAGATTCTGGAGCGTGGTCACACCTAAAGCTAATAGGTGTGAAGGACGATGGAGGCGATTCGCCAGCCGTAAGAATGTGATTATGACGTAGTCATCTCGTGTGATGCGGTAACTAGCGGAGAGCACACGGTATGTAGGAGAACCGTGAGGTATCTAATATGAAAAGTCATGATAAAAAAGGCTATGAGTCTAAGAATAATATGAACATGAATAGTGGCGCCTATTGTAATGATATGACGAAAGACACAAAAAGTTTACAAAAAAGTTTTTGAATACGTGTTAAAGAAGTTATGTGATATGAAAGCCTTTTTATGAAAAAACACATGCATAAGTCATAAGTTTCAAAAAAAGTCAATGTCACATAGAAGTTTTCATGAAAGTGCATGTGCGTAAGTCAAGTCATAAATTTCATGTTCATGACACATGCATCTGTTTTGGTGTTCACTGATATATGCTTGTAATGCTTTTGTTATGATAATTGTGTACTTACTGAGACTTTTCGAAATCTAACTTATTAATTTATCAACTATCGTTTCTTTCCGGGATGATAGAAGTAGTTGTAGGCGACGATGTATTCCACGAGTCAGACTCCTCTAGAGACTCCTCAAACCTCTAAAGGCCCGATGGAGTATTCTATTTTTGATGCTATGGCCCCTTTTCGGTATGACTATCTTGTAGAGGATATGAAGAGGAACGCACTTAGGCAGCTAGAAGACCGGTGCCCCGTAGGGTGCTGGCTCACCATGAGGTCAAATGGGTCCTTGTTCCTGGACGACGTCTATGCCTTGACAGTAGAGATAAGTTTCCAGCAAGGACGCAGTTTGAGGCTAGGGCGTTTCCGTTTTGGACTTGGATACAGGGAGGTTAAGAAGGAGTCCCTGTTCTAAGGATGGGTAGTAGGGCTAGCTATCTTTTGATGATGTTTAAGCTATATTTTGGTTTTTCTTTTGGAGGAGTTGTATTTTCCCTTTGTTTGGGAAATTTGGTATTTTGTAGAACCTGATACATTATGATGTTGTGTATAAAGTTTCTTTTGGGGTGTTTGTTTAGTTTTACCATGTGATGGTTGGCAAATTTTGTATTTCTTGGCTATTTTATTTTGGTCTGACCTTATTCCACTGCGATAATTATTGCATACTGCTAGTAAGATAAGTGCATGCATTTATTTCTAACATGAACGAGGGGTATGTAACCTTGTGTTACGGGTCCTCGACGCTTCAGTTTACGTTCAATCCCAAGTGTAGGCTGGTGGCATCGACATAGCTTCTATATATAGAGAAGATATTACCCACTATGATGTTTTTGATTTCGTTAAGGATCCTAGTAATAGAATTGATCATTTAATTGGTGATGGAAATGTTCCTTCAAATTAATGTGTTTTATTTATCTTATAGTAAAACTTTTTAATATTTTGCAATGTTTGAAGTAATGAAAGTTTTATATATTTTGTTGAATCATGGGTCTTACTAATGAATTTTTTATCTATAAGATGAATGGTAGAGATGTATGTATAGCTGATAGTACTACAAGTCACATAATTTTTAACGATAAGAAATATTTTCAAAGTCTAACATTGAGCAAAGCCTATGTACATAGCATACTAGATTAATCGAATCTAATTGAATGCTCCAGAAAAACTTAGATTGTGTTGCTTAATGATACCAAATTTTGTATTAATGGTGTTTTATTTTCTTCAAAATCTACAAGAAATTTATTGAATTTTAAAGATATATGTTGTGGTGATTATTATATTGAAGCTACCAATAAAATTAGTAAAGAGCATATTCTCACTATTAAAATGATTTAAGGCTAAAAGTATGTATTAGAAAAGCTGCTTGCTCTCTCTTTTATATTGTATTATACAAGAATGAGAATAATTGAATCATATGTGGTAATGCATTAGAAGTACATTGACTCCAAAATATTTATGACTTGGCATGATCGTCTTGGACATCTAGGATCAATAATAATGAGATGAATCATTGATAATTCTTTTGGGCATCTCTAAAGAATCATAAGATTATTTTTCCCAATGAATATCTGTGTTTCGCTTGTTCTAATTGTAAATTGATGTCACGCCCCGATTTTTCGCATTGATTACAGCGCAAATCGACGCATCCGGATAAGCAACACAAGGCTACTTATCCTACGTAAATATAAAAAGCAGCATGCATGCATCTAAGCTTACTAATGAAATGCAATGCCGATCGCAGCTGGAAGAAGTAAATTCCCAATATGAGCAAAGAGATCTAACTCTCGCATCAATAGACCACATGGCATACTATAATTACACTTCTCATAACATTGTATTTACAACAACATTCTGTATTTACTCTTACATAACCCAGTTAGTTTTCTCTAAACAAAAACTCATATCCTACCCTCAACCAATACTCTTACTTCTTCACTTGATCACGCACATGGGGTCATCTCAACCGGAGAGGAGCATTCCATAGGACCCTCAGGGTACCTCAGAATCTCCCGTGCTGATCGGGTCTCAATGCAATTTATCTATCCCTGCAACAACGTCTATCATTCCATAAGGAATGATAGATAAAATAGATAAAACATAAAAGAGTGAGATTTACAAGAAATCTCAGTAAGTACACAGTTAACGAAATAAAGCATAGATAACCTCAACTATCATCACACATAGTCATACTCCCCAACATATCACTTACAAGAATACCTTATGGAACTTATACACATCAATTACCCGTCTTACCATACGAACTTAAATCTTAGCTAGACCCATCATCACATACAAACTTAGATCTTATCTATATCCATCATCACATACTTAATACTTATACTTTCCACTTTACTTATTAACCTCATAAGTTTCTTTTATTTCTTATCCTCGATGGGCGTTACGTCTCGCCGTCCCCATCGGGATCTACTTATTGCATTACCTCGACAGGCGTTACGTATCGCCGTCCCTGTCGGCACGTCAGTCATACGGGCGTTACGTATCGCCGTCCCCGTTATGATGAGTCTCGTGTCAATCGTCCGGGCGTTACGTCTCGCCGTCCCCGTCATGACACGGAACATATTATTATATCACGACAGGCGTTACGTATCGCCGTCCCTGCCGGCACGTCAGTCATACGGGTGTTACGTATCGTCGTCCCCGTCATGACGTGACTAACTCATCAATCATACTTATCAATCATCCGGGCGTTACGTATCGCCGTCCCCGTTATGATGAGTCTCGTGTCAATCGTCCGGGCGTTACGTCTCGCCGTCCCCGTCATGACACGGAACATATTATTATATCACGACAGGCGTTACGTATCGCCGTCCCTGCCGGCACGTCAGTCATACGGGCGTTACGTATCGTCATCCCCGTCATGACGTGACTAACTTATCAATCATACACTCATCAATCATCCGGGCGTTACGTATCGCCGTCCCCGTTATGATGAGTCTCGTGTCAATCGTCCGGGCGTTACGTATCGCCGTCCCCGTCATGACACGGAACATATTCTTTATATAAATTGTTTTCTTTCTTTTTGTTTCTCTCTTATTCATATGAGTTATTTTCACCTATAACTCTTCCCATTTGAAACACCACTGCTATTCTAAGAAAACCCTAAATCTAAGCAAAACAGGGTATCTCGCTCGAGGGTGTCGAGCGAGTGTCGAGCGAAGTCACGGGTTGGAACTCGCTCGAGTGGGGTATCAAGCGACAGTCAAGCGAGATCACGGCTCAAGGGGTTTTTCAACCTAAATCAAGCAATCTTTTCACACCAACCTTATTTTTACTCATTAGAACATAATTCTAGGTCCTTACAATTTTCCTAACACTTTACCATCACCAAATCATATCCAAAACACCATAGATTCCAAACACATCATACAAGCCTAATTCAAGCTCCAACCAACAACAAACTTAATTCCATCAATAATCTACCTATTCTATGCTAAGATTAAGTTAAATTGTATACTTACAAGTTTCTCCAAAGCTTGGTTGAATGATCCAACTAGTCCTTGCAACATTTCTCCTCAAAGCACTCACTTAGCTCACTTAGGAGATGTTTGAAGGTTCAAGGGTTAGGGAGGCTTCTTCTTTTGCTTTCTCTCCAAGTGGACGTGACTCTCCTCTCCCAAAAGGTCCCTTATGGACTGAAGGTGGCTATATATATAGAGGAATAGATGGCTTGGGGAAGAAGAGAAGGAAAACAAACTAAGGCCCTTAGTTAGCTTAAACCGTGTAAGGGGTATGGTGAGTTGTCCAGCTTTGCCTAATCCAATGATCATCCATATCTCTCATGATCTCCAAAGATATTCATCCTATGGCTATGCTTCTTCCTCATCTAAAATCATTTTAGATCAATGGCCCCAAATAATCACCAAATATAGATATACAAGTAAACTCCAAAAAGTCTAAAATACCCAAGATGAGCTTAGCTGGCTATTGGCCTTCCTTGCATCCTCAAGGCTTCTAGAACATTTTCCTCACCCTTTGCCCCACGTCCAAGACTCCCTTAGCACCCTTAGAGTGGCTGGAAAATATCTCATCACCTAATTCCCAAGGTTTGGTTACCAATTGGTTGGAAACAAAGGGGATAGTTGACTGTTTTGGCTAATCAGATTAGTCCTTCACTCTTGTTTGGTTCTAAGCTAATTATTCTTCTAGAAGCTCTTTCTCCACCTAACACATGCTCTCATACATGTATCTAGCAGATAACCATGAGGAGAACCAATCAAATTCGAACATCTAAGGTGATGTGGTGAAGTGATTCATTTTCGAGCTCCAGTTTGCACTTAAAACAGATCAGTCCCATTCCAGCCCAAGTAATCCATTGATAAACTTCGATTCTCTAAAACCACCAATCACAAAAGTTATAGATCTATGTCTTAAGGTTCTATAGGAACTGGAATCACTTCATTTGGAGTTCACATGACCAAGTTATGATTTTTCTAATAAAACTCGACATATAAGCCCGAGAACACCAATCCGGGCACACCAAGTGTTGGATAGATGGTTCATCTTATTTCACACGAAATTCACTAAATAAAATCTCCTCATTTTCCATATCTCTACACACTTGTCCAGATCTTAGGATAACTAAGAAAATAATCCAAAGGCTTAATCTTATCCAATGTTCTTAGTCAACTTGAAGTCAATGCTCCTCTATCTCCAATTCAGACCTGGTACTTCAATCTCCATTTCTTATTTGATTAAGTCCATATCTCTTAAACCTCAAAACATAAAAGTTGTATATATTCCTCTTAGATTTCCATAGCCTCTTGAATTACTCAAATCCGACATCAAATGAGCAAGTTATGACCATTCTACTAAAAGACGTCTGTCTGTCCCTGTATTTCGCTCGAGCCATACATCAAGCGAGAGTTGAGCGAGATCTCGGGTCTAGGCACTTTTTCACCTTAACACAAGTCACATTTATACCCAACCTTATTCCCAACCTTTCAATATAACAAATCCTATACATATATCCCAAAATTCCTAAAAATGGTCTTGGAGAGACATAATCATCCCACACATGAAAATTAAGCGGATATCTAAAAATCCGGGTTGTCACAATTGATATCAAACCATCTTCCTTAAATGCTATTGTTGAGTCTCCATCTTTTTTATAGGAGATTCATGGAGATAAATGTAGGCCTATTTAACTATCAAGTGGACCATTTGAATACTTTATAGTTTTAATTGAAGTATCAAGTTGATGAACACATATTTGTCTACTTTTCACTAGAAATATTATATTTGCTAGACTTCTTGCTCAAATAATTAGACTACGAGCACAATTTTTTAACTATTAATTTCAAACTATTCGATTGGATAATGCAGGTGAATATACATCTCAAACTTTTGATAACTATTGCATGTCAATAGGAATAATTGTTGAACATCCTGTTGCCCATACACACACTCAAAACGGTTTAATTGAAACAGTGATTAAAAGGTTTAGCTAATTGCAAGATGTTTATTTATGAAAACGAAACTACTTATTTTTATCTGGGGACACGCTATACTTTATACAACATCTTTGATTCGGATTAGACAATCAGCATATTACAAATATTTTTCATTATAGTTTACATTTGGTTAACAACCAAATATCTCTCATATTCGTATTTTTGGATATAATGTGTATCTTTTAATTACACATCCACAACGTAAAAAAGATGGATTTTTAACATTGACTAGGGATATATATTGGTTTTAATTCTTTATCTATTATTAGATACATTGAGCCTCTTACATGGGATATATTTAAGGCACATTTTGAGTATTGTTATTTTAACGAATCCATGTTCCATCACTGGATAATAGAAAGTCGGTACCTGAAGTATGATAGGAGATTACTTAGAAAAATAAAGCTATTTTCCATTTTGATCACCGAACAAATGAATGTAAATTAGAAGTTTAGAAGATTATCTATTTGTAAAGTGTTGTAAATCAATTACCAGATTTATTTATTGACACTAAAGGTTGTGGTAAAATCATATGTCATTGCTAATGCTCCAAAATAGTAATAGAGTCTAAGACACGTCTAAAATGTGGACGACCTATAGGTGCAAAGTACAAAATTCTTCGAAAGAGAAAAATACTTAATGAATTTGGTATTCATGAAGAGCCCATACCCACAACATGGATCACAAGAGTAATTGATGCTCTTTCAAGAACCAAATCTCCTGCTCCAAAATCTCCTAAAAAAGAATATTTTGAATAGGTATTTTATGAAATGTCTTCCCATGAAGCAGGACAACTACCTAAAAATAACGAGATCTCGATACATGTTATTAGTGTTGGAGAAATTCTGAATAGAAATAAAATTGTTATCAACAATATATTTTCATATAAGATGACCCTTGACATTACCAGAAGTAATAAAAAAAGTGAGTCAAGAACCGTCGAAGAATGTGAAGATATATGTGATTGGCCAAAATAAAAATCAGTTATTGAAGTTAAATTAAACTTACTAGCAAAGTGATAAGTCAAAGACTTATTGTACAAACACTAAAGGATGCAAAACGAGATGTATTTGTATGAAAATATAATGAGATAAACGAAATTGTGTGGCACAAAGTATGACTTGTCGCACAAGGTTCTAGCAGAAACACATGATTGATTATGAGAAAATATATTCTTCCGTTATGGATGTAATCACATTCATACTTTTGATTAGTTTGGTAGCTACAAAAGGATTGGATATGTGGTTGATGGATGTGGTCACTGCATATTTATATGGATCATTAGATCATGACAAATATATGAAAATTCCTGGAGGATATAAAATGTGTGAAACATCTAATCTAAGTAAGTTTAGAAATATGTACTCTATAAGATTTCAAAGATCTTTATATGGGTTAAAATAATTCGGACGCATTTGGTATAATTTCTTCAGTAAATATCTATTAAAAAAATATTTGATAATAATCCAATATATCCATGTAATTTTGTTAAGAAATCAGAATTTGGATTTGCTATTATTGTGATTTATGTTGATGATTTAAATCTTTTTGAGACTCCTAACGAGATCATGAAAACTACTACATATTTAAAAATTGCACTTAACATGAAAGATCTTGACAAAACAAAATTTTGTCTCAGCCTGCAGCTCAAGCATTTGTCAAATGGAATTCTTATTCATCAGTCAACAAATCTAGAGGAAGTCTTGAAGCATTTTTGTATGAACAAAGTTCATCCTCTAAGTACTCCAATTATTGTCCGATCACTTGATGTGTAAAAGATCCATTTTGTCCTTGTGAAAAAGATGAAAAAAATCTTTGATCATGAAATATTATATCTAAGTGCAATTGAAGCCTTGATGTATCTTACAAATTGCACTCAACCTAAGATTGCATTTTTAGTTAATCTACTTGCAAAATGTAATTTTGTACCAATCCGAAGGCATTGGAATGATATTAAATATATTTTTTATTAGTTTCGAGATATGGTTGATATGAAATTATTTTATCACATGGATCAAGTTTACAGTTGGTTGGATATACATATGCAAGTTATCTTTAAGATTCACACAAATGTAGGTTTAAAACTGGATATATGTTTATAACTTATGAAAATTCTGCTATATAGGTCTATCAAGCAAATACTATCTTTTACATCTTCAAATCACTCAATTATAATTGCAATTCACGAAACTAGTCAAGAGTGTTTCTGCCTAAGATTAGTAATTCAACATATTTAAAAAAAGTGGGATTTTCTAGTGATCAATGAAAGTCCAACAATTTTATACGAAAATAATGATGCTTTTATCATTCAAATCAGAGGATAATATATTAAAGATGACAGAACTAAATATATTTCACCTAAATTTTTTTATACTTATGAAATTTAGGAGAAATGTGAAATTGATGTCAAGCAAATACAGTCAAGTGATAATCTAGGAGATTTATTTACTAAGGAATTACCAACTGCCAAATTTAAAAAGATTGTACAGAAAATTGGAATGCAAAGACTTGATGACCTATTGTCATGCATTTTTCAGGGAGAGTAAATGTCTTGAAGACTTATTCTAATTGTACTCTTTTTCTTCGCTAAAGTTTTGCCCTATTAGGTTTTCCTTTGCAAGATTTTAATAAGACAATTTTAAAATACTTGGTGGTATACATGAATACCGTACTCTTTTCTCTTCATTACTGATTTTTTTTTTCTTGGTAAGGTTTTAATAAGATATATTTTTTATGGATGATCATTTAAGGAAGAGTGTTGTATATGGTAGTATGGTGAATGACTACCTATAAAACGGACTTTACCTTCCTACAAATATGGGGGTTATTCACTTGTACAAATGGTGATTTTGAGTACTTGAATAAAAATACTTTAAATATTTTTTCTCGAAATATATATATTTTTTAATTTTTTAACACCTATAAAATTATTTAATAAAGGAATTGTTGTCCTTTAATTAATTGATTTATAAAAAAGAAAACTCTTAAACCTACCAAACACATGATCCCCAGTGCATGAACAATTATTAACTAGTGATGACTCGTGTGAGATCTCAAGTTTTTGCATATCTTTATTTTGCTTATATTTTGTCGTTGGATGTTTTAATTTATTCTAATAAATTAAATTGTTATCTCGCTTATTTTATTTCAGGTACGCTTTATTTACGATTGTGGTTAGTTATTTTTGAAATTTACGATTTTAATACTCTTAGTTATTTAATAATTATTATTGGTTTTATCATTTGAATTGTTATTAATGTAATTTTGATTTATTGGTTTTGGTTCTATTGTTGTTACAAGCTTTTGTGAGATTCTTGAATAATAGTGCTTTTAGTTATTTTAATTAATCGTTACTACTGGTCTTTCCATTTGAAATGCTATCTTCATTGTTTTTGGTTTTAATTATCATAATGTATGGTTTGATTTGTCGTATTTTTTTAATGAGCATTTATTTTATTTTATTTGACATTATCTAATTCATTGATCTTAAACTTATTAAATTATTAAGTCTTATTATGTTTATTCTATCTTGGTTTAGTAGCTTTTGAAGAGTTCCAAAGATATTATATTATGCAGGATCATTTTATTATCTTGATTTTAGTTATTTAAAATATTGCGAGATCTTAAACGTGCTTTAAATATCTGATTTAAATATATGGCTTTATTTCTTTTAAATAATTAAATAAGTTTCATCATTTTGATTATTGATAAAAATTATTATATTGAGAAATAAAGTAAGTTAACATAATATTTTATTTAAATAATTTGAGCGTTTTAAGTTAAATTGATGTTATGCGCTTTTAGATCAGTGTTTTAAATTCATCTATTGTCTGTTTGAAGATCCCGAACGGTCCTATAAATAGCCTAAAAAAGCTTAGACCCCTCACTTTTCCTTTTTTCTTTTTCTCTCTTTTCTCTCTCCCCTCTCCCTCACGTGGCGCAGCCCCATAATGAGCTGATCGGTTTCCAGCTCGTGGCAGCGCCACCTACGACCACCAAGTCTCACCTCCGGCCCCGCCTAAACCACCAGACTCTGGCGAGTCCAACCCTACCAGATGTGTCAACCATGGCGGCCCCACCTCCCGTCGGCAGCCCCAAACCCGAAATGGGTTTTCTCCTTAATGCCTCCACCTTGTTCAACCCCTAGCTCCGCCATGAGACACCGCACCACGACACCAGCCCTGCCATTGGATCTGCCATCCACCGACGACCTATCACCATAAATTCCAGCCCCAATGGAGCTCTCACCTTCCACAAAACTGAAATGGGTCTCTAAATGGACCTCCCTTTGCCGCGCCGCCGTCCGGCCACCTTGAGTCTCACCTCTACCGCCAAAAGCTTCCCCTACCTCAGGTTGCCACACCCCTAAATCAGCTTCTCCATCCATGGTCCCACCTCCCATGTACAAGCAAAAATTCGAAAATGGGTTTCCACCCTTTAAGCCAGATCTGCCGCCTTCCAGTAGTTGCACCGCCTCACTACCACCACCATGAGATTCCTTATCCTCCAATTAGTATTTCTCTAAATTTTGGTGTCAAACCAAGTATCCGAGCTGAACCCGTCACTTGCCGTGCCAGGAGATGAATAATGTGGGACTTACCCGCTATGAATCATGGATCGGGGCGATGTTTGATTGACGTTCGTTTGTGCGCTGTAAGTGACAGACACTTGTTTGTTGTTTGGCTGATTTCTTGATTGTGTACTAACCGCTCTTTTGTCAGCTTGAAGTGTTAGCTAGTAATGATAAATAATTCAGAAGTAGGTTGGTTGGGTCTGAGGCCATTTAATGGAGAATGTGATCACCCCGAGTTAATCTTACTGTGATTTGATATTTGTGTGGATATTAATTGTTGGTGATATAATGACTTGGTTGGATGAATTTGTTACTTTTTAGTAATTGTTGGTGATATAAATGGTTTGATCGGATGATTCCGTTGCTTTTTAGTAATTGTTGGTGGTATAATGGCTTGGTTGGATGATTCCATTACTTTTTTTCAATGTTTCATTAAGGTGATACACTAGGATTTTAATCTAAGAGATATTTGGAAGAATATGGTGAAAATTTGATGAGGGAACTTAAGAAGAATAGTTAAGTAAAATTCAACTAAGGGCTGAACAATGACATAACATGGTGGACGATGAAAAGTATATTTTTTGGGAGTTCATAAGTTTCAATCATGGTATACTTATTTGGAAAAATAATAGGCTTTAACTCATGGCTGATGTATGGTTATGACTTGAGTTTTTGGATAAAATATTAAAGTGTACTCTTAGATTCCCATGATGTATAGTTTGAGAAGTGTTGTTTTAGAGAAATTATCATATGATGGCATGTTGTTGAAGAGAATAACTTTATAAGCAATATAAATGTGTTGGCTAATGATTGATTATGACTTGGTTATTAGGTTTTGAGTAAACCTTAAGGAAAAATGCATGTTTTGGTAAAGAAAAAAGAGAATAAAAATTTGGATTTGACTCCACCATAAATTCCGTCCTTAACCTCTATAGGACAAGGTTGGTTTGATTCAATGTGACTTGATTTGATTATCTCCTCATTGGAATATGCATGACATGTTGGAAAGAAAATAAATTAGAAAGGGAATTATGTTCATATGTTAACATCTACGAGATATGATTTGGGAATGTATGATTCATATGTTTCATGATCTATATGTTTTGCACGAGAAGTCCTATGTCGCATACATGTCCAATCAAGTTATGAGTTTCATGTCTTTTGGGTCTACATGTTTTCAAAAGAAAATGAATTAAGTTTTTATAAGAACCCCGAAGGCTGGGAATGGGTAGTATCTTAGTGGAACTCTCTGTTTATTCAGGAATGATTAAAGTCGAGTGAAAACTCCTAGGTCAATGAAGAACAGTCAGTGGACCATTTATGGCTCTAAAAGGTGTTTGGAGCATGGTCGCACCTAAAGCTAGTAGGTGCCTATAGACAGTGTTGGCTTTTGCCTTACCATTATAAAAACAAGGTTGTAGTTGCTCGGTTTGAGTGGTCACCGACTAATAAAGAGCGGATAACATAATCGCCCCGACTTGAGTAGTTTGTAGGTGTTGCGGTAACGCGTAATGTAGTTACTTAGGCTTGAGTTGGTCGTTGGGTGCTACGGTAACTAGTGAGTAACACACGGTGCATAGGTTAGCCGTGAGGTGTCCAATAAGAAGAAATCATGACAAGAACGGCTTTCAAGCCCCAAGAATGATATGAATATGTTAATGGCGTCTAAGATAAGAAAAAGATGAAAGACTCGAAAAGTTTATGAACATGTTTTGAATACGTGTTAAAGAAGTCAAAGTTATATGAAAGCATTTTTATAAAAAACACGTACATGAATCAAATTTTTGAAGAATGTCAAGGTTTATGGAAGTCTTTATATAAAAGTGCATGTGCATAAGTCATGTCGCAAGTCTCATATTCATGATACATGCACTCATTGTGTTTACTTGTATATGTTGATGATGTTTTGTTATGTGAATTGGCTGTATGCTGTCTGTGGCTTACTGGAATTCACATCTTACCAGTGGATCGCGCCCACCTATGATCCCATTTTATGGGATCATAACTTGCGATTGTATATAATGAAATTTAGCCCGAGATACAGGCTCCGCAAAAAAAGAAATCTGTTGAGAGAATGAACACCGAGATATGATCTCGGAAGCAGTGTTGTTGATCTTTTTCTTCTGAAAGACTGTATAATCTCCTATTGGAAAAATTGATTTAAACTGATTTGTAATTTTTAAGAATCTCTAGTATTAGAATGATTGACTTTTATTTACTTTTTTGCTGTAAATATTTATTGTACACTTTATGCATGCTTTACACACTTTTGAAACACTAATCGATGGGATGATTGATCCATGTGATAATTGTCTGGATGTCACGAGTTCTTCTAAATCCCCACTGGGATTCGTGGGCGTCACAACTCGAATGTCTGATACTCTTTGTATCATGAAATGTGATAATTGATAAAGTGTATTATAAGATGATTTAGTTATTTTCTTAAAGTAACTAGCTAGTACTTTATCTAATTAATTTGTATATTTAGTTTTAGAATTTTTGTTATTTAGAAAATTTGATCACATGGTAAAAAAATTAATTTTTGATTACCTATTTAATTGTATATAATTTAGTGTAAGCATGATATTACATATATATATATTTATATATATTTACGAAAAGTTAGGGTCATATGTTCAATAGTGACCCATCTCCCAGATTTATTAATAAAATCTTCACTTATGGTGGAAAAAAACTGTGATTATAACCACAAACTTGGAAAATACAAAAATCTAGAAACATAACCAATAAATCCCCAAGTTTAAAAAAAGTCCCACCATATTACCAAAACCACAAGACCACATATTGCAACCTGCTATACAATTAATAACCAATACCGAGAAAAACCAAAGAAATTAAATCCTATATGAAGAAAAACCGTCGAAAATCCGTAAACTTCTGCGTTTTATGAAAACTTCTACGTTCTATATGAAGCCAAAATCTTGATGTATTGCCCCTCAGAAAACGGAAGTTACACGATTTTCCATTTGATTTCGAGTGGGATCTTAATTTCCTGTCTTTTTCGATAAACTTTATGCTTACTAGATGACTATCTAGCTAGCTCACTCAAAAGTAGGCAATTGAGCTTAATATATATATATATATATATATAGTTATCTCAGACAAAAAGATTAAAATATTTCAAACCAAGAATAGATTCCTTGGTTATGATATTTTGATGGTAAAATCAAGCCAATTCAAAGAGTTATTGAATTTGCTGATAAATTCCCAGATATTATTCTTGATAAAACCCAACTCCAAAAATTTCTCGAGTAATTTAATTATATTTCTAATTTCTACAAAGATATGAGAAAACATTTTCGTCCTCTCTTCGAAAGACTTAATCTCAATCCTCCTCCATGGACAAATGTTCACACTAATTTAGTCAAACAAATCAAGGCATATGTCAAAACTCTCCCATGCCTTGGAATTCCTACTTCCAACTCTTTTAAGATTGTTGAAACAGATGCCTCTGACAAAGGTTATGGTAGTATTCTGAAACAAATTGTTTCATCAGGTACTTCTGAACAAATTGTTCGTTTCCATTCTAGAACCTGAAATTCTACATAATTTAATTATAATACTATTAAAAAATAAATGTTATCTATAGTACTATGTATTTCAAAATTTTAAAGTGATTTACTTAATCAAAAATTTTTATTATGTATTGATTGCAAAAGTGCTAATACGTATTAAAAAAAAGATGTTCAAAACATTGCATCCAAACATATTTTTGCACGATGGCAAGCTATTTTAAGTGTTTTTGATTTTGATATTGATTACATTAAATGAACTGATAATTCAATTTCTGACTTCCTTATCCGTGAATTCCTACAAAAAAAATAGCAGAAAAAATGATAAGATACCAATAATATCTCCAGCACCCCCAACAAGGCCACCTCTTCCCTCCTTTTATCCCTTCTAATGCCTCCTTCTTCCTCTCCCTTAGAGACTGCCAACAGATTTACCTCACTAGGAAGTATTCCTAGACCTATTTCACCCAGTTCTTTTACTTCAACCCTCTCCATGCCTTATGATCCTTATGCTATTCCATTAGCAACGACAAGGCCAACTAATTTAGTCTTACTCGCTTCTAAAATAGAATATTCAAAAAGACATATTTCAAAAATCTATTTTATATTGAACCCAACATATCAATGTATACAAATCCATTTCAAATTGTTTCAAACTATTTTCCCCCCAATTTTCACTGGATTCCTAGAAATTCAGCAAAAAACCTCCAGTTTTATTTAGGGATCTTTCTCCATACAAGATCTCTCTCTATTAAACCTATCTATTACAAAAAAGATAAATCAAAAATCATTTTTTACAGTTGTTATCTTCTATCTGTAATGACTGAAGAAGAATGGAGAACTCATCCTAACACTTCCAAAAGTATTCCACAGTTAGACCTTCAATATAATTACTACGATTATATTGAAGCGTGGTTCAAATTTTTCCTATTTCAAACAAAAGTTGAAATAATGAGTATCACAAGTGAAATAGTGAAATTAGCTGTCTTTCTGCATTGAAAGTAATTATGTCTTCTTGTGCCGAAAGGTGAAATATTTTTGAAGTGATTGTCAGCTTATGCTGATGTTGGAAATCAGTCATCACCCGATTTTGGGAGATATTCTGGTGAATCATGTCCAAATATGTTGTTGTAAGGATCAGAATCTCCTGCAGAGTTCTCTGATTCTTTAGTTGAATCATTGTTGCCTTCATCATGGATGGATTTTCTCAACAATTGAATCAAGTTTTTCTTTTTTAGTCCTTGGAATGGAGATTTCTTTTTGGACTTGCAAGATGATGAACTGTCTGAATCTTTTGAATGATTCTTCTTAATTGATGAAGATGATGAATTAGTCTTCTTCTATTTTGAAGGAGAAACTTTTGGAGTTATTTCTTGAGAAATTTGATGATTTGGTAAAACAAATTTTGAAATAGGTGAAGGAAATTCTTCAGTACTTTAGAGATTTGGGGCAATCCAAGGAAAATATATGAAAATATGTGAAATAATGTCTTCAGTGTAGGGATATTTATCCCACCATTTGGAAAAAAATTGGCGTACTAAGATATCTCCTATTTTTTCATATTTCCATTTAAAAATCAAAGGGACCTTGTATCTTTTGCAAAGGTGAAGTAAGTAATGGAATTTTGAATTATGCATGTCCATCGTTGGTGAATTAGAAATGTGAAAATGATTGATAGTCGGTTGGAGACTGTCAGAAATATTTTTGGGATTGGGCTGAACTGGTTCCACCATCTTTGGAACCAAACGGGAAAATTGTGTTGGCATTTTTTTTCTCTCATTCCAGTTCGGCGTATGATCATATAACTGGAATGAGAGGCGGCAGAGCTGGCCAAATGCAATAATGAAAATGCTAAAATAATTAATGCAAGTATACTTGAATCAAAAGATTCTTCATTGAAAATAGTACTTACAAAATTACAAAAGAAACTGGAGAAATGGGAATACAAAGGGGAGGTTTAAATTTCTGGGAAGCAGTAGGGCTCAGAAGTATGTGTTTTTAACTTTTAAGTTCTGCCCTCTAATTGAAACAAGGTCTCCTTTTATAGAAGAAGGAGTTGCTTGTACAAATATCATGAGTAGCATAATAAAAGAAATTATAAGTGAAATAATGAATATGAATCATAAGTAGTATAGTGAAAGTAGTTGCCTTTTAGCCTTGAAAGTCAATTTGTCTTCTTATGCCTAAAGTTGAAATAATGAGTATCACAAGTGAAATAGTGAAACTAGCTGTCTTTCTGCATCGAAAGTAATTCTGTCTTCTTATGCCGAAAGGTGAAATATTTTTGAAGTGATTGTCAGCTTATGCTGATGTTGGGAATCAGTCATCACCCGATTTTGGGGGATATTCTGGTGAATCATGTCCAAATATGTTGTTGTAAGGATCAGAGTCTTCTGCAGAGTTCTCTGATTCTTCAGTTGAATCATTCTTGCCTTCATCCTGGATGTATTTTCTCAGCAGTTGATTCAAGTCTTTCTTCTTTAGTCCTTGGAGTGGGAATTTCTTTTTGGAATTGGAAGATGATAAACTGTCTGAATCTTTTGAATGATTTTTCTTGGCTGATGAAGATGATGGATTAGCCGTCTTTTGTTTTGAAGGAGAATCTGTTGGAGTTATTTCTTGAGAAATTGGATGATTTGGTAAGCAATTTTTGAAGTCGGAAAAGGAAATTCTTCAGGACTTTGAAGATTTGGGGCAATCGGAGAAAAATATCTGAAAATATGTGAAATGATGTCTTCAGTGTAGGGATATTTATCCCACCATTTGATAAAAAATTGGTGTATTAAGATATCTCCCATCTTTTCATATTTCAATTTAAAAATCCAAGGAAACTTGTATCTTTTGCAAATGTGAAGTAAGTAATGGAATTTTGAATTATGCATGTCCATTTTTGGTGAATTAGAAATGTGAAAATGATTGATAGTCGGTTAAAGACTATCAAGAAATATATTTAGGATTGGGCCGAACTGGTTCCACCATCTTTGGAACTAAACAGGAAAATTGTGTTTGCATCTTTTGTCTCTAATTCTAGTTTGGCCTAGGACCATATAACTGGAATGAGCGGTGGTAGAGCTGGCCAAATGCAATAATGAAAATGCTAAAATAATTAATGCAAATATACTTGAATCAAAAGATTCTTCATTGAAAATAGTACTTACAAAATTACAAAAGAAACTGGGAAAATGTGAATACAAAGAGGAGGTTTAAATTTCTAGGAAGTAGCAGGGCTCAGAAGTATGAGTTTTTAACTTCCACGTTCTGCCCTCTAATTGAAAGAAGGTCTCCTTTTATAGAAGGAGTTGCTTGTACAAGAATCACGAGTAGCATAGTAAAATAAATTACAAGTGAAATAATGAATAGGAATCATAAGTGGTATAGTGAAAGTAGTTGTCTTTGTCTTCAGCCTTGAAAGTCAATTTGTCTTCTTGTGCCGAAAGTTGAAATAATGATTATTACAGGTGAAATAGTGAAACTAGCTGTCTTCTGCACCGAAAGTAATTCTGTCTTCTTGTGCCGAAAGGTGAAATATTTTTGAAGTGATTGTCAAATGTTGGAAATTAGTCATCACGCGATTTTGAGGGATATTCTGGTGAATTATGTCCAAATATGTTATTGTAAAGATCAGAGTCTTTAGCAGAGTTCTCTGATTCTTCAGTTGAATCATTGTTGCCTTATCCTGGGTGTATTTTCTCAGCAGTTGAATCAAGTCTTTCTTCTTTAGTCCTTGGAGTGGGGATTTCTTTTTGGAATTGGAAGATGATGAACTGTCTGAATCTTTTGAATGATTCTTCTTGGCTGATGAAGATGATGGATTAGTCTTCTTCTGTTTTGAAGGAGAATCTGTTGGAGATATTTCTTGAGAAATTGGATGATTTGGTAAAGCAATTTTTGAAGTTAGAGAAGGAAATTCTTCAGTACTTTGGAGGTATGGGGCAATCCGAGGAAAATATATGAAAATATGTGAAATGATGTCTTCAGTGTAAGGATATTTATCCCACCATTTGACAAAAAATTGGCGTACTAAGATATCTCCCATTTTTTCATATTTTCATTTAAAAATCCAAGGGAACTTGTATCTTTTGCAAAGGTGAAGCAAGTAATGTACTTTTGAATTATACTTGTCCATCTTTGGTGAATTAAAAATGTGAAAATGATTGATAGTAGGTTGAAGACTATTGAGAAATATTTATAGAATTGAGCCGAACCGGTTCCACCATCTTTGGAACCAAACAGGAAAATTGTGTTTGCATTTTTTGTCTCTCATTCTAGTTCGGCCAAGGACCTGATAACTGGAATGAGAGGTGACAAAACCGGTCAAATGCTAAAATATTAAAGCAAATATGCTTAAATTAAAAGATTCTTCATTGAAAATAATACTTACAAAATTATAAAGGAAATTGGGGAAATGAGAATACAAAGAGGAGGTTTAAACTTTTGGGAAGTAGTAGGGCTCAAAAGTATAGGTTCTTAGCTTCCAAGTTCAGCCATCTCAATGAAACAAGATCTCCTTTTATAGAAGAAAGAGTTGCCTTTACAAGAATCACGAATAACATAATAAAAGAAATCACAAGTAAAATAGTGAATAGGAATCACAAGTGGTATAGTGAAAGTAGTTGTCTTCCAGCCTTGAAAGCCATTTTGTCTTCCAGCCTTGAAAGCTATTTTGTCTTCTTATGCCAAAAGTTGAAGTAATGAGTATCAGAGGTGAAATAGTGAAAGTAGCTGTCTTTCTGCACCGAAAGTAATTCTGTTTTCTTGTGCCAAAAGTTGAAATATTTTTGAAGTGATTGTCAGCTTGTGTTGATGCTGGGAATCATCCACCAACCAATTTTGGGGGATATTCTGGTGAATCATCTCCAAATATGTTGCTATAAGGATCAGAGTATTTTGCAGAGTTTTTTGATTCTTCAATTGAATCAAGTCTTTCTTCTTCAGTCCTTGGAGTGGGGATTTTTGGACTTGGAAGATGATGATCTGTTTAAATATTTTGAATTATTCTTCCTGGCTAATGAAGATGATAGAGTAGTCTTCTTTTGCTCTGAAGGAGAATCTTTTGGAATTACTTCTTGAGAGATGGGATAATTTGGTAAAGCAATTTTTGAAGTAGGAGAAGGAAATTCTTTAGTACATTAGAGATTTGGGGCAATCGGAGGAAAATATCTGAAAATATGTGAAATGATGTCTTCAGTGTAGTGATATTTATCCCACCATTTGATAAAAAATTGGCGTACTAAGATATCTCCCATCTGTCAATATTTTTATTAAAAAATCCAAGGGAACTTGTATCTTTTGCGAAGGTGAAACAAGTAATGTAATTTTGAACTATGCTTGTCCATCTTAGATTTTCAATATATGTCTATGTTATCTGAGCTATATTTTTATTATTTGATTGACAAGTTAATTCATCTAGTAATAACTCTTCTTGTTTCTATTGCTACTACTAAGCAAGCATTTTTTACCATGAAACTTATAAAAATAAAATTGTGTACTCGATTGGAAGATGAGTCTCTAGTAGATTATTTGCTAATTTATATTAAGAAAGAAACTGCTAAGAATTCATTTTAGAGATGATAATAGATAAATTTTATTACATAAAATATTGTTGTCGATCTAAATTTGCAAGGAAAATTCTTTGCTGCTATTTTATTTGATTTGATTTTTATAATGACCTCTAGCAAACTATGAAAACCCTAAAGAAAAATATCTTTTTTTTTAAGTAATATCATAATACTTTATTAATCTCAACTCTAAGAGGATACAATATTACAATCTGGTCTAACAACCAGTACAACTGAGTCCTCAACTAGCTCTAAAGAATCCTTAGCTAGACAGTGAGTAAAACCATTGTCATTTCTCTTTGTATGTAGAACTTTCCATTGCTTTAGTTTTGATAGCTACACTATAGTATTTGTCCATATCATGCCCACTCTAGTAATTCCCTAAACCACCTATAAGCAGGCTCCTTCCAGGATGACAGAATCAAAGTGTAGTGTAGAGGCCATCACAATAGCATACTAACCACCTACTAATTATGCCAGCAGTGGGTCCATGAAACCAGGTTTAGAGAACTTCTTAGTTGCCAAAATAGTATTGTCGAAGTCTCTTGCCACCAATCCTATGCCAATTCTGCCCATCCCATCACTCAAAGCAGCATCCCAATTGATCTTGATGAGTCCTGCAGGAGAAAGTTCCCAGTTTATGATTTTGTTAGGGGGCTTGGCGTTGGTGACTAGGGATTTACTCTAAGCAGATGTAAAATCTTTTAAAGACTTAGCAGAGTTCTTAACCACCTAAGTAAGGTAAACAAAGGAGCCTTCAAATACCATTCTGTTCCTTTTAAGCTAGATGTTTCTAATTGACACCACAAAGAGTGTCAAAGAATTCTGATCACAGTCGGCACTAAGCCTCTCAGAAATTTCTTTAAAGTTGTTTGACCTTAGGGAACTTTTTTGGGAAACAGTAGACCCTTGGCACTACACTTCCAATGCTGAACTACAGCTCCAAAGAGCATGAGCACTGATTCCACTTCATTACAATAGATAAGACATGGAGTAGAGTGAACTATCTTTTTCTTAAACAAATTTAATTTAGTGGGAAGAGATTCAAGGTAGACCCTCCATACAAATTGTTTAGTAGCACTAGGGATCTTTAGGTACCAACATTTTGTCCACTTGTGAAGTTGTCAATAGCCTACTGAAGGTTGGCCCTTAGCTATCTCAAGCAGATCCTTCTGCAAATTATAGGAGCTTTTAATAGAAAAATTGCCATCCTTGGTTCTCCACCATGTAAGCTTGTCTCTCACTCCAGTGGAACTAATAGAGAGTTTTTGAATAATTGCTGCAGTCTCAAGCCCAAAGAATAAGCAACCCTCTATCCCATTGATTGCTTTCCTTATTGAGAAGGTGCCACTGTTGCCTGTTCATGCAAAATATTCACTTGAGATTGGACCATATAACTAGTTGGTTGGGGCAACCATCCATGTTTCCAAATCTTATGTTCTATCCATATCCTACCCCATAGAAAGAGCCAATTTCAATCAAGTCTCTAGCTGCACAAAGGCTCCTCTAGATAAAAGAGGGCCTATGTGCCACCTTAGCCTTTATAAATTGAGAAAAGGGAAATATTTACCCTTTAGGACTCGAGCTGCTAGTGATTCTGGGAATCGGAGAAGTCTCCATCCTTGTTTGGCCAGGAGTGCCAAATTGGAACTTTCTAGATCAAAAAAATCCATACCTCCAAGTTCTTATTTTGCCTTCCCCATTTGACCTCATGAGATTTATTGTATTTTATTTTTCTACTACTGGTGCCCTCATCAATATTGATGCATCACCTTATTAATTTCTTTTAGAAATGATTTAGAAAGTTAGAAAACCCCATGCAGTAAGTGGTAGGGCTTGGATCACTGCCTTTAAGATCCTGCCTGAGAAAGTGCCTTGGTCTTCCAGTTGCTAATCTTGCTTCTAACCCTATCCAAGATACCTTTAATATCATCATACCTAGACATCCCAATTAGAGCAGGGAGTCCAAGGTAATTTTTATAGTAATTTGTTGATCAGGTAACAACAAGTCTCGATAGGTATTCCTTGGTCTTTTCTCTTGTGTTTGCACTAACATAGATGGGTGTTTTCATCATGTTCAACTTCTGTCCCAAGGCTACTTCATAAAGAGTAAGGAGGCTATGAATTTTAGACCATTCTATGGAATTAGCTCTACAAAAGAGTAGGCTATCAACTGCAAAAAAATAATTCATTAATGCTCAACCTTCCACTCCCTATAGGGAAACCATGAATAATATTTACATTTTTAGCATGATTTAGCAAACAATTCAAAACATTAGCAACTAAAAAAAATGATAAGGGGAAAAAGGATCCCTTATCTAATGCCTCTAGAGGGTACAAAGTTGCTTTGAGGAGTTCCATTGATTAGAATTGAATAAGAAACAGAAGCAATGCAATTCATGACTAGCTTTATCCATTTGTCCTTGAATCCCATCTCCTCTCTCACCTTCCCTTAAAAATAACTATTTCCCTCAATCATAAGCCTCATTCATGTCTAGTTTAGCTGTCATGTGACCTTGCTTCTCTTTCTTTTTAATTGACATTGGAATGCAAGGCTTCAAAGGCCACGATGACATTATCCAAGATCATTCTCTCTAGTATAAAAGCACTTTGGGTAGGAGGATGATTTTGGGTAGTATACCCTTCATCCTATTTGCAAGAACTTTGGAAATCACTTTATAGAGCACATTACACAAAGATATTGGCCTAAAATCCTAGACATTTTGAGGGGTTTTCAATTTGGGAATTAATGCAATGAAGGTGTCATTTATATGGCTTATGTCCCCCCATGGTTCAAGACCTCCAAAATTGCTTTTGTGACATCATGGCCCACAATATTTTAGTGAGATTGATAAAATATAGGTGGAAATCCATTTGGGCAGGTGAGCCCAGTGGATTCATTTGGAACAATGCATCCTTCACTTCTACTACTGTAAATTGTTGTGACTGTGAATCATTCATGTCCCTGTCCACTCTTTGCTACACAAGCCTCAAACATGCTTCAAGGTTAGAGGACTTAGATGAAGAGAAAAACTCCTGGTAATACTGTGAAAACAAATAAGAGATGTCCTCCAATATTAACCTGCCCATCCTCTTAAACCAACTCTTTGGTTAGCACATCGATGGAAATACCTTGTGTTACTATCTCCATCTTTGATTCATGCCTGTTTTGCCCTTTACTTCCATTTAAGGTTATCTTCCCCAAGCATTACATCAATTTCTTGTTGTAGAGTCTTTATAGCCATTGTATTAGCACTTGTGTTGGAGCTTTGCAGCATAGAGAATTGTTTAAGCTTGGCCCGAGCTTTCTCTTTATATTGCCTAAGAGTAGTCCTGGTCCATTGTGATAGTGAGTCCTTGCATCTCTGCAACCCTTTCTAAACTGACCTTAACTCAATTCCATCTATGTTAGAAACTTGGGACCAGCTAGCATCAATAATTATGTGGAATTCCTCCTTTAGATTCCAATTAGCATCGAATCTAAAGACCCTATCTTTGCAGCCTACTTCATGATTCAGTTTCGTCCCCCCCTTATTCATGAATAATAGAAGTGGACTATGGTCGGATGTTTGAGCAGTAAGAGCATTCACACTTCAATTGGGATAAAGGTCAGACCATAGTAAATTTTCCAAGGCTCGGTCCAGTCTCTCCTTAGTAAATTGGGTACCCTTTTAGTTATTGCACAAAGTACATTTAGGTCCATCATAGCCTAAATCACTCAATCCACATAATTTCAAATTTAGTCTAAAGTCCTCCATTTGGTGGTAGGGTTTTCTAGTTGCCCTATAAGGGTTTTCTAGTTGCCCTATATTTTTCAAATTGAAGCATTATCTCATTAAAATTCCCAAAATAAGTCCATGGTTTGTTCTCTTTAAATTGTAACAACCTAAGTAAATTCTAATTTCCTCCTCTATGTGTTGTATTGGGGTCACCAAAAAACCAGAGAGTAGACCTCCTGCATATTAACTTCAGGTTTAAAAGACATAGAAATATGGTGTTAAGATTATGATTTACAAGAGAAACGATCATTGCTATGCCACAAAAAGGCTAACCCACCACTATGTCCTCTACTGTCCGCCACAATACTGCAATCATAGCCCACCATGTTTTGCATGTTCTCCACCTTGCTCCTCCCACACTTAGTCTCCATGAAGAACAAAAATCTGGGACACTTACAGTTCACTCAGAAGTGAAGTCCTCGAACTGTCAGGAGGTTTTCAAGCCCCGGACAGTTCCAACTAAGGCCAATTATGACTATTGGTAGAGTTGCAAAGCAGCCTTTACCGACTCATTGTCACCACTGTTTAGAGAAAAATCATGATCAACTAATTTTTTCTTTTTAGTGGAACTTTGATGATCCATTAGAAAACCTGTTCCCTTCCTCTTGAGCTCCCTTGGAGTAGTGACCACTGCCATTAAGCCTAGGTGATTTACCTCCTTAGCCTTCCTTTTTCACATGGCACCCTTCCTACTTTTAATTGATCCCACACCTCCATTTGGCAGGGATAGGGTAGGGGACACATTTTATCTTGAGAGGTCACATAAGTAAGACTAACTTGCAAGGTCTGCTAAAGATTCATCTCTATAAAGCAGGAGAGCCCCCCACCTTTTGACTCCACGGACTTCTCAATAGGTAATCTATCTCTCTACAGTTTTCCATACAGTCTTTTGCAGGAAGTCCACCTGATAATTCCTTTTTAAGGAAAGAAGCAGACTCTAGGCAATTTGTCCCCTCTCTGACCTGGTCCGAAGCTTGTTTCATTTCTCCTAAGAAATTAGCCTTAATTGAAGAAATTGGTTGAACCTCTTCGTGACTTTTTTCTTACTCAACATGCTTACCAAAATTAGCTTCATCCCTACTATTACCAGGAATTTCAATTTGTCGCCACCTTTCTCGGTTGTTATAGTCTGTTTCGCTAGCATACCTTCTAAAATCAAAGATCTTTGAGTTATTGGTTGTGCTCGAAGCCATGACCCATACTACAACTATTTCTGGTCGTCCCCTGAGTATTTGCTCTTAGTTTGTTGCATCCCTTTCCTTTATGACAAAGAGTATCACAGAGAAAACAGAAGGCCTGGAGCCACTCATATTTGAAGGAAATCTAGAACTTTTGGTCATTCAACTGCAACCACTTTCCACTCAGCAATGGCTTAAGTGCACTGCAAATCTAGTCCTCATGCATTTACCCCAGGCTCTTCCATTGGAATCAACTTCTATTATAATGACAGGGCCAATAGATGAGCAGAACTAAGCACCAATTTTTTCTGACATTGCTGTCCAAGGCATCCAATGTAGTTAACCCAAAAACGTTCATATAAAAATTGGATGGCAGTGAGCAGGACACCTTCATCTTTTTCTTGAAGGGATACGATATTTCTATCAAAGAACTAGGGTCTTCCACTAAGAACCCTTTCTTTATTAGCGAGCTTTTCAAACTCTATCAGAAACTTCTACTCCCCCAACTCTTTGAACTGCACCCAACCTTTTACTCTCCATACTTGAGACATAGTCACTCTAGAGGCCTCATTGTTAAGACTCTTTTCTACCATAATCCACCCAACTATGCAGAACTTACCCCGTTAAGTCACCTTCCTTGATACCTTCCATTAGAACTTTGAAAATAGATGTCTTCTCCGATGATAGGTTAAGGTTTTTCCATTGCTTTGCTAGTTCCTCCTTTTCTATCTCGTCACACTTCATGCAAAATAATTAATACTCACTCACGTAAGAGACTCGGGACATCCCCACACACAATGACAAACCTACATTGGGGCTGGCCCCCCCAAATTTGTTTCAAAACTTAAAATAGTTTCTCAAAATTTTCTTAAAATTTACAATATCCACTAAATTTTATTTATAATTTCATATATAGAGAAATTGGCCCTCCCAAAAAATTTATAATTTTTCTTATTCCCATATGCATTCTAAAATTTTATTAAATTTTAATATACATAAAAATGTCTCTTTCTATGACCCTTAAATTTTGTATAATTGTCATATATTATCTCTTTTTTAGGATGTGGCTACACTAAAATTAAATTAAACAATAAACTATTAACATTTACCCCAATTTTATATTATACACTATTGAATTTCATAATATAGAATCTAAATTGAGAATACCAAAAAAATCGTTTAAGATTGATGATTTATATAAAAAATAGTGGAGATGATTTATCCATTAAACTTCATCGAATAAGAAAAAGTTTATTTAAAGTTTTATTTGTATGATTCTATACTTAATGTGACACCAAAATGAATAAATTTTACATTATATTTGATCAAGTAGCTTAGATTTTAGAATGAAGAATGACATTTTAAAACATCATTTGATAATTTTTACGAAGAAAATAAATTTTAAATATTTTATATTTACAAAAATAATAATAGATGAATATTACTCTTTAAAACAGATATTAAGTGTGTTTTTATGTTATTTGAAAAATTATCAAAATTTAATTTTATATATGCTTTGTGATTTTATAATATTTTTTTACATTTTACATAAATGTCTCGTGTGATAGAAAAATTGGCCCCCTTAAGAAAAATTGTTGGTCCGCCACTACCCACTCATGTAGGGAGACTAAAACCTCACTCTACCTCTAGAGAGAAATAGGAGGACTTGAGATCTAAAAAAATTATATTATAGGATGATTTATTGATATATATTTTTTGTATAAAATCTTATAATGTATGATTATTATTTTTTATATAATCACGTACAAAAAACATATATTACTTATACTCATACACATATATTATATACTTTATCAATCTGCCTTCTAATATCCAATATTAATTCTGCCCTAATGCATGCATACGTGTAATTAGTAATTTAAATTAAGTTGATCGAGGATTCCAATTTAATTAGCTTTTACTTTATCGCCTGATGTATTTGGCGCAGACTCGCAGTGGATAATTTCTAAATCAGCGGCTACTTTTTAGCCCTAGATTATTCTCAATAAGAATTTGAGCCCATGCAAATGGCCTTGGAAATTATGTGTCAAACAATCGATCTAGCTGGCCATTGAACACTGTTGTAGATGTGTCGAAGTGATATGATTATAGTTTTCTCTCATTTCTCTAGAGAAGTCTAGTGAGGTGGAAGAATTCCTTCATTCGATGGAAGGTATCTTTGCCAAGGGCTAGTTCTAGAAGCTAGGGTTTCATGTGTCGAGTCCAAGTCACAATTGAAGCTTGAGGAGCACGGACAAATTGACAAATGGCAGACGACCTATCAAGCTTATGGGGAAAACTCTCGCTCACAGAGGAGGAAAGGTATGAAGTTGTAATTACGAGGAAGGAGGTTAACAAGACTTTGGAAAGGGGTAACCTTTGTCTAGTAGGGAAGATAATAGCAGGAAAAAAAATAGAGAAGCTTTTAAAAGCACGATGTTGAAGGTGTGAAAATTTTGTGATGCAATTTAGATAATTAAGGTGAGGAAAATTTGTATGTGTTTGAATTTCAATCTGAGGCGAACTTGAGTAGATTGTGGAACGGACAGCCATGGTTGTTTGATATGAATATGGTTTGCATGAAACCCTTTGATGGATTGACTCAACCGACAGAGATGGATTTTTCCCATACAGCTTTATGGGTTGTATGAACAAAAATGTTGGTCAACAGATAGGATCCTCCATTGGTACAATTATAGACATCGAAGTTGATAATGATGGAATTTGTTGGGGGAAACATGTTCGAGCACTAATTGAAGTAGATATCACAAAGCCGGTGCCATGAGGAAAGCTAGTTGACATGCTTGGCCAAAGAGGTTTTGTGATATTCAAGTACGAACATCTTCCTCGAGTCTGTTTTGCTTGTGGAACAATTAAGCATGGTTCCGTAGGATGTGAGGCACAAGACATGCAATTGGAGGTAAAATCGCTCCTCTATCCAACAGTATGGCTCTTGGTTACAAGCCACAAGCACTGCCACAAGTTCTAGCTATGGTAGTACTTCTGGGTAATCAAATGCTAGCAATCCCAAATATGGCAGAAAGGAAGAATTGATGATAAATAGGCTTCTCAGTTAGTTTATGGAGTGTAGTGGGGTTGAAGGAATGAAATTCCAGTAGGCAAGTCCACAAGAAGGAACTACTGAGAGCAAGGTAGGAGAACAACAAGCCATTGAAATTCCTTTATTAACTCTCCATGAAGAGCCAAAGAAGTTGATAAAGGAATCATTTAATGTTTCCTCCACCTATTCTTATGTGCAAGATTCTATAGCCATGGATCATAATACTTTGGAAGAGAACTTTAATCTTCTACCCCAACAGAATCTTGTCAATCTCCCAGAGAGTGCATCTAAAACCAATGTCAAAAAATTGAAGAGGAGAGCTAGAGGTCCTAATCCTGCAAAAGAAACAATTATGGAGCAAAAGGCTACCAGAAAGAGGAAATCTAGAGAAGACATGTCAGTAGACCCTGTAGAGAACCTGCCAGCCACTAAAGGGAAGAAACAGGTAGTGGCATCTCACTTGAATATATCGACAAAGGTTGCAAACTAGCCCCATCGGAATCAATAAGGCTTATAAGCTAGAACTACCAAGGGCTTGGAAACCCTCAGACAATTAGAAACATTAGCTGTTTAATTAGGGTACATGAGCCTAGCATTTTTTTTTTAATGGAAACAAAAATGTATAAAAAAATAGTTAGATAATATGAAGTATAGGTTGGGGTATACATGTATGATAGGGGAAGAAGGTGTAGGTAAAGGTGGGGGACTAGTTTTATTTTGGAAAGAAGAGATCAAACTTAGGATCCACTCTTACTCTCATAGGCATATTAATGCTTGGGTGGATAAGACATGATTTTCTTGGATATTGACATGTTTATATGGAAATTCTGAAATCGAAAAGAGACATGAAGACATGAGGGCTGGGATATTCTGAAGTACCTGTAATAATTATCTCCTAAAAATAGGCTTTGTTTAAGAGATTTTAATGAAATTCTATATCAAAATGAGAAGTTTGGTGGAGCTCTCAAGACTGAAAAATAGATGGCTTGCTTCCGAGAGGTTTTAAAAACTTGCAAGTTAAAGGACCTGGGCTTTATTAGAGGCAAGTTTACATGGTCAAACATGAGGGATGGCCATTCTATTACAAAAGAAAAGTTAGATCGAGCAACTGCCACTTCTGAATGGTGTGAGGCTTTTGGTGGATGAGAGGTACAGGTTTTACCTTCCTTTGCATCATACCATTGTCCTATCATAGTGATTGTTAATCAGCAGAGGGAAAGTATGCCAAGTAGACCTAAGGTGAACAGATATGAAGACAAATGGTCACTGCATACAGACCATGCAAAGTAACTAACAAAGGTGTGGCAGTAGCAAGGACCTACTTGCAATGGGTTAAACGAAGTGAGTAGAAAACTTGAGTATGGCTTGCAGACTTGAAATAGTGGAGTAACAAAAAAGGATTTCAGGAGAAGGCATGCTTAGAATAGAAAATAAGAAGATTGCAAGTGTTACAACAATCTATCACAGCAACTACAATTGAGGAACTAAAAGCTCTTCAGATGGACATTGATGACATGCTTGAAAGAGGCCATATTAAATGGAAACAACGAGCTAAAGAAACATGGCTTCAACAAGGAGATAGAAATACAAGATACTACCATTTATGTACTTCTCAAAACAGAAAGAGGAATCAGATTTTGAAAGTGGAGGATGAGACAGGTAGAAGTTGGATGAAGCTTAAATAGATAGGGGCTGCCTTCACCAACTATTTCAGGCGACTTTTTACTACATCAAATCCTAGCAATTTAGATGATGCATTGCAGGTAACCAATCAAACAGACGCACAATAGATAAATGATATTCTATTAGCCCTTTATACAAGAAAAGAAAACAAGATGGCCGTTTTCCAAATGGAGTTGTATAAATCTCTTGGGCTAGATGGGTATAGTGCCTGCTTTTTTCAAAAACGCTGGCATCTTGTGGGAGATGAGGTAACTAATGCTATCCTCTCTTTCTTACACTCAGAATCTGATCTGGCAGTCGTCAACTTTACTTATTTAGTGATGATCCCAAAGACAAAGCATCCTGTGCATACTGATTATAGACCCATAAGTTTATGTAATATGAAATACAAGATAATCACTAAACTTTTGGCCAATAGGCTGAAACAGATTTTGCCATCCATTATTTCCCATAATTAGAGTGCATTTGTAACTGGAAGACTTATCTCAAATAATATTCTCATTGCTTATGAAACTCTCCATACAATGAGAACTAAGCTTCATGGGCAAAATGGTTACATGATTTTGAAACTAGACATGAGTCAAGCTTACGACAAAAAAAAAATGAATTTAAAAAAAAAAAAGCAATGCTAAAGATGGGTTTGCTGGAAAGTGGACAGATCTGATAATGAGATGCATAACTTCATCCTCATTTTATGTTCTACTTAATGGCGGTTCCCCAAGAAGTATTTACATCCACTAGGGAATTAAGACAAGGATGCTCGTTATCCCCATTCTTATTCATAATCTATTATGAGATTTTAACTACCCATATCCAACAGGAAAAATAAAGAAAGCTTCTTTCTAGAGTTCCACTTGCAAGGGGAAAGATTTGAATAAGTCACTTACTATTCGCAGATGACAACTTAGTGTTTTATAGAGCAAACATAGCTGAATGGGTGCAATTAAATCAGATACTTTGCTGCAATGAAGAAGCCTCAGGACAAAGGCTAAACAGGGAAAAAATTTCCTTATTTTTTTAGCAACAACACAAAGCACCAAATAAGGGAGTTCATCAAGCAAGTGGCTAGTTTGAGAGTACAATCAAACATGGAAAAGTATTTAGGTTTGCCATCCTTCATTGGCAGATCACGTATGAATGCTTTTCAGGGCTTTGTTGAAAATATTGCAAAGAGAATAGAGAATTGGAAGACTAAGTTCCTATCACAGGTTGGAAATGATATATTGATCAAAACAGTCCTCCATGCTATTCCAACATATAGCATGTCTGTTTTTCAGCTCCCTAAAATCCTATGCAGCAGACTAAACTCAATGATAGCGGATTTATGGTGGGGTAATCAAGATAAAATAGCAAAAACTCAATAGAAAAGTTGGGACATTTGAGTACCGATAAAACAAATGGAGGACTTGGTTTTAGGAATCTCTCTAGTTTCAACAAGGAAATTTTGGCCAAACAAGTATGAAGCATGCTTGTTAACCTAGATTCACTCTCAGCAAAAGTTTTAAAGGCCATTTACTTTCCTCATTCTTCCATTCTTCAAGCTAATCTTGGAACAAGACCTTCTTTCAAATGGAGGAGTTTACACTCAACCATTAATTCAGTGGATAAGGGAATGATATGGAGGCTGGGAAATGGGGGAAGTGTTATGGTGTGGAAGGACGAATCGCTGCCAACTGAAGGATTGGGAACTATACAAAGTCCTATGAGAATCTTGTCAGAAAATGCAATGGTAGACAGCCTGATTGATAAACAACAAAAGTGGTGGAATCTTCAACTACTCAACCATATTTTTTGGGAAGAGGAGGTTCAAGAAATACTGAAACTTCATATTTCCCAGACTAATGCATCTGATAAGGTAGTATGGAAGTACACTGAAAATGGCTACTTCTCGGTCAGAAGTGCCTACCATTTAAGTCAACAAATGGAATGTAATCATAAGAGGGAAACATCCTTCAGAGGTGTGTTTAATGAGAAGTGGAACAAAATTTGGCAATTGCAGACAACTAATCAAGTTAAAGTCTTCATGTGGAGGGCGTGTATTGATGCTTTACCTACAAAGAAAAATTTGTGTAAGCAAAAAATCATCTTAGATCCACTATGTCTTGTAAGCAATCAACAAGAAGAAACATCAGGTTATATTCTATGGGCATGTCCATATGCACAAGATATTTGGATGCTTGATAGTAAATTGATTCAAAAAGCAAATGCAATCGAAGATGATTTTGGAGGTATTTTCATGAATATCCTCAACAGAGTAGGTAAGATAGAAGTATGTATATTTGTTGAAATAGCCAAAGCCTTGTGGAATAGAAGGAATAAGATGCTTTTTTAAGACACTTTCCTTTCTCCAAATGTGTTGTTCAAGTAAGCAGTTGAAGCTAATAAACTGTTTCAAACAATACAGAGGAGGCAACTGAGCATTAGACACACTGTCACACAGCAGTGGAATCCACATTGGAGAGCTCCTCCTCGAGATTGGATTAAAATAAACTGGGACATTGCCATTAGAACACCTGGAGACAGAATTGGGATAGCTGTTGCGGTAAGAGATTTTAGGGGGGACATCATTCTCACTTTAATGAAAGCTTTGACTTTTTGTTCACAACCAGTAGTAGTTGAAGCAAGAGGGCTAGTAACTATTGCTAAACTGTGTACAGAACTAGGATTACAAAATGTTACGTTTGAAGGGGACTCAAAGCAGGTTGTGATGGCTCTGCAAAGTAAGATGCCAACTGTTGAGAGATGGCTTGAATTCTGGTCTGCCTAGTATTTTCGCTTGACTCTCGCTCGACGTACAGCTCGAGCGAGATTCAACCCGAGACTTCGCTCGACTCTCGCTCAACATCCATCTCGAGCAAGATTCAGACAGAGATTTCGTGAGACCCTCGCTTGACATCTAGCTTGAACGAGTCTGACCTAGAAGTGTTCGCTCGAGCGAAAGTTACTCTCGCTCGAGCGAGATCGAATTAATATAAATATTGTGGACTTCATTTTGTACGAATGCAAGAAGAACCTCATTTGCTCTGTTTTCGCCCCGAAGAATAGAGATCACTTCCAAGCTTGATTTCTTCTCCATTTCTTGAGTGATTGAGTGTAAACACGTAAGATTGAGTGTATACACATGAGGTGAGTGATTTCTTTGTAAGAAACTGTTAATTCTCTCTCTCTATACTCCATTTGCTTATAGTGAAACTTTGAGACCAACCCTACAGTGGATGTAAGCTCAGTTGAGCTGAACCACTTAAATCTTGTATTCTTTGATTTTTTTACTTCTCTTTGTTGCTACCGCTGCATTTAATTCTTCATATCTATTGTTTCTTTTATCAGTTTATTCCTAACAAATTGGTATCAGAGCAATTTACTCTGTGAAGATTAGAAGGGATAGCCACAACAAGATTTGAAGTAGAGAAGTTTGATGGACAGAACATCTTCAGTTTGTCGCGCTTGAAGATGAAGGTGTTGCTACGTTAGCAGGGGTTGTTCAAACTTCTAGAAGAAAGGTCTGCTGATTCTCCTATACCATCTAAGGATGATTAAGAGAAGGTACACAACACTATCCTATTATCATTATTTGATGGAGTATTAAGAGAGGTAGCTGAGGAAGAGACTGCTGATGGTCTCTAGAATAAGCTTGAGAGCTTGTACATTAAGAAATCTCTTACTAATCGGTTGTATTTGAAACGACGGTTATACACTTTTAAAATGAGTGAGGGTTATTCGATTATTGAACACTTAGATGAGTTTAACAAGATTGTTATGGATTTTAGAAATGTTGACATTAAGCTTGATGATGAAGATCAAGTTTTAATTGTTTTGTGTTCATTACCTACATCATTTGAGAATTTTGTGAATTCCATGTTATATGGAAAAGATACCATCTCCTTAGTGGTTGTGAAGTCATTTTTAAACTCGAAGGAGTTTAGGAGCAGGTACAGTGATAAGGATCGTGGAAGTCAAGCCAGTGGTTTGATCGTCAATGATTCCTCCAACTGAGGAAGATCTAGTGAAAATGGTTCAGAGAAGAGTAGAGGCAAGTCTCGGGGAAAGTCGAAGTCGAAGTCCAACAAGAAAAATGTCAAGTGTTATTACTGCAAGAAGTTTAGACATTATAAGAGTGAGTGTACTAAGCTGAAGAAGAAGGAGAAATCCACAAGTTCCTCTAATGCCGTCAATGTTGCTAACGAATCTGATGGCTCTGAAGTTGTCCTGGCAATTACTGACTCTAGCAGTCGTTTTAGTGACAAGTAGGTTATGGACTCAACTTACACTTTTCACATGTGTCCTAAGAGGGACTGGTTCATGACTTATGAACCAGTCAACTGTGATTTTATTTTATTGGAAAATGACATGGTTTGTAAAATTGTAGGACTTGGCTCAGTGAAGATAAAGATGTTTGATGGGATTGTTAGGATATTGTCTTATGTTCGGCACATTCCAGACTTGAAGAAGAATCTTATCTCCATGGGGACTCTTGATTCTTTAGATTGCAAGTACACGGGTAAAGGTGGAGTACTGAAGGTCAGCAAAGGCTCCATGGTTGTTATTAAAGGAGATAAGACAGATGGCCTTTATTTCCTACAGGGCAGTACAGTCAGCGGTAAAGATGTAGTGTCTGTATCTGATGATTAAGATTCAAATGTCACTCGTCTATGGCATATGAGACTGAGCCATATGAGTGAGAAAGGGATGTCTATCCTCAGTAAGCAAGGGTTGTTAAGAGGCGAGAATACGGGTAAATTTGACTTGTGCGAGCACTGTGTATTTGGAAAACAATGTAGGGTCCAGTTTGCTACAGGGGTCCACAGGACTAAAAGTACAATGATTATTATTCACGGAAACTACTTACTTACTTTCATTGATAATTATTCACGGAAGGTATAGGTTTATTTTCTGAAACAAAAAAGTGATGTCTTCAAAAATTTTAAGTAGTGGAAAGTTCTGATTGAAAACCAAACAGGCAAGAAGATTAAATGGTTTTGGACTGACAATGGAATGGAATTTTGCAGATGTGACTTTGATGAGTTCTACAAAAATGAAGGGATTGTCAGACATCGTACAGTTAAACATACTCCACAACAAAATAAGGTAGTTGAACGGATGAACTGAACCTTGCTAGAGAGAGCACGCAGTATGCTCTCAAATGCCAGCTTGTCTAAGGACTTTTGGGCGGAAGCAGTCAACACAGCCTGTTTTCTGGTCAACCATTCTCCATCCATGGCTATTGGTCTGAAGACACCTAATCAGGTATGGTCTGATGCACCTAGTGATTATTCAAATTTGAGAATTTTTTGTTGTCCTACTTACTTTCATGTTAATAATGGTAAGCTAGAATCAAAGGCAAAGAAATGCATATTTGTGGAATATGCTACTAGGGTGATCAAGGGATATAGGTTGTGGTATACTGATCCCAAATCACCCAAATTCATGATTAGCAGAGATGTTGTTTTTGATGAAAAATCTATGCTTAATCCAAGAAATGAGCCTATGGTGTCTATAGGTGAGAAGGTTGAGAAGGTGGAGCTACAGGCTCAAGCTCCACAGAGAATGCCACTTAACTCTCATGATCATGCTATAGCTGATGAGCATGATTCTGATTCTGAGATGAAACACAAGTTGAGTAACAGTATAGTATAGCTACTGGTAGATAGAGGAGGCAGATCAGACCACCTCAAAGATATGCTCAAGCAGACATGGTAATGTATGCACTTGCTATAGCAGAAGCAATTGTTGGGCAGGAGCCTTTTAATTACTTAGAGGCTGTTAAGAGTACCAAGTCTGCACGGTGGTGTTTAGTTATGTCTGAAAAGATTGAGTCTCTTCACAAGAACCAAACATGGGATTTGGTTAAGTTACCAGCGAAGACGAAGGTTGTTGGCTGCAAATGGGTCTTCAAAAGAAAAGAGGGAATCCAGTCTGAGACAGATGCAAGATACAAGGCACTCCTAGTTGCTAAGAGCTACAGTCAAAGAGAGGGGATCGACTTCAATGAAGTGTTTTTCCCAGTTGTAAAACACAATTCAATCAGAGTTTTACTTGCCATCACGGCTTTGTATGACTTAGAGCTACAGCATCTTGATGTGAAAACAACGTTTCTACATGGCGAGCTTGATGAGACTATTTATATGCGTCAGCTAGAGTCATTCATTGTTGAAGGCAAAGAGGACCGAGTGTGCAGATTGAAGAAGCTTTTGTATGGTTTGAAGCATTCGCCTAGGCAATAGTATAAATGTTTTGATTTGTTTATGATTGATCATAGTTATTTGAGGAGTAGCTATGATTGTTGTATTTATCATAAACAATTGCCTGATAAGTCTTTCATTCACTTATTATTTTATGTTGATGACATGCTTATAGCTGCTAAAAGCATGGTTGATGTTGAAATGAGTTTGAAATGAGTTTGAGATGAGTTTGAGTTTGAGATGAAATGAGTTTGAAATGAAAGATTTAGGTGCTGCTAAAAAAATTTTGGGAATGGAAATTCACAAGGATAGGAAAGCTGGAAAGTTGTACTTGTCCCAGAGAAAGTACATAGAAAAGGTTCTTGACAGGTTTAGAATGTCTACTTCCAGACTTGTAAGTACGCCGTTGACGTTGCATTTCAGGCTTTTAGTTTCCCTATCTCCCCAGACAAATGAGGAGGAACAGTTCATGGCAAGAGTTCCTTACTCTAGTGCAGTTGGCAACATTATGTATGCCATAGTTTCTACCCGTCCAAATATTTCACAGGCAGTGAGCGTAGTTAGCAGATACATGGCTAAACCTGGTAGAGCTCACTAGCAAGCAGTGAAATGGATTCTGAGGTACTTGAAGGAAACCTAGCATATTGGCTTGATATTTGATAGAGATGTTCATCTTAGTTCTAATGTTGTTGGATTTGTTGATTCTGATTTTGCTGGAGATTTAGATAAAAGAAGATCATTGACAGGTTATGTGTTCACTTTATGCGATTCTGCTATTAGTTAGAAAACAACACTTCAATCAACTATTGCTTTCTCAATTACGGAGGCAAAATACATGGCAGCAGCTGAAGCTGTCAAGGAAGCCATTTGGGTAAAGAGCCTGATCAGTGACTTGGGTCTTTGATAGGAGGGGATGACAGTATTTTGTGACAGTCAGAGTGCAATACATTTGACCAAAAATCAAATGTATCATGAGAGAATAAAGCACATTGATGTTAGGTCTCATTTCCTCAGAGAAGTAGTTGCAGATGGTACTATGGGCATTTAGAAGATTGCTACTATAGAAAATCCAGCAGACATGATGACGAAGCCATTTACAGTACACAAGTTCAAATTTTGTTTGGACTTGGTTGGTGTTCGAGGTATCCACATCCCTTAGGGGATTTTTTGAAGGGGGTTGGTTTCTTTTGTTAACAAATGGTTTATTTCTGTGAGGCTTGTGATAATTCAAGCCAATGTGGAGATTTGTTAAGAGATGGCTTAAGTTCTGGTCTACCCAGTATTTTCACTTGACTCTCGCTCAACGTACAGCTCGAGCGAGAATCAACCCGAGAGTTTGCTCGACTCTCGCTCGACGTCCAGATCAAGCGAGATTCAGTAAAGACTTCGCGAGACCCTCGCTCAACATCCAGCTCGAGCGAGTCTGACCTAGAAGTGTTTGCTCAAGCGAAAGTTACTCTCGCTTGAGCAAGATCGTATTAATATAAATATCGCGAGCTTCATTTCGTGCGAACGCAAGATGAACCTCATTTGCTCTGTTTTCGCCCCAAAGAACAGAGATCACTTCCAAGCTTGATTTCTTCTCCATTTCTTGAATGATTGAGTGTAAACACGTGAGAATTGAGTGTATACACGTGAAGTGAGTGATTTCTCTATAAGAATCTGTTAATTCTCTCTCTATACTCCATTTGTTTATAGTGAAATTTTAAGACCAACCCTACAGTAAATGTAAGTCCAGTTGAGCTGAACCACTTAAATCTTGTATTTTTTCATTGTTTTACTTATCTTTGTTGCTACCGTTGCATTTGATTCTTCATATCTGTTGTTTGCTTTATCGGTTTATTCCTAACACCAACTCAGAGTATGATTAGCTATTTAGTTGATGATGTGAAGACAATTTTGGCAACTACAAACTGGACCATACAGCATGTCAGCAAAGAGGCAAATAAAGTGGCACACCAGCAGGCAAAACAAGCTACTTCTTTGACCTCTGAATATATAGATGTGAATTTTGTTAGTCCGTGTACAGAGAATCAGGTCCTATTTATGTGTTATAGCTGGCACCAGTGTGAATCTTGTAGCGGCAAACTTTGACACAATAAAAAAAAAAAAAAATTGTGTCGAAGTGATTCATCGATGTTGATAATTATAGGAGGTGGGAGTCAGCATTAGGACAAAACTGGACCATGTTAACAACAAGTGGAAACAATACATGTAGAACTGATCATAATATGATGATTCTGCATTAATTAACGCATGCGCGCAGGACCAGGGTCATGATTTGGTCAAAGAAAGTGCCCGTGGGCACCTCATGCAGTTGGATGGAGTGCTTGGCACATATATTGGGATCCATGAAAAACAAAATGTTTGCCACTTGTCAACATATAGTCGTTAGATAATTAATTTGTGATATTATCTCACATTCTTTCTACAGAATTAATTTGTGAATAGGCCGAACGTCGACTCGTTGGATAATTCTATCTTTTGCTAGCCGGCTTCATTTTATGGCTGGGATTGAAGTCAGTTATTTGAGTTTTCAATGTCCTTATTTATACGTAGGCATGCACGTGCTTGACTTGTTTCCTTTTATAATAGAGAAATGCATCAAACGAGTAACAAATATTATAAAAAAATAAGTATTTATGATGAATTATTTGAAATAAAAATAATTAATTATTATAAAAATACATTTATTTTGACAGAAAATAATTATTAAAAAAAAACTGACTACAAATACATTATATATATATATATATTATAGTAATACAAGTATTATTCTTTGTATATTTTATCATGTGGCAGAGGAATATGTCAAACGAGTAAGACATTAACAAATCGGGTCACCGTTCACAAGTGGCGCATTTACGTTCAACACCACGGCCTCCCAAATGCAATGATTCTTCACTGCCATACCAACCCAATTATATATATATATATACCGTACGTCCTGCCCACATTGAGTCCACCACGATGTGTCCATATCATTTTTGTTAAAAAAAAAAACAAACAAACAAAAGCATATGATATTTTATGCTTACTGTTGTTGTCATTTTATTTTAGAAAATGATAAATTTAGTTATAATCAAGAGTAAAAAAATTAATAATTTTCATGAGCTTTGAGCTATTGATTTTATGATAACTTTGAACTAAAGTAAAAAAAAAAAGTTTTTTAATGTCAATTGTAGTTGAATTGACAAATAATTCTTCCCTGCCGCCATATGTACCAACCCATATACACCAATGATCATGACGTCACATAGAATTTAAAAGAACCAAAAAAAAAAAAACTGCATGTTGAAAAAGTTTTACACATCACGGAAGGAGGAATTGAGTTATATGTCGTTTTACAAACTTGTTTTACAGCTACACACTATTGATCACCTACAATTAAAGTGTACAAGGCTTGGGGATTTGAGGGAATGTTTCTCATACTTAAGTCAATAATGTAATTGTAATTTCAATCAAAATCATGAGCTGATGTGATTGACGTACTTGAATTCCTTAAATATAACTCTCCCCCTTAGCCTAATCGCTCGATTGGTACTTGAATTTCAAACTCCTAGGTATTCAAGATGACGGTTGTTTGGACACTTCGTAAATAGATGCAAACCCCGTTGGCCTAGGAGGGATGTGGGCCTTAGGTCATAGGGCTCGTCAGGCCTCATATGACTTAAGGCCCAAATTGACACCCCACAGACCCTTAGGCGTATTAGTGCCCTTCCAGTTACTCCCATGAAGTTTCACCATACTTTGCATGTTGGGACTTGTATAAAAATCGTGGGCGAAGGGATTTAAAAACCCCTTCCAATTACCTCCCAAGCCTCATTGTATATTATACGATGGGGCTTTCTGAGAGGACTATGCTGGGCTTTTCGGGTAGAGCTAAAAGCCTTTCCCATTATCTCGCAAAGCCTTGATACGCTCCACTTCAAAGTAAGTAGCTTGATCATGAATTATGATTAGCATATGCTAGCTAGTTATATATATTATTGTTAAAGCTAGTTCTTTGGAAGTTTGTATTTATGTACCATGCATGTTATGATATCTGCATGTCATTTATCATATTTTATGCTATATATTATAATTATGCATGTATTATGAATCTCATGTTGTATAAGACACAAACTTTTATAAGATTAAGTGTAAGATAGATTTAAGATAAACCAGTTGGTCATTTAGATGCATGGTACCAATGTAGTTTAGGGTGGATGTGCAAGCCACAATCTTAAGGGTGATCCACCATAATATGCTAAAATGCTATCAGTGGCTATACTTGTAGCCGCGAGATGTAGGGCTAATGCACAATCTCGCACATAGAGAAGTGTGTTGATCAGCCAGATTAGTCAAATAAATCAGATCAACCAGTTAATTGAGATAGTAAATCATGACATCTACATATTTATGAACAATCATGATTTAATTTTGACTATAAAATATTTTATGAAGACTTTATGCTTAGTATATCTACGTTATGATGAGTTTTTTTATTGAGTTATCAATTCATTTTAGTTGTTTTATGTCTTTAAATCATCATAGGTTAAAGATAGAGCTACAGGATGAGATTTAATCCCTAGAAGTTTAATAGTGGGCTAGATCATGTACAAAAAAGTTTAAGTTATGATTAAGGATAGACTTCGAAAAATTTTAATATATGCTTTTGCACATTCTTATTTATGATCTCAATATTTTAATACAAGATAACTCTATTTATTATAAGGAATATTTGTATTCGGGACTTTCTTTAGAAAAAATATTTTTACATCAGGTTCAATAGTAGCACTCTGGCTCCCATAATTTTCTAAGAAAATGACGTATTTCTTAACTGTGGAGAGATGCAATGTGTTACAAATAATATCAGAGACTAGGTTAAAATTTCGTAGACTTAAAACACAAAGAAATATATATTTTTCAAAAAACAATCTAGGCCAAAGTCTCCCCAAGGCATGTCCTACTTTGCAGTAAGTATTTTAAACTGTTACCCTTTTTTGTTTTAATTAAATTTAAAGATATTTACAAACGCATGCACCTATTAAGTGAAAGAGCTTTAGAGCATAAGATATGGATGTTTGTAAAGGTCAGGTTAGGAATTTTTATTTTATTTTTAAGATCGATGGTGTATCTTGTTCATGAGAAATTAGCCTTATATTTTGTGGGGTTTTAAATGAGAAAATTAGGAATGAAATTAGTAGATTTTGGAGTTATAACATAGATTTATGTATTGTGTATGGTATTTCATGATGATTGGTGGAAGATATCTTATGTTCCATATATAGTGTGATTCCTTTGCTGAGTATGACTTGTTAGATTTAGGATCCGAACTTTGGAGTCTTATGTTACAATTTATTGAGATTATTATTTTAGCTAGAGAATTTATTATTATTTACGGTGGAGAGTTTTATTTAGGTGGAGATTGTTAGTTACTTTTTATGTGGAGTTAAAGATGATGGTTGGGTGAATTTATTATTAGGCTTTTAAATAATCCTATTGTTAAGGTTGATATTGTTTAGGCTTAGATTGATTTGGAGTGTATGATGGTTAACACGAAACTTGCCAACATGTACGTATAAAGAATTAGTGAAGCATCAGACTAAAATAATTGACAATTGGAACGTTTTGAAGAGTACTGTTACATCTATAAAGGAATTGCAAAAAACAATCTCACAAATTGACATAGCTATTTGACTTATTAGATCTGCTTCACAATAAAATTAACATTATAATCAGACGAACAACATCAAGCCATATTAGTTTGTGCGATTGCTTTTATATAATTTCTTTATGGCTAAAGTGTTTTCCTTTTATGAATATTAGTTTCGACTAAATCATAAAGGGGTAAAGAGACTTGAAAAGTATGTGGTGGATAAATATGTAAGTTATTTGAGGTCTAGAAAATTCGAAGGATGAAATTTTTATAAGGATGAGAATTTGTAATGACCTAGCCCAGTAATTCTATATTAATAATTTTTATTGGGCTTAAATTATATTTAATTGGTCATATTGGATATGCCTACGAGTGATAATTTATTGAAATTGATTAGAAGTTTTAATTAGTCTAAAAAACTAGGTTAAATCTCATTTATTATTTGTTAAAGAAGTTAAACTCTTTTTAGAATTTAAAATTTGGCCATTAGAAATTTATCTCAATTTAAAATTATTGATTGAAGTTTTCTATATAAGTCTTAGTCATTGTCAATCGTATATTAAATGAACTATTAGAGTATGTCCGTAATTTCAAACACATTATGATTATAATTCTAGAATCCTTTTCACCTATAAATAGAATCTCATACAATGTATGTGCACCTCCCTCAAGCTCCTTTCTTTTTTTTGCTCTCCCCCACCATGAAACACGATAAGGCTATCATCATCTCTTCCTCCCTCCTAATCATAGCCATCGTCGTCACTCCATTGCACCGTGATCGATTTTATATAAAAAAATTTAAGAAATAACAACTATAAGATAAGTAGTTTGATCATAGATTAGGATTAGCATACGTTAGCTAGTTATATATATATATATATATATATATATATATTATTAAAGTCAGTTCTTTGGAAGCCACTGTTCATGTACTACGCATATCATGATATCTGCAAGCACGTCATTCATCATATTTCAATTAGCATGTTATAGTTATATATGTATTATACATCTCACATTGTATAAGATAATTAAGTTTTTACAAGATCAAGTGTAATGTAAATATAAGATAAATTAGATGGTCATTTAAATGCATTGAACCAATGTAGTTCAAGGTGGATGTGTAAACCACAAATTCAAACGTGGTCCACCCTAGTATGTCAAAATACTATTGACGGCTCTCTTTGCTGTTGAGTGACCTGGGGCTAGTGCATAACTTCTCACATAAGTTTAAGTGTGTTGGCCAGTTAGATCAGTTAAATACATTAGATTAGTCAATTTATTCAAATAGATAAGTCATGTATGTCATCAACATATTTATGAACAATCATGATTTTAATTCTAAGCATGAAATATTGTGTGAAAACCTTATGTTTAATAGGTTTACTTTATGATGCGTATCTTATTGAGTCATTGACTCATTTTAGTTGTTTTATATTTTCAAACCTCTACATATTAGAAAATTTATGAAGGTAGAGTTGCAAGACATGGAAAGTGTGATAGTGGTCTAGATCATGTACACATATATTCAGTTATTATTTTATAACACAAACTTTGAGAAATTTTATTAAATACTTCTGCGTACTCTTATTTATGATTTTAATATTTTAATACATAACAACTCTATTTATTATAAAGGATCTTTGTAATTGAGACTTCTTTTAGAAAAATTTATATTTTAAAGTAAATTTACCATTACCAGCAAGATTACATGCCTCATTATGAGCTTGTACACATGCTTTTTAGTTACTTAGTTAGCTATGGACCAGGTGCATTTTCCCAAGGATTCTCTAAGTACTCCAATGGCTTGTTGGTCAAGATGGTCGAGGGAGTTCTTGTTTATTATGACAAGGCGATGGGGAAGAGATTTTGAACAAAGTGTTTGTAGGAATAAGAGCATCCTTAATGGGATTGGCTAAACATAAAAAATCTATTTCAAATAGTTATTTGGACTTAAAAATTCTCACGTTGGATTAGCCAAATCCTAGCTATAGTAATTCCAACACTTATTCCATTTTTTTTTATAAAAGGCTACACTTATATTATTAAAAGAACAAGTGGGAACATAATCAAAAGTAGTGGTGTAACCACCAATGCTAAAAGCATCCTTGATTAAGGCATGAGCAACTAAATTGTTCTTTCATAGTGTGCTTTACTATCCAATCAGTAAAAGAGTTAAGGGTGGATCGAGTTTCAGTTATCAATTGGCCTACATAAATGTGAGTTTCTGATCTTGAGTTCAAGCCATTGACAACATGTAGTAAGTCTCCTTCCATAATTACATTTTTGCAACCTACCGCTTTGCAAAATAGAGAAGCTTCGAGTGCTATAAAGGCTTCAGCCACAAGCGGGTCTGAAAATAAGTTGTGCTGAATTCTCATGGTGGCAATGATCAGACCCTCATAGCTTTTTATGGCTGCACCAACACCTACCTTGCTTGCTGTTTTGTCAAGTGAGACATCTCAGTTAAGTTTGATTTTGTCTTGAGGAGGGGCTTCCCACTTGGAGACTTGCTGCCTAATGCCTAATGGTTGTTGGAGTCGACTGCTATGTAGATAGCTGCTGCAGATCCTCCCTGAGTTGGACAGACTGCTATGCAACAATGGAAAAGTGAAGGGAAGAGTCTTTGAGAACCAAGTGTTTTCTCCTTTTCCATATTAGCCATGATGTGATAGTGAATGAGATAAGGTCTTCATACTCCAAGGAATCCATAAATTCAGCAACCGAGTACCTAAACAAGAGAACATTTGGGCTAGCTTTTTGTAAATGTCTGCTGCATTGGCTCCAAACATCTCTAGCAGAAGGGAACTCCCATAGAATATATTCCACAATCTCGGGTTGCAGCTTACAAATAGGTCATGTGGGGTTATCTAGAACATTCCTTTTCAATAGGTTAGCACGAGTAGGTAGTGTATTTAGGCATGCTTTCTAGAGAAAGTTCTTGGTTGCATTTAGTTTCTTCAGTTTTCAAATTTTGGTCTAGGATTCTGGTGAGCTACTGGAATTGGAGGTTTTTCCTTGCTTGTGATTCTTGATTTCAGTCAGAATGTGGTATGCACTCTTTATACTGAAAACTCTTATACTAGTGCATATCCAAATAAGTTTGTCAGGCTTTGGATAAGGGCTTAAGGGGATCTCACAGATGAGTTTGGCATCCTCATTTGTGAAAATGGCATTCATTATGTCAACTCTTCTACTATTTGTTAAGGGATCAATGAGACCGAAAACCTTAGTGTTCCTTTGCAGAAACCTGATAGAGTGTTGAGGTTTGAAGTTGAAAGTCTAGGTAGCCACCTATCTTGCCAAATCTCAGTGTGTTTGCCATCACCTATCCTCAAGATTAGACCTTAATTCAGTAGAGATCGAGTAGCCATGAAGCTCTACCATAAGTAGAAAGTATTCTAGTCTAGTTTTGTTGTGAGGAAGGAGCTGCTTGGGAAGTACTTTTCCTTCAACACCCTTGTTAGTAATGACCCTGGAGTGGACACAAGTCTCCAGCCTTGCTTAGCTAAGAGTGCAAGGTTGAAGTTTGCAAAATCTCTTAAGCCTATACCTCCATTACAATTTTCCCTTTTCATCTAGTTCCAAGGAAACCAATGAATTTTGTGCTCATTTGTTTGCCGACCCTACCAAAAAATCCTCACCAATTTCTTAAGCTCCTGCACCAGTTGGTTTGGCAATTTAAAAATTCCCATACGGTAATTGGGAATAGCCTGGATGATTGCTTTAATCAAGACCTCTTTCCCAGCTTGGAAGAGAAACTTTGTCTTCCAATTCGAGAGCTTAGCTTGCACTCTATCCAAAATAGTTTTAAGGGAATGTACTCGAGACTTGCCAAAGAGAGCTAGGAGGTCAAAATACTTCTCATATGAATTGGTGCCCCTCATCCCTGGAATTCTTGAGATCGTTGCTTTGGTCTCTTCCTTTGCGTTTGTGTTGAAATAAATTGAGGTCTTCTCTTTATTCAACCTTTGACCCGAGGCATGTTCATAAGCTTCTAGCAAGAGAAACAAGCTACTCTATTAAGATGAGTTTGCTTTGCAAAAAATAATGCAATCATCTGCAAAAAATACATGGTTAATGGAGAGTTTCTTTCTTCTATAGGCATGTCGGTTATTACTCCATTGTTTTCAGCATTGTTGAGCATGCAACTTAGAACTTTTGTGCAAAAGGATGAATAGATAAGGGGATACGAGATCCCCTTGCCTTAAACCCCTTAAAGGTTTGAAAGACTCTTGAGGTGATCCATTGAGGATGAGTGAGTAAGAAACTGATGTTACACATTTCATCACAAGATCAATCCATTTGTCATTGAAGCCTATCTGCTGCATTGCTGATCTTAGGAAGGACCTCTCAATTCGATCATAGACCTTGCTCATATTGAGTTTGAGGGCATGTATCCATCTTTTCCTTCTAACCTGGACTTCATGGTGTAAAGGGTTTCAAATGCCACAATTATGTTGTCTATAATGAGCCTTCCAAGAACAAATGTTGTTTGAATAGGAGAAATCATTTTTGGAAAGACCTGTTTCATTCTGTTAACCAATGTTTTCGCAATACTCTTGTATAGAACATTGCCTAAACTTGTTGGCCTAAAGTTTGTCACTTTGGAGGGAGAGGAGGACTTAGGGATCAATGCAATCAAGGTGTCAATAATGGAGTTGGACCAACAACCATCATTGAGAACCTCAGGTGAAGCTTTTGTGATTGTGGCTCCAACTGCGTTCCAGTGGCCTGGTAAAAGGCTGCTAAGAACCCATCAGGGCCTGGAGACCCTATGGGATTCATGCTAAATAATGCTTCTTTTACTTCCAAAGCAGTGAATGCTCTGGAAAAATTGAATTCATCTCTGTTGTGATCTTAAATGGAGTAGGAACATGCATAAAGCCTAGGGGAAACAATAAAATATAAGACTAAGCTGCTTAATGAACTCAAAGCAACTAATGAGGGTCACCTTTCTACTGAAATTAAAGCTTTTCAGCATGAAGTGAGCTTCTTACTCGAAGCTGAGAACTCCAAATGGCAGCAACGAGCCAACCAAAGAAACACCTCATGTTTCCACAAGTGTGCCAACCAAAGAAAAAGAACAATTTTATTAGGAAAATCCAAGATGAGCAAGGTCAGATTCACACAACTCAACAGGGTATCAGCAAGGCTTTCCAACAATTCTTCAAGTCTATTTTCACATCCTCAAGTCCCACCAACATTGATGAATGCACAACTTGCAGTTACAATTCATGGCATGTACGTTTTTGTTTCTTATAGTAACTTGTTTGTGAATGCTTTTGGATATTACAGTGACCATAGGTGCTTTCAGATGATTCGAAGGAAGAATATCTAGAGTTTGCCAAATTATAGGAGAAGACTGTGTCAAGACTGGAGTTGTAATCTCATTTTCCCTCATATGGTCAAAATTGTACCTATACATTTATATTCATTATAAGATGATTTAACCATCGATTCTGTACTCTTCTGCTGAATTTTAGTTCAATGAGAGCACCTATGGAAGATAGCAGATGGTGCTTAGCAGCTGTGGATTTCCAATGGTCGGTTGAGCATTAAGGCCTTGATATTCATAAGCTGAAAAACTCTTTAAAGTCCATGATATGGAAAAACATGAGGTTGGTACAGCTCGCAAAATTTTACTTCAATCTATTATTATGTTGGTTGATTAGACAGTATTTGGTTAGTGGAGTGATCTAACTACTTATTAGTATTTAATATTTGGTCATTATTTTTCATTTACTTTTTACTATTTTTAGTATTATTTAATATTTTATTATTTTTTACTACTATTTATAAATGAGATCACCTTACTATCCAAACGTAGTTGAAGTGAACGTGCTTCAGATTATTGAGCAATGCAAATTTTGCATCCGCTCTTTGAAGCCAGAGTAGAGCATAGCACATCGTGTCACTACAAAAATCCAGTCATAATTTGAAGTCATGTGGTATTGGGCCTACCCAATGGGATATAACTCCGTGGAATAAATATTTAATAGAGAAATAGTTTTTAATCCTCTTAACGAATAAACTCTTTTTTTCTACTTGTACTTAATGATTCAGAGTTAGTAATTACACAACTCTGGTCATGTGTGCCATGTTTAGAAGAAAAGATACAGTTCGTATTGCAGCAACTATTGGCACCATTGATCTTATTATGAAAGAAAAGTAATTAAGAGATACTGCTCATTTTCTTTTCAAGAGTCATCTGGCCAAGCCTACTGCCGTCAGCAAATTGAGATACTTGATAGAACTCCCACATTGTTTTAGAAGCAGTTTGTCATGTGGTTTATGTAAGGCATTCTCTCTCTTTCTTAATAAGACATTTTAGAGAAGGGTACATGACCTTCTTTATGGTATAAAAGCTACACTTTTCAACAGTGCATTTTATCTATTGATCTAAAGAGGTCTACTTGTAGGAGCACAACAAAATATCAGCCCACAAGTGAAAGCTTGTCCTGGAATTTATACGAAACATCTCCTCCTTTTTAATAAGACCTTTTAGAAAAAATTACATAAGCTTCTTTAAGGGCTTAGGAGAAAGTCTCTGTCAAGAAACCATTAGCTTTCTATTTATCTGCTAGTTTCATTCCTTTTCATACCCCCCCCCCCCCCCCCCCCCCCCCCCCCCCTTCTCTTTTTAATCAAATTAAATATAAATATCTGTATTTAACCGTAAAAAGTGTCATCAATACAATGCTTTTCCTTTTCTATGCTATCTGTAATACATCTTGGTATTTCTTCCATCCAAACTTTCTCAGATGGGCTTGTTTGGGTTTCTTCCTTTCACACGAGAATGAGGTATAGCAATGAGTAGCAGAATGATAACACCATCCATAAGAGCAATGATTGTACTTGAATATCTACCATTTTATGGAACTACTGCATGCAGGTAGGGAGGAACTTCTCTGGCGAGTCATTCTCGAGTACTTTCTTGAAGATCCACAATTTTCTAAGAAATTAGAATTTGGAAGGTTTGTAGGCTTTTCTCTCGATATAGTTTGTCACGCTAAAATTTAAGTTTTCCCCGGAAAGCATCTTGCCATGGTGTTGACTATCATCTGCTCCTTTTGTTTTCAAACTGCACCAGGGTTTCTTATTAGTTTCTATTCTTTAGTCTTTGGTCAAACTGAGGATACTGGCTCTATAGTGTGTTTTAATATTATCAAGAATATTGGAGTGGGGTTTTCTGTAACAGAGAGAAGGATACACGTACTTGAAGACAGAGTAATAGAATAAGAAGGAATACGAGTGCTAGCTCATGATACACAATATTAATTGTTCATTCAGGCCACAGAATAGTATAGTAATAATATTTTGGAGAGAATACGTTAACTGCGTTAGAGCATTGGCAATGGCCCAATTCAAATTGGAGTTAGAATCTTACCATTTTGGCTATAACATTATCTTTTAGGTTGATAGTTCACATTAGATTAATCATTTAAAAGACCAAATAATAATATAATGTTATATATTTTAATAATATTTAATATTTTGTAAATATACTATATTAATTAATAATAATTTTATTAAACAATAAAATTTATTAATTTTCAACTATTTTTTATCAACCTAATTATTCAAAAATAATGTAATTGTGTTTATTTTTTATTATTTTTAGCTCTTACCATAAATACTTGTAGATATTTTATTTAAGCACTTTTTGACATTTTACATATTATTTGGCATTATTCTAGAGGTTTTCTTTTCATGATGTACGCCTCTTCCCCTACCAACGCACTCATACCCATCAAAATTTTTTGTTCTACCGAATCAAAGTTTTGGTTGGTCTTCTACCTTTCTTTTACAGCTAAAGTTCAAAAATTTCATGATTACGAATTCAACGAGCGTGATCGTGGAAGTCTTGCCCTTGCCTACCTACGATTGAGGCAGAAATTTGGAATGCTCCTATATTTCTAGCCTGGGAGAAGATGGTGAAGAAGTCGAATGAGGGAGAGAAGAGGGATGGACTCTACGCAAGTTTGAAGGAGAGAGAAAATGTCGAGAGAATAAAGAAGACATTTTGCGCGATTTCTTCCAATAATAAAATAAAAAAATAATAACTTGGATAGTGAACAAGAGTTCGCCAATGTTGGCGAGTTATGATTTTTCTATTTTAGCTAAACTTGGGCAGCAGTTCACTATTCATAACAGCTCGTAACAGCCTCTAAACAGTATTTTTATTGTTCACATAAACAATAATAATACTGTTCATACGAGGGATTGTTACACGCTGCTATAGTAGGCTGCTGCCCAAATTTATTATTTTTTTTCACATCCTTGACTATTTTAAACTTGCATTAAGGAATAGCCAGTCAATTGTCACTGCTCTTGGATGACAGACTCAAATCACAGAAAAATATACTAAATTTTTTCTTTCTTTATAGATATTTTTCACCTGGATATTTATATATATATATATTAATAAAATACTCTAGTCTGATTATACAAACTAAGTTTACAAATTTATGTAGTTGGCTATGATTTATTTGTAAAATTATTTTTATTATAAAATAAATTTAATAATTAAATAATTTTACATTAATTTATAATTTTACATAATCTCACAAAAATTATTTTTACGTTCTCTTCTTTTGTAACATCTCCTTGCAAAGAAGGAAAGATGTGATATAATTCGCGAGACTTTTTGGGCAGCAGTCACTATCTGCAACAGTTGCAGCAGTATTTTTACTGTTTATATAAATAGTAAAAATATTGTTTATGTGATTAGAGATATTGCAGCTGTTGTAAACAATGGCTGCTGTAAATATTTTTCCATAATTCACTGGACAAACCTGGAATAATTTCTTCAATACCTTAGGTCTCCAAAAACAAATAAGAGAAATTATATAAGCAAGGTATAATTATTACGTAATTGTTTAAAAAAATGAGATTTATATAAAATAATAATTAATTTTTTAATAATAATTAATTTTTTAATAATAATTAATTTTTTAAAATAATTATGTAATATTTATCTACCTTACAGTTGTACCTAAAATTACTCTAAAAATAATAGACTGTTGCCCCCATTTTTTTTTGTTGTTGCAAGACTGTGCCCTTTCAAACTTTATTTTACGGAGGAAATCCGAACTCACACTCTCACCCACATTTAAATAATTAACATATCACTGCACCCAGCACAGTGAATTACGCTCTCGGACCGACCGAGCAGACAGAGAGAGCTGTTTCACAAGTTAACAGGATCACGGAGCGTGAGAGGCAGTGCGAGAGCGTGGAAGCAAGAGGGAAAATGAACGAGGACGCGAAGAGGAGCATCCCTTCTGCTCTGACGGTGAAACCTTCGATCTCTGACGACCGTAAGCCCTCGTCGGCGGCGACTCCTCCTTCCGGAAAGCGCGTCATTATCAAGAGCGCCGACATGCTCCCCGACCTGCAAAAGGAGGCCGTAGACACTGCCATCGCCGTCAGCTTCTCTCCGATACTCGAAAACTTTCTCTTTTTGAATGAAATCTTTTACATTTACGAATTTGTGATTTTCTTCTTCAGTTTTTAAAATTCTTGTCTGATATGTGGGAATGGGAACTGCTAGGCATTTGAGAAGCACGGTGTTGAGAAGGACGTTGCAGAGCACATAAAGAAGGAGTTCGACAAGCGACACGGCTCCACCTGGCACTGCATCGTTGGTCGTAACTTTGGTAATCTCCCTTCCCCTTCGTTATTGCTCACTTTGGTTTCTTGGTTTTTGTTTTCTGGGATTTTTTTTCTGGGTATTTTCTGGGTTTTATTGTGGTTTAGTTTTAAATGTGTAACGCCCCGTTCTTGGGCCGGAGAGTTACTTATTGTCACTCAAAACCATGTCTCAATCGTATAGTCAAAGACTCCGAATTCTCAATGACACAAACAACTCATTGTATCAAATCAATTACTCCAATATGATTAATGTAAACAACCCAAAATCTCAACCTTCCAAAAAAATACCAAGTTGACTAAACAAAACAAAACTATTGAATAAAATCTCTTAGATAACTAAAGTACCCTCCTTATACTTATTCCACTAAGATCACGTGGCTTTATACCTGCTTTCTACTCTTGATTTTTAGCTGAATCTTCAAATTCATTTGAAAAATATTGTAGAGGTAAGGGAATGAGTTATCAGCAACTCAGTAAGCAATGCACATATAGTAGTGTGTACAACATGAGCCTTTTCATAAAGTTTCATATGTAGGAAATATAAACCTTTTATTTTCTTATACAGAGCCCAATATATATTATCAAGAAAATAAGAGCGACTTTTCATATTCAGAAAACCATAATTCACATTCAAAAACGTTTTGACATAACATAATTGAATATTCTTATCTTATCATATCATATCAAACATATGTCATGTTTAACTCTTATGGTAGGGTTGTGCTATCTCTGGTGGCCAAACCTGACAGTATCATATTGTGAAACTTTTATTTATTTATTTTCGGAGTCCCAAGTGTGTACACAGGAAAGAACACATAAATGACTACTCTGTTTCCAAAGTGGTTGCACTCCTATCATATTGTGTCATGTTGGTACCAACCATATCATGTGAACCAGTATCATCATATCAGAACCATTTTCAAATTCAGAATCAAACATATAAAAATGTCAAAGGTTTTTATATCCATATCATATCAAACTATGTGATATCAAATCATGTGTCAAACTCGTTCATATCATTTTTAGATGATCACAACAACTCTAAAACATTTCATATCACATAAATAAAATATCAATTTTCATATTCGTTCTTTTGCGCATTTTAGAAATATATCAGCATTGCTATGTCTACACTATTCATGTCCAAAAAGTATTTTCTCGTTTATAGGATTTTTATGAGTGAATGCAAAACATACACTGAGGTTGTTTATCACATTTCCTTTTTAAAAACATATCATGCATATTTTATAAACTAACCTTAATTCATTTTCTTTTTGTGCAAATCTAGCATAGGAATCCCGCTTATTTTGACTTTTAACTTCTCTGAATCTTTCCACAATCGTGTCGAATGAAACTTTTAACTTATCTGAATCTTTCCACAATTGTGTCGAATGAAAGTCAATCATCACCTATAGTGAAAACTAAATGTTAATAAACTTCTAAAAGGACTTACTAAAACTCTCCCTTTACTCAAAATTCAAAAGAAGGAAGAAGTTTTTGATAATTATCTTGTTATAAAAAATAAATAAAAGATCTAATCAATACTATTATCATTAAAAATATTCTTAACATTTTTTTTTGATAAGTATTAATAAGGCAGAAGCCAGTTACAAGGTACACAGGCCTATACATTAGGCACAATAGTTACAAGGAAATCATGGAGGTCCATGCCATTGAAATCAATGGCAATGGACCAAGTACAAAGAGCTCTGAAAAAAAAGATTTTTAGCTCCTCCTGGGATCTCTCCTTAATGTTCTTAACGTTAAAATATAATTTTATCAAATATGGCAAAACATCTAAATTTGTTTTGAAAATTAACATAATTATATTTAAAACTCATATCTCTATAAACTATTGTTACAAATCTATAACATAGTAGAAAATTGTAAATTTTTTAAACAATAATAGTTCATAAATATCTTTGATAATACTTATATTAAAAGTCAATGCAGACTACTGATCATATTTATTTTAAACCAGAAAAGATTTATTTCATATAAGAGGCTTTAAAGCGCTTAAATATAAAAGGTTAAATACTTATAATTTTACTACCAAGATCAAACTGTAAAATTAATATTAAGTAATATAATTATAGCCTTTAAATCTTTTATATGAAATCAAATATATAGCTAATTTTTTGTCTGAATGAGATAATGCCTAATTTATAAATACTAAACACATGCAAGCTAAATTAAAATAATACATTAGTTCTTATAAGTACAATAAAATAACACCCATTTAAAATTGCTAATACAATTTCTGTGAAATACGACAAACTCAATTTGAACATCAAACTCACATGAATTCATCACATTCAAAATGTACCAACAGTTTCTAAATTATAAAGATGCAAATCACCACTTACCATTTACAACTTAATGAAAGAATTATATCAAAATTTAAATAATATAAACAACGAAAAACTTATTTAGTAAGGTATACTTGAATCTACTTTAAAATCATTCAGAATACAATAAAATCTAATTATTTATTATTGAGATTAGTTGTAAGATACAAACTGTAATTTAATTTGAATTCAGAAATGTTTCCACATAATTTAATATCCTTCAAACATAGTTATGCAAGGCAAGTTTAATAAAAGTTATGCCCCATGGAACTATCGGATGACAAGAGTACTGGGTTGGAAAATAAGAACGTAACCAGTTAAGTGGAGAGTGGCTTACGGCAGAGAACTATGCGACAAGGTCGTGAGTTTCCCTGTGAACCTCTGACGTGGTTTACCAACGGCAGCATGCAATGTGGGGCTGTGAAGTGAGGTGCTATACGTCCTCACTTTACCAATTGTGTGGGAAGTATGGGACTGAGAGCACTTTACTTGCTCTGTTTCCTTGCCTAAAAACAGAGTCTTTGCTTTAGTTAACTCACGGTGTCGCCGTGTGGACTGGTGGTGCTGAGGCAGTAGTGCACAACGGGGCTGGGCAGAGGCTCACGGTGGAGGTGGTTGGCGACCAGTCACTGACTGGTGCAGGGTGGCCGTGGTGAGATTTTCTTCGGTTAGTCTTCTACAGGTTGTGCCGGCTGTTGATAAGCATGTAGCGGTTGGTTCCTGTATGAGGTCACGGAGTTGTTGGGCCGTGGGGGCCGTCCCGTGGTGGTTAAGAGGGTGGTGTCTCCAGGTTCCTTGCGATGTGGTGCGGAGATGTTAGATAGATAGAGAGAAAAGGATGTCAAGGCAGAGACATGGAAATGAGCCAACGTCGACGCTTATAGAAGGTAGTACAGCACGTAGGGGAGAAAGAAACCTTGGTGGACTATGGCTGTCATAACCTGGACGAGAGCAATGAAAAACACCGCGGAAAATGGTAGCAACACTAGAGAGTGCGATGTGGGGAAAAGAAAAAGCAGTGCAGAAGGAAACAAAGGCATTGACTAGTAGTGGTTACCGAATGTGGGTAATGAAGAGGAAAATTGTTGGGAAAAATGAAGAAATTCACTTGTGAGAAATAACCAACTGCCAGAGAAAAGAAAATTGCCTAGTGAAATATGGAATGGAGGAACTTTTGGAATGAAGAAACGACTTTGAGGAAGAGAAGGGAGATTTGGAACGGAAAAACATGGGGGTTTATTTGGTCTTGGGGCTGCGTAAGAACAGGGAGAAATGGGAAAAGATAACAAAACAAAGAAGGAATCAATGTGCGTGGGACATGCACGTGGCTTTAGGTCCATCATCCGAAAAACAATTGGTTCTAATGTTACGTTTGGATAGTGAGAAGAGTTGAGAAGTGTTGTGAATAGTAGTAAAAAAGTAATAATAGAATATTAAATAGTAGTAAAAAGTAGGTGAAAAGTAGTAATAAAGTAATGAATAATAGTGGAGTATTCTCAAAATACTTCATTGCCAAACGTATCTAAGTCTTTATGCCATATGATTCTATAAACTTAAAACAAATAAAATAATTATAAAATATATCAAAAAAAAAAAATGAATGCGAGCTTCTGGATTCGGGTGTTACGATATGATTATATGTGTATGGAATCGTTTTGCGCTTCTTGTTTGTCCTGGTCATTGTGTAATATTTGCTGTTCGATTTGAGAATAGATCTTCTCTCGAGGTATCGATTACGTGCTGGAAATGTGGTAGAATCTAGCCATATTTCGTTCTTGTTTATTTACTTCGCTTGCATTTTTAATAAAAACTTGGAAGCAGCACCAAAGTTCATGGGTGACACCGAGCTGATAGTTTTAAACTTGATTTGAAAAAAAAAATGCTTAGAAGTCCCAATGCTTTCGTCTCAGGCTAGAAACTATAGATTCTCATGCGCTTGAACGGGATGAGTATACTTAGTTTACTGACAAAATTACAGTAAAATCTCTAAATGCATTTGATCTCGGATTGAGCTCATTCTTAAGCCTTAAATCCCACTTACTGGCTGGACCTTGCAATTAATGTTTTTAGTGTCTTAAGAGTGGTGGAAAGCAAGTTCTGATCTTGATGCAGTTCATGAAGCCACTATCAAAAGTATCGATGAAAACCCTAGTTTTCCTTTGACAGCCACGATTTCCCTTTTCTGTCCAATGATACGAATATCTTATATATCAATTTTGATTGAAAGATACTAGATGTGGGGAGGCTTTACTTGATTTTTGGCTGAATTAATCGTGAAGGAAGGGAGAAATAATGTAATTGCATTACTTGAAACTAACTAATGATTGGGGTTGTGAGATAGTTCTCGAGTACATGTTAAGTATACAAACATGCAATTCAAGCCCATATAGGAGTTGGGATACGCTACCCATGCAACAGGCAGCCCATCATTTTGTTGTATTATGTTTACCTGTGTCTAAGTATATTGTTTTTTTAATGCTACTCTGCTACAGATTTTAGAGTTCTGCATATGCAGTGCATTGTGTTTAAGGCATGATAAAGAGTGATATAACAAGTTCTGTTGTGAGTATCTAAGCTAATATAACATTCGGGCCATTCCTTGAATCCTGTAGTTTTTAACTATTTTGTTCCAGCACTTGCATTTTTCATGGATGCTAATTTAAACTTTGAATTTCGTATGTTGACTGACCATTATAAGATTTGGTTCAAAGTGATATTAGCTATCAAATGGGAATTGGTGTTTTGGTTAGTTGGCTTACTCTGTCTTCTAGATAACAGTTGGAAACAATTTTATGTCTATCATTGATCATCTTCTTTTGCAATGACATTTTGAAAGTTGAAACCACAAGCCATATGTTTCCTTTTAGCTTGTCTGCTTCTGAGGGTTCTTTTACAAACCTATGGCTTCAGGCACGGACAGTTGCTTGATATCTGCTTCCATGTGAAGTCTTGGCTGACAACTACTAAAATAGCAATGGCCCTTAATTTTCAATATTTTTTTGTGAGTAAAATTTTGGATGTTCGTCTGTTGATGTCCAAATACAGGCAAATTCTTTGGTTTGCTTTCCTGAGTGACGTTGACCTTCTAGCTCCAGACATTTGTGGACTTCCAAAAGCAACCCCATAAATTGTTGATTGGCCTATATAAACTATGATACAAATATACTTGCATCCATTCATTCTTTGAATAAATAGAGAAATTCACATTTTCTTGTTCCCCTTTCGTTTCTTAGTGTTGAATGTTAGGTAAACCTGGAACTACTTATAAAAAAAAATCTTGTTGACACATTTACTTGTTTCATATGCAGGTTCATATGTGACTCATGAAACAAACCACTTCGTTTATTTCTATTTGGATCAGAAGGCTGTGTTGCTATTCAAATCTGGCTAAGTATCATTGTGATGTTGACGAAGATGGTAACGTCGACAATAACAAAATTTGTGATTAAGACACTATAATTAGAACCGTGTATGTGTTTACCTTGTATATGTTGTACCACTTTAATTGGCTTGGAACTTTAGATACCCGATCTGTTCTTGACTCGAGGCAATTAGATGTTTCTGGGAAGCTAAACGAGTCCCGCTTACTTTATCTAAAACTTGATTAGCACATTGGGTTCAGTGCATATCCATGTGATCTATTTAGTCCAATTTGAAGAGATTGAGGTAGGATGTTTTTTTTTTTTTTTTTAATGTAGCTTATAGGACTAGGAATATCAAGAACAGCGAGGCCAACCTAGTAGGATATCTGGATGAAAACTTCTCTGCCGCATTCCAGATACACAGGATGTTGAAGCTTATTGTGCCTGGATCTTTTTCAATATTGTTTACATTATAGATGGTGTCAAATTGCATGGCAATAGCGGTGCTGCTGTGGATGCTATTCAATCTTTAATCAGAAGAATGCTTTAGGAAATTGACAATAAAATGCCCGTGCAGCTGGAAAAAAATTTGTCTTGAAAGTCTTCAAACGTGAGCCCGTGATGAAGTTAATATGTGACCCAACACCAACAGGAGAGAGGAAGTGTAAAGTTTATTTGATTCGTTTTTTAAATGGAAGTTTGGGCCGTTGAATATCTATAGACTTTGCTGTGGATTTGGGACTTTAGGCCTAAGGAGATCATGAGGTGGGGGCGTCCAATTCGATTGACGATGGCTTCTTTAATCCTTCCTACGTGAGAACACAGTTGACCGCTGGAGAAGTCAGTTTATCATAAACCATACAAAGTTTGACTTAGAAAAAGTTGCATTACTGCAGTGTCTTTGAAAGAAATGCAATTACAATGCCCTATCAGATCTCTGGGTTCTCTAAGACTGCATTTGGGTGTTAAGCTGAGTTGAAATTAGTTGGGTTCTTTATAAATAGTAATGAGTTGAAATAATGAAACACAATCTATAAGATCTACTTAAGATGAGTTTATGTTTTAGGATGTTCAGATGTGTTTAAATGCATTTATGAAAAGTTAAAAAAGATTGTGAGGTCTCACATAATTGAAAAAAAAAAAAAAGTTGGGAGTTTTCTTTTGGATTAAGTGATGTTTAATAATTTAAGAATTGTATGTTTGAATGTCAGAGTTTAGACAAAACTCAATTGAGACGAGTTGAGTTCATTCAAGAATTCAACGGGACTAAAAAGTCAGGGGATTCAATAGCAGAATTCAAATGGGAGCTGGCTGAATGTGGCAATGGGGTGTGGGGGGGAAACAGTTGTCAGCAAGCATTCTGCTTTCCTTTTCCCTATTCCTTTCTTAAGGGTATCTGATTTGGTGTAGCTTAAGAAGAAGCAGAAGAAGAAGAAGAAGAAGATATTATTCCTTTCCTTAGTGTAAAAGTGGCAAACTGAATTCTCACAACGAACAAAATTCTCCACCTTCTCAAAGGGGTTGTAAGATGCATCTTTACCCTGCGAGACAAACAATTCCCGCTTGTCTCTTTCCAGAAATGTAATATGCAAGGTCTGAGGGGCAGAGCAAAAGGACAAATAAGTGGCAAACCCCTATTTAGTATTTATTCCTATTGCCTAGTATGCCCAATCTCTCTCTCTCTCTCTCTCTCTCTCTCTCTCTCTGCTCCCTTATGTGCTCTTTCTAGGGTTCCACGTTCCAACTTTCAAAACTGCATGCCCACATCGGAAAGTATAAGATTCTTGGCTCCAAATTCCTGAGCCCCATTATTCAATGTTCTGAACCATTATTCAATGCTCACCTTGTGGGCGATTGTCATCCAGAAAACTAAATACTCTATTGCATTAAGAAAAACAAAAAAAAATATGTTGATGCCATATGAATCATAACAAACTCCCTAAGTGCATTCACAATGGACTAGTTAAATCCATTGCTTCAAAATTTATCTAATCTTACATCATTTTGCAAATGGCTATTTTATTCAAATCTTATTCTCACATTGGATTATCTATCTATTAGTCAAAATAATAATAATATATTATCAATTTATTATATTCATTCAATTTTTTTTCTATTAATTTTTTTCCAAAATGAAAAGCTACATGAAAAATATTATCAATTTAATAATATTTGTTCAATTTTTTTTTTCTATCAATTTTTTTTTTATTAATTTTTTTCCCAAAATGAAAAACTATATGAATATATTAATTTAATTTAATAGTACGCCTAGGCGAACTACATGAAAAACTATGCGAAAAAAAAAATTGAAGGGTACGTAAACAAAATTATTCAAAATGAAATTATGCATGCCTCGGCGAACTAATATATTAGTAAAAAAACTATATACATAAAAAAAATTTCGTTCGTAAATGGTAAACATGCCTGGCTAAACGTAAACAAAATTTCGTATTTAATAGTACACTTGGGCCAAAGGTATGTAAACAAATTTGGAAATGAGAGAGGAAAATTGGAGAGAGAAATTATTTTTTATTATTTTGCAAATGTTATTGTAACTAGCAAATTTGGAAATGAGAGTTGATTTTACTGTAGCTCATAGTCATTTTATTTGCATTTGCTTAATCCAATGTAAAGAATCATTGGGTTCTATTATGCAAAAATACTATTGGATTAGCCAAATAATAGCTACGAAATACTAAAAGCATGCTACAACAACTTCAATAACTTTAGAGTTAAAATAACTTTCTCACTCTCCAAATATAGCTAGTAGCCAAATTATTTTTCGGAGTTAAAATATTTATCAATTGTTTATTTTTATTTTCATCTTAAAGTCGTATCCACATCCAAGATTGTTGCAACGTTATACCCATATAGTTTTTTTGTTTTTTATTTTGTTCTTCCACATACAATATTTTTCATTCTTAGTAACAATTAATATTCATTACTTTGACTTTCTCGACTGCAAATTCTTAAATATATTTAAGTGTTCCTTCTTAAAAAATATAACAGTTAAAATATATGATTGTTAAAAATTTTATCCGTTAGGAATAATTTGAATGTTAGAAAACTAATATGTATTTTATAGTAACAAACCAATATTCAAATTACAATTGGAATTAAAATAAATGAAAAATTGGAAAATAATATTTTAATAGAATAGTTATTGCTTTGTTGAATCTATTATTTAGTATAGTAAAAAGTGGCTAGCTAAAATTTGTAAAAGTGGAATTTCTAGCCGAAATTTGACTAAACAATAGCTAGGCTATTGTGAAGGCTCTACCAAATCTATTATTTAGCCAAATAATAGTTAAGAAACGCTAAAAGCATGCTGCAACAACCTCAACAACTCTAGAATTAAAATAACTTTCTCTCCTAGCTTTTCAAATATAGTTAGAGGTGAGAGCTTGCCAAATTAATTTTTGGGACTAAAATATTCATATTCCTGCTTGTTTTCTCTCCCACGCTTAACCCATTTGCTTTTCATTTTACGTTTCGCGTTCAGCCTCATCTGCAAACAAAAATTAATTCTAGACAATTATGAAGACACTCCAGCGAGCAGAGATGAAAGCACTCCAGCTATCCTCCGAACCTCCATTTCGCACCCTAGCTTCAAATCCAGTCGAAGAGCTACCGTCGTTGAAGGGAGCAGCCGACGAATCCCATCACTACTGTAAGTGCTCGTCGAATCCCTTCCTTCTACGTTTTCTTCCTCTGAGTTAGTAGAGTTTTAATGGGTTCTCATTCTTGAATTACTTCTCATGGCGTTAATTCAAATCATTATGTGTTTTGAAATCATTTTGTGTGTTTGGTTTTGGTTGGAGATTTGGTTTTGGTGGATATTCGTATTTTGGATGTTGGTTTTTTGGTTCTTCTGGGAAACGAAAATGGAGTGGTGGCAGAAGTCATTAGATTTCAGATCTTGGGAAATGTAGGATAGAAAAAAAGAACCATTTCGGGCAAGATCTTTTGCCCTACTGTGTGAAGCTATTAGATTTGATCAATTTATTTCACCAAAAGTGATAGGATCCGAAATTGAAGGAAATAAAAATAGCTTAAGTCATTTGATCTTTTGCCCTAACTAATAACTTATGGTGTTTGGTGCCAACTGTATGCATCACAATATCTGTGAGTTAAGAAATGAAAAAATGGATCCGAAATTGAAAGAAATGAAAATAGTGTATATGGTTTAACATGCTATATCAATTAGCGTTTATTCCTAACATTGCTCTTCACACCTACTGACAACTTGATTAACTTGAATTATGGAGTGGTAGCAGAATGAATATACAATGTTTGGACATACGATTCCTTGGGTTTATAGCCTATTTGCAAAACTTTCATCGTTAATTTTTAAACTTTTTAGGCTAAAGAACATTTTATGGTAGATAAATAAATATCTTTAGCAGCTGATTCGATTTTCACTAGTGATTTTAGAATTAATAAATATAATTTGATACAAGAAATATTTTACCCAGCAAGTTTCTCGATATTCCACCACTAAGTTAGTAAGATGTATTATTTTCTAATTGAGAAGCTTGTGCATCATTATCATTGAACTTGTCTTCTAGCTTCTAGAAGCAACAAGGGAGAAATCGCAAAGATATACAAATCTATGAGCTGCATCTTTATAGTCCATGAAAGAGTTACTTATATAATATTATGAAAAGACCCAGACCAAGCCTTGCCTTCTTTCTTCTTGCAGCTCTTTCCACTGTCCTGAAGTTGAAACGGGTGGATAAAATTGGGGACTGCATTTTGTTTCTGCTTGCACACAAATATTTGGAATAACTGGCATTAAATAAGAATTATTATCAGAACCCAAGGGCCTTTAACTCCTTTAAAATGATCTGTTCCAAATCAACTAAGAGTTATTTGGCAGGCATCATCCAGACCTTAGTTTGATCATTTCGAAAGTTTTTTCTGGCAATGATTGGTCTAGCATCCAACTTATGGATGTTTAACACTATATAAATGACACCATCCTAGTGTAGAAAATTTTTGCATGTAGTTTAGAATGTTCAGATTCATGTATGATGTATTGTGGCTAAGAAAGTATCTTATTAAACTAGGTTTTGCATCTCTCTGTACTTGCATCATAAGAAGTCACTGCTTCTAAAATAATAGTTGGTTCATGGATATGACCAAAGTACATATCATGCCAAGTAGTTGGGCAGTTCTTCCACTTCTAGTGCATATAATCGATGCTCCCCAACATACTTAGAAAGCCACGTTTCTCACCGACTGCGAGCAATCTAACAATATCGTTATTATTGGGTTTTTGTAGATATTCTTTAGAAAAAATTGAAACAAATGCTTAGACAAATTATTTTAAGAGAAGAAAAATCAAACCTTCCAGTACTATTTCTTCTTTGGACAAAATAAGGTTCATGAGCTTCAACCGCAGCTTGGATATGAAGAAATAGTGAATGACTCATTCAAAACCTCTTTCGAAACCTCCTTCGAAAGTATTTGTTAGGGTAGATTGGAGGATCAGCAAAATAGTCGCGATAAAGATTTTGATGGGCTTGCAATCGATCGCGCCTGATGAATCTACATGATTGTTTACAAGAACGATGTGAGCTTGATCCCTATTCTTCCAAAACAAGTTGTGTTGCTATCTCAAGTTCGTCCTTGGAATCTGAATCAGTAAGTGTCATGTTGTAGACAAGAGCATGATCCATTGAGAGAAAATGAAAAGAAGAGATTTCCCATAGACACTTAAGTTGAAGTGAATATTGCAGAAAAGTAATCTTTTATAGTATAAAAATATGATCATTGAAAATATAACTGTGAAACAGTATAATTGTTGGAAAAATATAGTCATTAAAAAAATATGACCGATTAAAAAAATAATCATTAAAAAATATGACTGTTAAAAAATATAACCGTTGAAAAAAATATTATCCATAGAAATAATTTGAATGCTAAAAATTAATGTGTTTTATAATAACAAATCAATTTTTAAATTACGATTAGAATAAAAATAAATGAAAAGTTAAAAAATAATATTTCAATAAAATAACTATTAATTTATTAAATCTATTATTTAGTATAATAAAAAATGACGAACCAAAATTTCTAAAAATAAAATTTCAAGATTTAGCCCACTCTATAACATGTAGAGTAATGAATGCTATCACATAAGATCAGATGCATATTCCTTCCTCTTACAAACATAAGTCTATATATAATATTTTACATTACACCATTTTATAAAAATATTTCTATAAACTATCTTATAAAATTAAGATTATTTTACAAAAATAATCTCCTTTTAACAAAATATTGTATAAAATATTATATATAATATTGTGTTTATATCATTTCTCATTACCTCTAGGTGTGGCATATGTTCCGATCAAATTAAGCACCATATAACGTCATGTTTTGAACAAATTGATTCATGGATTTAGAAACCAAAATACTTTGACGTGATACCTAGGAAACGATCACTCACTCCTTTGTTACCTTGACCTATCACCTTTCCTTTTATGGTTAAAAATTGGAACTTTATTTATTTATTTCTAACCAATTTACATGACCAATATTAGCTCAGGTCCAGTCAAGAACGCGGGGGGGTACTGACATGAAGTGAACGTTAGTAATCAGAATTATTGTGTTTTTTTTTTATTTTTTTAAAAATAGTAATCAGAATTATTGGAATAGACAAACAAGGCCTTAGCAATTTCATGATCGATATGTGGCCATGTTTAACCAAAAAAGAAAAAAAAGAGACGTGCAAATGAAACAAAGCAAAAAACAATAGAACAAAGAGTCGAAGTTCTGAACCATGACATGTTTCCTTGGTAGTACCATTTCTTGATCATTAACTATTACGTACCATCTTCCCTAGTTCCATTAAAACACTACTTTTCTCTCCATTGATGTACCTAGACATTCTCACCCCCACGATTTTCACTGAAATGAGCATCCGAGGAACGCAATATTTAAGGTTTTGCTGTGTCATCTTTGCAAAAAGAAGAAAAACCAGCCCATTGCTCGTCCCAAAGTGCTGGCAAGGTTATAACTTTCGTAAAGACAACTACTTTCTCTGATTTTAAGATTCAAAAATCAAAACCATAACCCAATCAACTAATTAAAACAGTTCATATAGAGATTGAATACCATTAATGCCCTTTTAACAATGACACAAAACCTACACGTCTCCACCGTTGTTTATGCACCAAAAACCATGGGCACTCACAGATACGTTTGGGGGTAATAGGTCAAAAATGACTTCTTTGGCTTCATACTAGGAAGCAAAAGAAAAGGACAGAGGATGTCAGAGTCATTACAAAATCAACCAAGGTTAAAACTGGAATACAAAAAAAAAAAGGGCCATTTTTCAGTTTCACAATTTTCCTTCTCTCAGTACGCAAACCCTCCCGCTCCGTTTCTTGTCCCTTTGCGGTGGTGACGAGCCGTCGAGGAGGAAGAAGATGAAGATGGAGATGGAGAAGAAGAAGAAGAAGAAGAAAAAGACGAAGAAGTGGGTTTCATGGCTGCCAATGAACAGTGGTTTTTGCGAAGACTCTCTTCCTCGTCCATAAAAATCTGCCTGCACCTGCACTCCACACTACAAAATGCCCTGTCTCCTCTGCATAATGCATATTACAGTTTACACCACAGAATATAGTACCCAAAAATCAAATCTCTAAAAAAAAGAGAAAAACAACCCATGATGTAAAAAATAAACCACAAAAAACACATATAATAAGATGAGAAAGAAAGAAAAGGAGATAAGACTTGGAAAGATCCGGTTACGGGGCTTACTTGTACATGTAGATGTCTTTTCCGGACAAGAGCTTTTGGTTACAGAGAAAGCACCGGTCTAGGAAAGTGGGTCCCGGATGAAGATAATGGAGGTTTCTACGGGAGGAAGGAGGAGGAGGGGAGGGAGGAGGCAGAGAAGGAGAGGAGTTTTTATGAAGCAACATCGTAGTCTTGTTGATAACCTGAGCGGGGGTCTTCCTGCTAACACCACCCTTTTGGGCTTCCAGTATTACACTCAAACCCGCCATATCTCATTCTACTATCTGTTTCTCCTCACTCTCCAACTCTCTCGCTCTCTCTCTCTCTCTGTCTGCAGTCTGGTGGTGGCGGTGGTGACGGAGGAGACGGTTTGGTTGATGAAAATCTGAGAAAATTAAATAGACGCGAGAGGGAGAGAGAGGCAGTGAAAGGTGGCCTGGAGGAGGGTGGTACGAATGAGAGTGGGTTTGGTGGGGCCCCTACAGCTATGGAGCAGTAATAAAAACGATTAGCGTAGCGAACGATTTGACTGCTTTTGTCGATCAACTGCCACGTACTCTCTTTAGCTTATATTTCATTTTCTTTATTTTTTTTTTCCAAGTTTGTGGGTTATTTTGTCTGCTTGTGTTGACGTTTTTGTTTTCTGAAAAAACACAAAATTTTCTTTTTAATGTATACTATGCCTTTGGTTTTCTAGGCAAATCTATTGGCTCGTTTTATCAAATGAAGAACCGCGAGAAGCACAGCTATTTGACAATTTGTTATATATATATATATATATCTATCTTTTCATGGGTTGTGTGATTATGTATCCAAACCAGACAAAGGATTAGAAGCTGTGACTTAGATCTGTTTTTGTATATTATTGATTTGGTTTAGTGTTATTAATATGTATTGTGTTGGCTCAATAACTTAACGCATATAATTTAACATAAAACCTACGATGGTAATGTATTTTATGGACTCGTGAGTCTACACGAGAATTACTAGGACTGATCAGAGATCATCCATGCATGAGAAACAAGCCCACGTGAAAGCCACCCCATTCCCCCACCAACGAACGGCTAATTAATTACTTAATTAGCATCAGTTCCTTTTCTAAACAATATAGACTTAAAGAATAATTTAATCACAAAATTAGAGTTCTAATTGATACTACTTCATGGTGGCCTGGCCGTGGATTAATTAAATTAATTTCTCTCTCATTAAATAACATGCAAAGTTTAAAAAGACTTGCTAAAAAAATAATTTATTACATAATTATTAATTATAATCAAAATATTTATTTGAGTAGAAAATAATTATTTTCATCGATCATAAATAACTATTAAAACGTGTTTTTCTTAAGTGATTAATTAGTTAGTAATTAAAGTGATGATGAATGGATTTCGTGATCCACGTTATCATTATCAACCTTTAAAGAGGATAGGTAAATATAAAATAGATAATATTATTAAGAACTTGATCAACTTTGATATTAAATATTGTCTATATATATATATATGTATATATATATATATATATTGGTATATATGTATTTATATATATAACCTTATCCAACAATCTAGCTAGCCCAACCGCGTATATTTATATTTTAACTGTTAATTAATTATATAGTTTGGAGTAAATTAGTGTCATTTGCATTAGGTTTGCGGGAAGAAATATCTATTGGTAAACGTTTGGACGGACATGCTAGATAGCTAGCTTGATATATACAATATTGTCTATGCAAATGATAAGATTGTTTGACCCAGTGGCATATAAAAGATTAATTTGTCAACACGACAACTTGCTCACGAAGTACTGCATCATGCGTTAGATTGTTAGATTGTCTTGTTACTGCTTTAAGAAAATTAATGGGCCAAGTTTTAGGAAATTAGAGACTTTAATTTTGAAAACACAACATGAATTATATTATGATCTCACGGGCCAAAAAATATTTCCTTTTCTTTATATTATCACATATGATATTGTTATTATCTATTCAATATCCTAAGTTTCAATATCATCTTTAATCACACTATATATGTACTAATATTATCGGCTTTTAAAATCAACCACTTAAATGAAAAATTACTTAAAATATAAATTACAGGATGAATATATAGCGTAGTATTTCTATAATCACATATATGGGGATCATCTGCAAACAACTGATGTTATAACAGATATGCAACCATACATATATATTCATGATCAAAGAAAACACACACATATATATATATATATATTATATATATATAATCTATATGTTCGGACAAGTACACAATTTAGCTTTTTTATTCAAAGTAAATGCTTGAGAGGGAAGATCGATCCAATTATGAAACAGCTAGCTAGGAAAAAAGAAGAAACCACGAAAAGATCAGGTAAGACTTAAGAGGAAGTACTAGTAGTATGGGAAGCATATATAAAAAGCCTCTCTTTATTTGCATGACACTCGATCTAAAAGCAGCTTTTCCAAAACAAATCATTACGACCGGGTTTCGGGATTTGATAGCTACATGATTTATATATTTATAATTAATGATTTCTATACTTAAACCCCACCTTCCGCTGTTATCCTCACCTGCAGTGATCTATACGCTACAGCAATAGTAGTGTCATCATTCTAATCTTATCCCTATCACATGCATGGTTTTGATCTTTATTGGGAGATCAGTCAGAGTTTTTTTAGTTTAACCTATAACACACGTTTATTTTGATAACTGGTTTGACGATATGTATATGTGTATAAACTTGGGAACTCAATTGGGTCGTATATGTAATGTATAATTAAGGATGCAGCTAGGTTTCTATTGCATGTACGTTTACTAGTACTTATCTGTTTTTCCTTATCATAATCATCTTCATCTTTCCAACATACTTTTGTTTTCTGATTATATATCAATGGATCATAGATATAATATGGTAATTTATATATTAATGCAGCAATATGCTAAAAGAAAGATGACGGGATAAGTTCTTCAAAGGTGCACGATTTGAAATTTAATAATGTTTAATGAAGAATCAAGTTTTTGGTTTTCATTATCTGAAAATGATGTTTAGAGCGTGTTGATTATATTATATATAGTTATACTAATCCTTCGTGTCCCCAGATCATTTATATCAAAGTACGTGGTCGTATTAGCCAGCTGGCTAGCTACGTTTCCGTATCAAACTTGCCCTCTCGTCTCGATCCTTCGAATGACGGCAAACACGCAAACTATTAATTGCTTCAACTTCAAGTACTTCACAATTAGAAGCTTGAGCTAGCCGGCGGGGGGACGTTTGACGATGATGATCAGCCAGGCCGGTCTCGGTTTCACGCCCGTGATTAATACTCTAGCTAGCTACCTAATTTTAATTTCGTGCTATAATTTCTACCCTCATATCTTATTTAATCCAGCTGAAAAAATTCTATAAAACTTTACATCACACACCTTCACTTAATTCAAACAAAAATTTTAAATTGCGTGTATTTAAATTAAAAAATAAAAATAATAAATTGCATATTAATTAGGTAAATATATAGAATATAAAATTTCTTACAGCATTTTTCAATTTAGCTGACGGCCTACCTACCTAGCCCATCAAGAGGTGAAAATTATGAATAGCATGCATGATAATCCGGTCACATGATTTGATATATATAAATAAAGATCACAAAAATAGATCAAATTAAAGTTACTTTAACATATTTAATTTTTAATAATAGACAAAATCATCACCAAAAATAACAAAATCCTCCCTAAAGATATTTAGTAAAGATTTGAAATTATCATTATGATCATCACCTAAGTGCGTCATAGATAAAAATTGATGATGGTTTACTATTTAACTATCAAAACAAATATTTTTAGTAACGATAAAGTCTTCTATATGATATAACATTCGAACGTTCAATTTTTTTTGTGACAATTGAAATATGTCATAAAAAATAATATTCGAACGTAGAACCTAACGTTCGAACATGAACACAGCTGATTGACATTCGAATGATAGACGCTTGACATTCGTTGTTATAACGTTCGAACGTTTGCACGATCGAAAGTAAACTGTGTTTCGCGTTCGGATGTGTGTTCAAACGTTAACGAATCAAAATGTCCATATATATTATACAATATACTTATATAGTATAGTATACTATAGAATAGTAAAAGTCTATCATACTAATGCACAAGTACTTTTTTAGTATGGTATACTAGACTAGTACTTATACATACTATATATTGTATATTGTATAAATATTATATGTCCATATACATTATACAATATATTAAATAATAAGTAGTGTTATAGGTGTACAACCCCGTATACCTTTTAAGGAATTGGTGATGTGGTAATAATATCAAGTGAGTCGAAATATTTAAAAAAATACAAGAAAAAAGAGAAAAACACAATGAGAGAAACGAAAATCAAAAACACGAATAGTTAGATAAGAGGATGTGTACAAATAATATTTTTATACGGCATGTACGCAAAAGATACCCAAGCCGTATACAAATAGCATTTTTATTATATAATATATTATACAATATTTTATATAGTATAGTATACTGTAGACTAGTATATTGTATAGTGCATTATATTTATATAGTCTCGTATAGTATACTATATTTATTTTATTAATATAATATATGTTTATATATATTATACAATATCTTATACAATATACTACAACAAAAACGGGCTTTTATGACTAGTTATGTACGACTAAAATGATTATTTGTGACAAAAATATACCCATTTTGACTAGAAATAATCATTTTGCTAGAAATAACTAATTGCAAATAAGTAATTTTTTTATAATAATTATATAATATAGTATACTACAAACTAGTACTATATTAATATTATGCTCTATAGTATAGTATACTATAGACTATTACTATGTTATATGTTTAAACGTATAACACAGTACTATATCTAGTCAATTTATACTATACTATATAATAAATTTATATATTACATACTATATCTATATATTTATATATTACTAACTTTTATTAAATATACTATAAAGACTTGTAAATTTTACAACTTACATATTTTTTGTACCATATTATATCATATAATATAGTATGTTATATGTTTAGTACTATACTATTATACTATACTACATACTATATAGTATATTATACTATATTATAGTTATCATACCATATACTATAATGTATTTATAAAAAAAAAATGTCATCTATATATATGTTAATTATTATAAATATGTTAATTATTAGATATATATTAATGATCTATATAACTAATATTATATATGCTAGTTATTAACACATTATTATATTTATATAATTAACATAATATTTCATAATATAATAGTATATATGGTATATATATATAGTATATATAAGCTTGTCGTATTATAATATAGTATGTAGTATATAGTATGATAACTATAATATAATATAATGTTCTATATAGTATGTAGTATAGTATAATAGTATAGTACTAAACATATAACATGCTATATTATATAATATAATATAGTACAAAAAATATGTAAGTTATAATATAATATGTCTTTATAGTATATTTAATAAAAGTTAGTAATATATAAATATATATGTAATTAAACTATATATATAATCATACATATAGATATATATAGCACAATCACATTATTACCTAAGTCGATACACTTTTCAACATTCAAACATATAGCCTTAATGTTTGAATGTAAACTATTAACGTTTCAACGTGAATAACGGTTACAATTAATGTTCGAATATTTCTTTAAAAACGTTTGAACATTTCTTTAAAAACGTTTGAACATTAAGTGTATATAACCAGTGATCCAGATGGAAATTTCTCTCTCTCTCTCTCTCTCTCTCTCTCTCTCTCTCTATATATATATATATATATAATTATACTATATATATACATATAAAAATATATAACACAATCACAATTCATGTTGTCTATACACGTGTCAACGTTCGAACGTCCATCTTAACATTCGAATGTGAATAACGGTTACTATTCACGTTTGAACATTCATTTAATGACCAGTGAACCCGACGGCATTTCTCATTTCAACGTTTTTTCTCAAACCCTCCAATCACACTTTCCCACTCACACCGCTGTCGCTACTGCCAAACGCCACCACAACCATCATAAAAAAGATAGGCATCCCTCTATTACTTATTTATGTATTTTAAAAAATAAATAAATTAGAATGTTAAATTGGTAAAATTTGAAATCCATTGTGGTCAGATTTTTTTCTTGATTTTTTGGTCACCTTGGGTTGCCAATAGCCAAATGGCCACTGTAGAAACATTCGGTGAAGTATCTACAATGGCTTTTGGCTCCAATACCCAATAAATGTAGAAATAAAGTTTTAGGAGTGGCTGAGTTGCTCAACCATTCCGTGTCGTAATGTTCAAACGTGAATTTTAAAGTTCGAACGTTAAAATTTTGAAATTCTATAACGGTTGTGAATATTCGAATGTTTCATCTTAATTTTCAAGTGTTTGATCCTAGTGTCCGAACGTATACCATGTACGTTTGAAGCGTACGTTATTCGAAATGTTTGAACGTAGATGTTTCAACTTCTAACGTTGTGGGTGTTCAAACTTCAAACAACCACAAAGTTTTGGTATATCGTTACGTTACAACATGGTACGTTTAAACACAACTACTTTCTGTGTATTTTCCATGCGTCATTCGAATGTATCTAGTAATGACGTTCAAATGTTAAGTGACACCATCACGCGTGAACTTAACTCATCTTACATTTGAAAGATGGACCTAGATGACATACATGTTCGAAAATCTGCTTGGTTACATTCAAATGTTGAAGTGAATTACGTTTAAATATGTAGATGTTACATTCGAACATAGGTCCACAATCCATTTCCATTATTTTTTATATCTTTAAATACAAACGTGACTGATTTGTTTCTTTTTTTATGTACAGAATATGACTCATTATATTACAACCTAGAAAAGTGGAGGGGAGGAGTTGGCCTGGACACTGCTCCCCTGGGGGCCCACATAGTTATGGGTGAATGGAAGATCATGACAAACAAATTCGACAAATTCAACTTAGAGCAAAGGAGTTTTAGATCAATCTTTACCAACAGAGACTGGGTACCTATTTGTACATTGAGAGGAAAGATTTATCTTTCAATGGCACGTGACTATTTATATCACAATGTCCTCTATGCCTAATGATCCAGGAGTTTTATATTGAGATTTACCATGCTATCCCTGTACGGTATACATTTCGAGTTTTTAGCGAATGTCATCACCGAGTTACTCCAGATCTCGCGTTGCCTAACTGAGGCGGTGGCTACTTAGCCAGGGGGTACACAACAGTTGCACCAGCTCTCCCTACATTTAAGACGGATATAGCCATGTTTGCTTCATTTACCTGCTTTGCTGACTCTATGACCAATCATGATGTAGACCAATTGGAGGCCGATGATACTGCTCTTGAGGCCGATGATGATGACCAGAATGAGGATTTCTGCATGTTCACTGGCAGAGACCGCACACTGCTCAAGAGTGTGAACTCATTCTACTAGAGTAACCTGCTGCCTTTTTTTCGTATGTTACAACTTATTGTTGCAGCAAATGTAGATTCGGCGGGATATAAGACGATATTCAGTCGGGTTCGAGCATATTTTCTAGTCAGCTTGGCATGTAGAGAGCCCATCAACTTGCCACTAGTCATATTTGAGAGGATAGGTTACTAGGCAAGCATCGTCTCAACGGACAATCTCCCATACGACATCATCAGCCGACTATTACATGACTAGGGAATACCATGCCTGGCTAAGGAGATGGTGCTAGACTAGATGAGTCCCATCGATATGACCACTAACTGTCAAAGCCTTGAATATGGGAGGGGGTTTGCTCGACATCAACCTGCTCCTGTACTAGATCTTGTTCTCTCGACCCAAATTGGTAGCATTAGTAAGCAGCTGATGGGTGCAACTGGAGGGGATGTGCAACCTGTTTAGGTAACCTCTATGATGAAAGAGCTGCAGGCGTATATAAACTAGCAAATCGATAGACAGATTGTGCATATAGATCGATTTGTGCGTTAGCTTACTAGTCATGTAAGTGTTCTGAACAACAAGGTTAAGACATTGACTAATGAGTTTTGGGCATTTATAAACGGCCCGCAGAATGTTTATTTATCTAGTTTATCATAGTTTTGTATTTTGTTTTTAATTTATCTATTGGAAAATATTAAGTAATATATATATTATTTTTGAATTTCTATTCTCAATTCCCTTTAATATTAGCTTATCTAATTTTAATTTTAAATCACTGCACTTCAAATCTTTTTTAAATTAAAATATTTTTTAATTTAATATTTTTTAATATTTAATGGAGGCCCTGCTAGAGTAAAATCAGCTTATCATTTTTTCTATTTGTTTACTCATATTTTATTTTATCATTTAAAAAATATAATAAAAATATCAATACACAAATAAATAATTCTTTAACTATTAAGTAAAGAAAGAAAATTGAAAAAATGTTAAAATATATAAGGTATCAAAATAAGGTGTCAAAGCAACATATGGTCAATTTAAAAATATAAATTACATGTAACATTCAAACGTTAATTACTAACGTTCGACTGTTGGCGCAAAAAAGTTTCACATTCGCACATCAGCAACCTCAATATTTGAACGTCACATTAGTTGTCCATGTTCGAATGTAAAGAGAATCCACATATGTTTTTAGTGATGATTTTCAGAAACTGTTTTAGAAAATGAATTTTGATAACGATTTGAAGACAATCACAATTATCAAACCATCACTAAAACTTATTTTTGGTATAGTGCGTAGGCCATGAGCATGCAAGTTGTGGTAATAATGAAACCATGTACAGAGAATGTGTTCTTGACAATGCAAAATATATAGAAGTTGTCTAATTGTTTACATATTAGCTGCACACAATTTTATTCAACACACTGAATTGTCACGTAATAAATGAGTACTTCAACTCAATTGAGTTTTATTGATAATTTTAATGGTTTGAAATTTTTTTGTAATGTCTTTTTCCTAATGGCTACCTATACTCTAATTAGCCTATAAAAGCATTTTTATTGAATTGATTAAATGATAAATCCATATGTTATTTAGCCAATAAACTTTAAAATAGATCATATTGGATTCATGATTAAAATTGAAAGATTAGCTACAATATTGCCAAAATTTCATCTATATTTGACAGTCACTATACATTGGCTAAATGACTATTTTATTATTTTCTTCTCTTTTATTCATACAATGTTTATTTTATTAAGTAGATTTTGTTAAAATTATTAATTTGTATTTAATTAAATAGAATATGATACTAATTAATTTTTTTAGCCCATAATTTAATTTGAATATGATTATTAATTAATATATAAAAGGTAGTATGGTAAAATATAATAAAATATAATAATCATTACAAAAAATTCAATATTTTATTAATTATTAATTATTTGTTATTATATAATAAATAAATGGAAAATTTAATATAAGAATTTGATGTACATAATCAAAATTAAATTATTTTATTATTATATAATAAAAAATAATAAATTTAATGTAAAAATTTATGTAAATAGAATTTTTTTTTTTTTTTTTTGTATTGGATAAAATATTCTTTTAATTTTGAACAATTAAAATGTTTTTATATATTCAAAGTCAAATCAAAATGACAGAAGAAAGAAACTAACAAAAAAAAAAAAAACTCGTGATCTCCGAAGCTTGGTAAACCGATGGCCAGTGATTTGGTTTAAATTGGAGAGTGAGATAAATTTATTTTTATTTTATTATTATATATTTTTTTAATTTTTTTATATAAAATATATATTTTTTAAATTTTAATATATATTTTTTAAATCTTAATTTAATTTGTTAAAATTTTAAAATAATAATATTAAAAATTAAATTAAATTCATTTTAATTTATCTCTATCTTTCCATCTAAACAAAAACTCAATCACTGTCATGCGCCATTGGATCTTCTCTCTATCTTTTATCATTTATGGAAGAATTAACTAAATCTCAAAAACAGTTACTAGAAAATAATAATAATAATAATGGAACCGTCGAAAACACCAAGATTCAAAGAAACGTAGGAGAAAAAAGATGTTTGACAAAGGTGGTCGAAAGCCGGATGTTTTCTGTGGTGCAGACGAGGGCAGCAAGTTAATTAATCTCGAATATAAATAAACCATAAGGTCGAGATAAAAGATGAAAAAAAAAAAAAAAAGATGGACATGAGGAGCTAAGGAGACGAGAAGGAACGATGTTAATGCGTTGTGACGGTACAGAAAAAGTCGTCTGCTTCTTGTTTTGGTTTTTCTGTGGGGGGTACAACTTAGAGCAAGATGAGGTGTCGCAACAATAGGCTTTTCTTTTCTTTGCTTTTTTTTTTTCCTCTCTCTCTCTCTCTCTCTCTCTCTCTCTCTCTCCTCTCTCTCTCTCTCTCTCTCTCTCTCTCTCTCCCTGCAGCCCCTACTCTCAGAAACTACAAAATGCAGTGTGAGCTCTGAGCAGTACAAAAGATTCTTTCTTTTTATATATAAAGCCGGCGCCATAGGGGACAGGTGGCGGCCCCTGCTTCATGTTCCCCTCGACTCTATCTCCATTTTAACTAATCATTACTACTGCTTCTTATGCTTTAATCTGTCCCTAAATGATCATTATTAACTTGTTGAGGTGTGATCGGGATCTGGGCCACGTGGACGGTTAGATTACTCATAATGATAAGGGTGTAGGCCGTACTGAAAAGGGTTGGAATTGAAGTCGACGTGACGTGAATAAAGATATGGGCATTACTAGAAGTCCGTTTGGCGGAAGATGGAGTTGGAACTTGGGGGCCTAAAATTAATTTAATAAACAAAGCCCTTTTTTTGTTTATTAATAAACTTTTAAAAGAGCGGACAAAGAAATCAAAAATAAAATAAAATAAAAAATTATGACAAAAAACAGAAATGAAAACAAAAGAGTCCTTTGTGTGTGATGGCTACTTGCCAGCAATTTTGTCTCTTACACTAGACCCTTTGCACCTAAACAAGGACATCAAGATGGGGATTTGAGATATTTGCATTGGGCAAAACAACGTACTTGATAGGTAGATTTGAGAATTTAATTTAATGCTAAAAGTGTACGTATTTGACTGTTAGCATGATTTTTATTTTTTTTAAAATATGTAAATAAATTTTAAAACTAAATGATCATGAAAACCAAACAAAATAGAGGATTTTTTTTTTATTAAAAAAAAGGTTTCTTCTTATTACTAAATTCAACCAAAAAAGTTATAGATACAATGAAGATAATTTTCTACATGAACTATATTCTTGGATAAGTCGAAGGAACTTTTAGTCAGATAATGAGCAATTTCATTAGCCTATCTAGCTACATAAAAAATGAACCAAGATCGAAAATAAGCTAACAATTTCCTAATGTTTTAAATGATTAAGCCAATATAATGCCAGTTTTTATCTATTCCTTTGATGCCATCATCACGTGCATAGAGTCTCTTTCAAAGATAATAGTGGTAAGGCCAATCTTAATATCAAATTGGATTGCTCTAAAGATTGCCAAAGCTTCTTCTAACAAAGAATCAAAAAAAGATGCACAAGAGCTTCTTAGAGTAGTAGTAACTTGGCCATCCTAGTCCCTGATTGACATACCAATGCCTACCCGACAATTAACTTTGTCAAATATTTATGTCACAAATTACTTTGTGACAGTTTAAAGGAGGCTTGCACCACTTGAGGTAAGGCTAAACTTGGGAGGTTTTCTTCTATTGATAGTCTTTTAATAAGAGCAACTGAGATGCATGTGGATACAAGTTTAGTGACCTATTGGAGTGAAGAGCACTGAGACTCGAAAACCAATTTATTTCTCCTTGTGAAAGGCCACTACAGCATGTTCCTCCACAGGTAGAGTACATAGAAGATGAGCTAGGATTTCTTTGAAGGGAGCGTCTTTAGACCTACATTTATAGAGCCTTCTCGAGCTACAGCTCCAAACATCTTGAGTTGCTTTACAAGACTAGAAAATATGAGAGATGGTTTCAAGGTGAATTAGTTTGATTGGGCAGGCACAAAGGTGAATCAATAACCTTCATTTTGTGCAAATTTACCTTTGTGGGAAGGATATCCTTTGCAGATCTCTAGAGAAACACTTTAACAATATTAGGGACTTCGAGTTTTCATATGTGTTGCCACAAGACAATGTGGTTTGTTGGTTTTAAGGCTTGCCCCATGCTAACTGAGAATTTTCCATTGTTAGTGCATCTCCAAACTAGCTTGTCATTGTTGTTGTAGGGTCAGATATGGAGTTTCGAGATAGTTGAAGCCTCATCAGGATTGAAGATATTCGAGAATAGAGGTTAACTCTAATGGTGTGTGTTTTGATCAATAAGTGGAGACACTGTTTCCTCTGTGTGTAGAATATTGGCAGAAGACTGGACTTTAAAAGAAAAGGGAGAGGGTAGACGTTGATCTGTGTAACACACGCCTTCTTCTCTTTAATGCTTAGCAAATCCCAAGGATGAATAATGTGACCATCTATTTCTTTCTCTCTTAAATGGGACGAACCTCAATGTACGTATCAGACCTCGACAACGTGTTTTAAAAGATAACAATTGATTTTAAAATACGCCCAGTATTTTAATGCTCTCGAATATTTTAAATATCATAGGAATATTATATTGGACCCAAAATTGGTTTTAAGGAAAATACGATTATAATATTTTGAAAAGCTCTAAAATATTATAATTGTACAAAATCATTTTATTAACATGATTTAAGCTATTTAAAATATTATGGTATTTAAATTGTGCTTTAAGCTCTGATTTAAATATATGGTTTCATTCTTTTTAAATAATTAGTAAAGTTTCATCATTTAATTAATGATGAATGAATATTATTTTATAAACTAAAATTAAGTGAAAATAATATTCTATCTTAATTCCTCTAAGTGTTTTAAATTAAGTTAACGTATTCGCATTTTTAAATCAGTATTTGAAGCCCGTCGTTTATCCTCTTTGAAGACTCCAAAGTATAAGGCCTATAAATACTCTAAGAGGAAACTCTAGATCCTCACTTTTCCCTTTCTCTCTCCTCTCTTTCTCCATTCTCTCACACGTGAAGCAGCCTCCCTTATCGTTCTTCCTCCTCACGCAACATGGCTCCACCGTTGGCCACCCATTGACACCGCCACCTCCAACGGACTCCCCCTGTGCCGGTGAGTCCCTTCCACCAAGTCTAGCTTCGGTAATCTCCATATCTCCCCCACGCGAGATTTAAGCTTGAAATGGGTATGCTCGACTTCCCTCCATTTGTAGCTCCATTGCCGGCCACCATAGCTTCTAGTTGCCATCGATAACTCCCCTGGCCACCACCAACCTATCCCAGCCAACATAGTTTCATCCTCTCCCCTCTTACATGCACACACACCCAACTCAAAATGGGTTTCGGGTGCATGAGTTTAGCACCACAACGTAGTCATGCGCCACCGTGTGGTCTCACCTTTACCACCATGAGCTTCCCCTTCCTCCACCGAGTTTCCCCTAGCTCCCCATGCCTAGCCATGGCTTCACTCTTTTCATGTAAGCTCAAACTCTAAAATGAGTTTCTCCACCTTTCAAGTTAGATCCGCCACCCTCCGGTCGTCGCACCGTCTCACCTCCACCACTATGAGCTTCCCTTGCAACCGATGAACCCTTCTCTAGCTTCTCATGATGAACCAAGCATTCTAGCCCAAATCGTCACTGTACGTGGTTGACCGTTACCATACACAGTGTTAGCCGTCATGTATGGTCTTATTGTGATCCACAAACTCCCCATCATGCTAGCCACCCTTGCACGAACCACATTTAGTAACCAAAATTCTAGATTCAAACCACGAGATATTCCCGTTGGAGGTCACGACACTGACCCTGACGGATTGGTTACCTCTTAAGCTAGGGGCTTTCGACGCCACTAGCCATGCCAGGAAGCGAGCAATGTACGACTTTACCTCACGAGGGTATAACCATCTCTCTCTTGCATTTATGTTAATTGATTGGTTGGCTGTGCTGCTGGTATTTATGGAGTTTGCTGGGTAGTTGTGTGAAGTTCGTTGGTTGTATTGTGGTAGTTGTAGCTGTGTATCAAAGTGATAGGAACTCTGCTGTGAAGTAGTGTTATAGACTATACTACAAAAAATGGATGTAATGTGTGTGCCATTATGGTGACATGGCTTATTGTGTTCTGAAAGGAGTACATGTGTAGTGTACTCCATTGGGTAAAGCACTGCATTGTGTAGCGTGCATCATATGGCTTATGACGTAGTGTGGACGGAAGGGAGTACACATGGAGTCTACTCTATATGGTGTAGTGATGCACCGTGTGGGTGTATCGTATGGTGATGTAGTGTAGCGCATTATGAAGGGAGTACATGTGGAGTGTACTTTATGGGGTGAAGTGATACACTGTGTGGCATGTATCTTATGGTGATGTGACGTATCATATTGTGGAAAGAGTATGTGTGAAGTGTACTTGATGTGATGTAATCGTGACACATCATAAGACGTGTTAAGAAGGTTGGATGGATGTGCAGTTGAGTAATGCAGAGCGTGATGTAGTGTCGAGAACTGTGTAACAAATTTTCAAAGTAGTTGTGATGTGACAGGTAGTCCCAATGACGGGTGCACTGTATAGCTGTGTTATGTTTTGAAATACGTGTGAAGCAACGGATTCACGTAGCAGTGACGCAGTGGGAACATGATAAAGTGTCACAATGTGACAACAGTACGTTAAGAATCGTACTCATGTCGAGTCGGATATGGATAGAGTCACGTGACGTAATATCATGTGAAGTGGTGGATAATGATGTAGCTTGATAATAGTATCAAACTTTGTGACACGATGGAGGTACAATTAAGATGGATCTTATCATATTAACTGTTGGGATGAACTCATAAATGGCCGGGAAGTAAAAAAAGTTCTACCAACGGGTATAGAAAATGTTGCTATCGATGTATGGTGCTTGTTTACACAAGCAATTGATCAACGTATTATATGTTAACCTTAGATGATAAGAAAGTAGAGTACATGTGTATCTAGTAACACATATACTAGACGAATTTACTATATGTAATGGATACTCTATCCTGAACAACTGTATGCGATGTTTTAGCCATAGAGTTTGCTTAAAATCGCATAATATGCATGGATGAGAATGATGATGACGATGATATGTAGGCTTGGATGCTATAGTGTCATGTGTATCGATGAGGATTGGAATGCATGACTTGATCGGTCTAAGTCAAGCATCGAGATAAGGTTAATTGGAAGAGTAAGGTATAGGTGCTAGTGTCTTGACCCTAAGATGAATCATGGGGTTCGCTTTTGTGGATAAGTACCCAAGGTCAGACGTTTAATTTAGAAGAGGTACTGCCTGTGAGTTGATCCCGAAAGGTGAAGCATAGTAAGGATTACGTGAGAGCCTAGGGATAGATGGAAAATATTCTAGTGTCCGTAAGTGGGTCTCTGATGAGTTTAGCATAGTAAGCAAAGACCCAAGACATGGGGATAGCATGAGTGTATCCTAAGTGAAGTGTAGATCATTTTCTATTCTAATTGCTTTTGCACTATATAGATATTGATGTTATGTATATGTACATACGAGCCTTTGTTGGTAGCCCTTTTTATTGTACCTCAAGTATGTAATTGTATGCATGTGATTGGATACCTATACATAGTAGCTATTCAATGTATTCTCTCAAAAAGAAAATGAAAACTTGAGATTTTGTCTCATGATTTTGTATACCAATACTTTTAAGAATGTTGTGAAAATGTTTGTTTTCAAAATATCCATGCGAAATGAAGGATGCCATAAACTGATGCTATGCGATAACCTTATGCGATGTCCCCATGCAATGACCCTATGATGATGCCTATATCTTGAAGATGCTTAAGTTCATGTGCATGCCTTCTAAATGATATTTTTCTATGAATGATTTGACTAAAAAGAGAAAGTAAGAAAAGAAAAAAGAAAAGAAAAGAAAAGAAAGAAAGAGATAAAAATGAATGCTATGCTGTATGAAAATACATAAAAGGCATAATGAACGAATGAAAAGAAAGAAATGCAAGAAGGGTACCCAAGAAAAGGAAAAAGGAAAAGGTAGATTGCAATTTCGGACGGGCCAGCGGTAGTGCACCCAGTGGTGCCATCCAAAGGAAAGGATTTCCCAACTTGTGGCCATGGGCAGAATCAAGATCTAAAGGTCAATCCGCTAACCCAAATACAAGGGGTGTAAAGGTGTGCAACGATCTAAAGAAAGTGATAAGAATAAGAAATAGAGTCGTGACATGTATGAATAGTTGTTTGAGAATTGTCTGCTAATTGTTTGTAGTTGCTTGTTGTTGTGCTAACTTGTTTGTTGGTTGTATGAGAATACAACCATTCATATATGTCATGGCCTAAAGAAATTGATAAGAATAAGAAGGATCTTCGAATTCTTTAAGAAATGAAGGCATCATATGAGGTGGGAGAAGCGACGTTTACAAAAGAAAAGAAAATTGATGCTTTTTCATGGAAACCCCACTTAGTGATGTTTATGAATAAGAATGCATGTAATGTCATGTATGTATGTATATACGTATGTATGAATGATGATTACTGATTACACCCAAAGAATAACGCGGTCAAAAAGATTTAGAAATAATTACTGTAGTATAGCTTTGGGTATCGATTCCATAGGGAGATGAATTGAGAAATGAAAGATAGTGACAAAATTGACTAAAAGATTTAGAAGAGTGCAAAAAGTGATTTTTGAAGTGTGATGTAAATTAAAACTAAATGAGTAATTTGAAAAATATAAAAATGAGATGAAAAGTAGAGCGTAGGGAATTCTTTGCGTATTTCTGGTGTTCAAGTTTATTCTTAATTCATTGATATCTCAATTGAGAATTCTATGTCCAAATTCTCAATCGGAAGATGTAACATTAATAACCATATTTAAATAAAATGTAATCTTTTAAAAAATATTCGTCGCGCTTAAATCTCATAAATTGTTATCGCTATTGAGAAAATCCAACGTCGACAATATAACCAGGAGGCGATACTGCAGCAAATAATTAAATCAATATAGACAATCAATTGCTCCAAACATAATCATAGAACTAATCCTTTTGATGGAAAAAGCATGTCTGAATTCATAAACGAAATAGATTCTATAATTATTTGAAGACGAAAAACATCACAAATAAATTGAGAATGATAGAACAAAAGAGTTTTAATATTTAAAGACCAAATACATGAATAAAAAATAAACTACAAATACCATCATATACAAGTTCATCCCTAGCCCTTATTTAGTTGTTCATCCACATGATGAACAATCAAATTCTTCAAGAGAGAAATAAAATAACAACACTTGATATGCTCCTCCCTTTTCTCAAGGGTTGAGAAGGCTCTCCCCCCATCCAAGCATATCTTTTCACGCCCCTAGCCCCATCTATTTATAGATGTTGCCGTGCCTATTTTGGTCCTTTTTCCATTTAAATTGTCTTGCAACTTGTAGCCGAAATGTTAATCTTTGATTCAATTGCAGCTTGCTGATAATTGTCATGATGACATATAGATTTGATGTAATTGGCTAGAAGTAAATTGGAATGGAAGTAGGCGCCGGTTTCTTGTGGAGATTTTGTGTGATTGTGTCTTCAAATGGATTTGCCGAGTGTTGTCATGCATCTCTGGGGTTCCAGCTTTTGCATATGTGTTTTAATCAAATAACATGATATTGGCGCCGGCTCTTCTTTCCAATTTGATCATATTTGTTGCTTCAATTAATGCTTATGTCAGTTTCCTCTTCAATTTACCCTTTGTTGTCGTGTATGATTTGTCTTCCAAGTTGGTGTGGGTGGCCGGATGCCGCTTGATTTCTTTAGCTATGCATGTGTTGGTTTGTGATGATTAAATATTGTCATCTTTTGTCTTCAAGTGAACCCCTTTGAATATGCAAAAATCAACATAGATGGAGCTTTGCTTTAGGTGCCGTATAAGACTTTGCATCCTCCCCATTTGTTCCCATGTGTTAGCTTCCTATCCATTTGAGATAATTTCAGCTTGCTTCAAGCTTGTGTGCAGCCAGCTGTCCTTTTAATTTGCATCTATAATATAGCATGTGATGAGTTGTCTCCAAGTAGGAACCCATGTGTTGATATTTCCATGTGTTGCTGTATACTTTTCTTTTTATTTCAACTTGTGGCTTGGGAATGTCTTGGTCGGCTGAAATCAAATGATTATTGATTTTAGAAGAGAGGTGCGGCTGCTTTCTCATATCTTGCATGCTCATATCTTGCTTGCTCAAACATCAAAATGCTTGATGTTGTCGCCTACCTCAAGTGGCTGCCAACATGAAAATAAAATCAACTAATTTGTGAAAATAGGGTCCATGATTTAGAGACAAATTTGGCCCTTTAAATTGAGGAATTTAAATGGGGTGCATTGGAGCTATGTGAAATGAAAGAAAAAAAAAATAGAAATTCATGGGATTTATTTAATAGATTTAGACTTGTGTGTTTCTTTTTGTATTTATTTGAGACTTTAAATATATTAAATCATGCTCATATTCATCTCAAGATAAATAGCTATTAAATTAAATATAATGAATTATATCATTTTTTTTTTCTTTTAGCATTTAAATAGGGTATTTAGAGTGCATTTTTGGCACTCATCAATTACATGACTGAAAACCAACATTATTATATTTTAAATGGTATAAAGTAAGGCTTACTGAGCATTTTACTCATTTTAGTTTTTATGTATATGCCTCCCCCATAGGAACTAAATGAGCAGTACATATCAGGAAGGACATGGCCCAAGGAAAAGAGCATGATAGTCTAGGCATGAAGAAGAAAAATGTATAAAGGGCCTTTTTATTTTATAAATCAATTTTTTTTTTCCCGCTGTAAACCTCTTTTATTGTAAAATCGTACTTTTATTTTATAACGTTAAGTCTTGCATCCTGGATATGAACCAAAATGTTCTAAAACTATTTACAAAAAGGAAAGCTACGTAAGTTGCGATTCCACCAAATCCAGGGCGGGGTTGCTACAATTTGACCAAATCCTAACATAGTGTCCATTCCCCATCTTCCATAGGAGACCTTCAAAGAGGAGAGGTCTAGTTGCTTTGATGTTCTTCTAGACAAGAGTCACCATTCTTGACTTTTGCAGTAGAGAAGTTAGTTGAGGGAAAGTACTTTGCTTGAAGAACTCGAGTTGCCGGTGAGTAAGGGTTGATGATGAGCCTCCAACCATGTTTTGCTGGTAGTGTTTTGTTGAAATCTTCAAAGTCTTTGAAGTTAAGGCCCCATCTTGTTTGCACTTTCCAATTCACTTCCAGCTAAGCCAATGTATCTTGGATTTCTGATCTCTTAACCTCCACCAAAAGGATTGTATGAGTTTGTTTTTGTTTCTTAGGATATCTTTAGGAGTTAGGAAGATTTCTAAGCAATATATAGGTATGCATTGGATGACTGCTTTTAATAAAGTTTCCTTACATGCTTGTGGAAGTAGGTTGGTTTTCCAGCTGCTCATCTGAATTTTGATCCTGTACAGACTAAGGGTAAATGCCCTTGATTTGTTCTTGCCTCTGTATGAAGACAGACCTAGATACTTTTCAAAAGGTCCTAAGACTTTGATACTTATAATAGCCAGAATGGAATTTTGGATGTCTTGCTCTGTGTTCTTGCTAAAAAAGATTGACTTCTCAAGATTGAGCCTTTAAGCTAGAAGCTAGTTCATAGTGTTGCCCAGATGACTAACATAAGAGATGGGGTGAATTGAGTTATATTAAAAAAATTAACACTTATAAACCAAATACACAATATAAAATATAAACAAAATACGAAACCATAGGAAATATAAAGAGTAAGGGCAAAAAGAAACAAATTCAGTATTTTAACGAGGTTCAGCCACACTGGCTATGTCCTCGCCTCAAGCTACCCCTTGAGGATTCCCAAATTCACAATTCAATCTCTTTCAGGTGGAAATAGAAACCTAATACACCTTTGAGCAACACCATTATAAAAAATCCTTGTAGAACACCCTCTACACTTGCAATCACTTTATACTTGGTGATTTAACTATTTACTATGTAGAACACCTTCTACACACACAAGGGTTATACGCACCCTCTTACTGATACAAGAGCTGATAGTGGATAGATTATCAAAATACACTCCTCAATGAGTAAAATAAGAACAATACAGTGCAACCTATATTTCTCTCAAAAAAAATATAGATTAAGGCTCAATACTTAGAAAAGAGAGAGTGAAGATTTTGAATGAATGAGGCAAAACTTTACCAATTGATGTGTAAGCTCTGGTTGTAATTTTACAAAATTCAAGTAAGCTATTTATAAGAAAATGATTCTTCAATTTCAAATTTGAAAAAATTCACATGTCAAATAAGAGTACTTTTCATTTGTTAAAAAATTCAAATAAAAACATCTCATTTTTGCATTTGTCAAAGACAACTCCATTCATTTGTCAAAATATTTAAGCCCAATCTTTTATTTTTAACATATGACAAAATGGAAATGATTTCTTTTTCAAATCAAATCTTCTTTTTCCATTTTTCAAAAAAAAAAAAAACATAATCACTTTTCAAGTTTTTCAACAAAATCATCTACATTTTGCATTTGTCAAAAGTGCATCAATCAAAATTTTAAACAAAACATGCACATGTTAAAGATGACAATCAATCACCTTACAAATTTTCAAAATTCAAATATTTAATGATGTCATGCATACGTGAAAATACAATTTTTGAAATTAAAGCTTTTAATGATGTCATGCGCATGCGAAAAATGTAATTTTTAAAATTAAAACTTTTAATGATGTCATGCACATGTGAAAAATGCAATTTGATACATTATGAGAAAAGATTAATTTTGAGTTTTAATCCAATTTTGAATTTTATCAAGAGATGTACAAAATTATTCTATGAGGTTCATTTGTAGATTTATTCTCTTTCTTGTTTATATTTGATGTGTTTGGCTCATTACATAGACAATTTAAATTTGAAACTTGAATTCATTTGTTATTATCAAAATCTATATATATATACGAAATTTGAAACCTTGGATTCAACACATATGATCTTAGAGTGCTATGCATCCTGCTCCATTCCAATAGTTGAGCCTAACAAAATACAAGGCTATATTCTACAAGAAACATATGATTAATAGTCATAGAGTCTCATGTTATAGGAAACCAGATATTAGACCCTTGTGTTTAGCTTGGTTCAGAGCAAAACTAAGCATCTTTGAGCAAATGATGAAATGGTAAGGAGAGAGGGAGTCTCCTTGTCGAATGCCCTTTGTAGGATTGAAGGTTGCTTGAGATGAGCCATTTAGGAGAATCGAGTAAGACATAGTTCCAATGCACTTTATGATAAGATCAATCCAACCCTATAAAAACCCATCTACTTAACATAGCTTGTAGAAAAGTCCACTCTAGCCTATCATTGGCCTTGCTCATGTCAAGCTTGAGGGCCATCAAACCATCTTTTTACTTCCTCAATTTGTTTTGCATGGAATGAATGAGTTTATATGCCACAATGGCGTTATCAAAAATCATCCTACCCTGTACAAAAGCACTTTAGGTGTTTGAAATTAAGTCAGGCAGGATGACTTTTAGACGATTGGAAATAGCCTTTGCAGTGATTTTATAGAACACACTGCAAAGGCTAATGGGTCAATCAGTGAAATAGACAGGAGAGCTCTTCTTAGGTATGAGGGTGATGAAGGTGTGATTAATGGAGGGAAAATCTAGCTTAGTATCGAGCAATTCTAGGACAATAGATACCACATCATCACCCATAGTAGACTAATGGCTTTGAAAGGATATAGTAGGGAAGCCATATGGGCCAGGGGATCCAAGTGAATTCATTTAAAAAATGGCTTTCTCTATCTTCTCTTTAGTGTAAGCCCTTGTTAAGGTCAAGTTCATCTTATTGGTAACAATGGCATTGAAATTTTCCAGCAAAGCATCAGTGCCTATTGGGTTAGAAGATGAGAAAAGATCCAAATAGAAAGATTAGAACTTTCCCCAAATGTCCTCAGGTATTGTCAAACTTTGACCATCCTCAATTTTGAGCTTTAGAATAGAGTTTTTTTGCTTTCTTAGAGTGACAAACTTTTGGAAGTATTTGGTATTCATATCACCATCTTGTAACTATCTTTGTTTTCCTATTTGGCACAACTTAAGATCAATCTCCTCTAAAGAAGCATGCAATTCCATCTCTAGAGTTGAAATATGATCATTATCCAGGTCAGTATTAGAAGCTTGAAGAGATCTTAACAATTCCCTTTTAGTAGTGATAGTTTACTAGTGATTTCTTCTAAAGATATTGTTCCACTTTCTCAACTGGTATCTCCACCTCTCGAGGCCCCTTTTAGAGACATCTACTTTAGACCCTAATTGGAGTGAACCTTGCTAGGCCCTTTTGATCACATCCTCACAACCATCTTGTTTGGCCCAGAATGCCTCATATTTGAAGGCTATCCTATGAGGGATATGAAATGGTTCAAAGGATTTGATTGAGATAAGGAGAGGGTTGTGGTAAGAACATAGGATAGGCAATGTGGTGACTGAGTTGGTGTCAAAGGCTGTTGCCATGCACAATTGACTAAAGCTCTATCCAACCTCTCTTTTGTGAAGTCCGCCCCCTCTCGGCTATTGCACAAAGTAAATTAGGAACCCTCAAAGCCAAGGTTTCCCAAATCACAGTTTATAAGAGCTTGTCTGAAGTTATTCATTTGTTTAAAAGTTCTGAGGGGCCACCCATTTTCTCACCATGAGAGATTATTTCATTAAAATATCCCATGCACAACCAGGGAGTATTTTGGTCAGGTTTCAATAGTGTTAGAAGTTTCCAACTTATTTTCTTTTACCTATAATAGGCTGTCCATAGAAGCTAGTGATTATGAAATGCTTATCTAAGTTTTCAATATGGACTTGTAGGAAAATGTGATTAAGAGAATACGATAACAGATTAGCAACAGTATCTTTCTTCTAGAAAAAATCTTGGCCCCCCACTTCGACCTAAAAAGTCCATAACAAAACTGCACTAAAAGCCTAGTTTGTTACATATAGTTTCCATTCTTTCTCTTCTGCATTGGGTTTTTAAAAAAATCAAAGATGTAGACTTTTCTCTCTCCAATAGGTGGAGCTCTCGAACTATTTGAGGATTTTCAAACTCTCAACAATTTCAACATAGTTTGTTCATGGGGAGGGGTAGATCTATTGAACAGCCTCTGCAATGGTTGTTTGATTGAGTCTTTTTGAAGTCCTCATAGGTTTTGTTGTCACCACACCACTTCTCCTTTAGTTTTTGTAGTTACTAGGTATAGCTGGAGGGTTAACCATAGTTTCCTCGGGGCTAAAACTATGACTACACCTAGCCTTTCTTTTCAAGTTAGACATAAGAGAAGTTTTGTTATGTCTATCTAGCACTTTTTGGGTACAAAGGGAGGAGGTGCTTACACGATGACTGTTTTCTACAAGAGCCATATCAAGGTTAGAGGACTGAGTACCTATCTACAGGTTGGTGGGAGTAAGCTTGACAGCTGCTGCTGCTGGGGAGCCTCAAGACAAGTTGAGGTTTCCTCAAGTGGTAGTTGAAAGTTATCTTGGTACCCTTGGAACAAAAAGTTGTAACCTCCCTTTTTTTATTTCCTGATCATAGCTTGGTTGCACATCATCACAAGGAATTGTTCCCAATGTATCTGCTGACTTTTGCAAATTGTTGTTCCTGCCCAAACCTAACCCTTTGTCATCGGAGCTACCTTGTCAACCGTTACTTGAATCCATCCTCCCTGGACTACTTGACTAAGCGTTATAGTGATCTTGTTTCAGAGTAGGAATAGCTCTGAGCTAGGGCCCATATTGAAGCTGGGAGCCCTCACGTGTTCTGCCATTAGAGACTTGTCTTAAGTAGCTAGATTGTGAATGCAAAAGAATACCACAGTGATAATAGAAATATGGTAGATGTTCGTATCTGAAAGGTATTCAGATGTGTGAGTCCCCCATGTTAATAACACATCCCCTAACCAATGGTTTTGAAATGTCTAGCAGCACCTACACACAGGCCACCACCCCAGGCCTTTCCTTTGTCATCCATATCCACCATCATGACACTACCTGTGCTGGCCCCTAGTTTCTCTCCCATTCTTCTATTCATGCCAGCAAAAGGAAGATCACGGAGTTGGACGTAGAAAGGTTCAAAGGAAAAGTCTATGTTGTTTAATGCAATCCTGCTTGTACACTCTTAAAGGCATACAAAATTCTTGCCAAAGGACCATGGCTGACCCATTAACACCTTGGTTTTAACAGCGGGGTTGTGAAACTTAACAAGAAATGTGTTTCTTCCTACATCCTTGAAAGTCAGGCCACCTTCAGATTCCAGACCTTTGCCATCATTGCTTTGATGGCCCCTTTATTCACTTTCTTATCTGTTACCACCAGTGCAACAAGACAAGACTTACTTATTTTTTATGATAAAGGCACCCTCTCCTCAAGGAGATAGATTTTGTGTTGTTCTTCCTCTGTTAACTTAAGGCCCTTGCATAGATGAGAAAGTTCCTCCTCCATAGATGATTGAGAGCAATAGCAAGGAATACCACTATGACAAACACAACACTCTATAGATCAAGAAGATCTAAGAGACTATGCTCTATGTTACTTAGAAGTATAGAGAGAAAATCCCACTTTTCTTATAGAGAGAGAGAGAGAGAGAGGAGATCTTCCACTCCACCCTACATTATGTCGTCAACAAAAGAAACTCAAAACTTGAAAGTCAATGGACTTTAATTTTTTTTTAAAAAAACCTCTGGAGGCTTTCGTATGTTTGTTTGAGGTTGTGTAACCTTTTCTGCCTTGAGTGATGCAATCGATCTTAGCCTGAGATTGGGTTGCGACCCACACCTTGAAAATTAGATCAAGCCACCTTCATCCTATTTTTATAATTTCAAATAAACTTTTTGTGATTATATATATTTAAAGTTTACTTGTTAGATTTTCAACACGTGTCACGTTCTCATTTGGGATCACATGATTTTGAAGACATGTGGTGACAAGATTGTTGTTAATTAATTCGATGGCAAACGGCCAAAAATATATAATTGATAAATTATGAAAAAAATTATACAACCTCTCACTATTTACATAACTCTCACACACCACTTTTTTTTTTTAACTTTTATTTTTTTATTCTTTTATCAAATACTTGATATATGGATAATGAATGTAAGAATTCAATTAGTGTAAGAAGAATAAGTTATAAAAGTATTTAAAAAATATTAGAAAATCAAAAAAATTAAAAAAATGCGGTGTGTAGGGTAGGGGAGGTTGGGTAGCGAAGCCCTAAAAAGGGTGGCTACCCATTAATGTCTGGAGTGAGTTAGCTAGTGCCAGAGCACTGATACTAATTTAGTTATTGTTAAGTTTAAAATTTGATTAAAATTTAATATTTTAATTAAAGTCTAAATCATCAAAGAAATTAATCCATAGCGAAATATTCATCTAAAAGTCAAAATAATGATTTTTTTATTTTTTTACATTTAGAAAATACCTTTTCTTTAGAGAAGAAAATGAGGTCACGTGTCCGTAAGTGACCTATTCCCAATTTTATTGATTTCCCTCACTTATGGCGGATGAATATCGTGGTAACAAAAAGACACTAGGGATTTAGAAATGTGAAATAAAAACATTCCATGTATCAACACCAAAGCAAAAAGTAAAAACAAACCAATAAACAAAATAAACCACAATAAAAAACAAGTAAAGAACCAATTAAGCAACTTAACAAGCCTAGCACAAACAAAATAAACAACAAGCTATGTGAATCTCAAAGAAGGGATACTAGAATAGTCCATGCGAATCAAACCCCTGAGAGCACGAGGCATCTCTATCAAATTGCTATAAACTGAATCAGAAACCGAGGTACCTTCCTTGACCAACCAATCTGCCACTTTATTGCATTCCCTATAAACATGTTGCATAGAACAAGTCAAGGGCTCCATCAAATCAATTATTTCTTCCCAAAGACAACACCCCACACCTTCTTCTATTAGACTGGAGATAACCAACATAGAATCGAGTTATATAATGACATGAGTAATGTTCAAAGCTTTACACATCTTTAGACCTCAAAGAAGAGCAAGAAGTTAGACTTTATTGTTGGTTCTGACACCAATAGGAGAGGCAAAAGCCTGAACTAGTTTACCTTTATTATTGTGAATAATTCTACCAAGACCACAAGAACCAGGATTACCAATGCAATTACCATTTGCATTCAATTTTTCTGGAGGTTGAAATGAGCCGCAAAAGGATATTTGTGGCTGTTAGATATCGCCGGAAAAGATTTTTGACAATATATAAAAAATTACCCCAAAACAAAATACATACACACAAGCTCAATTGCAAAGCATGTGCCATACAAAATATATACTTAACCACGTTGGCATGCATTTAAAGATAATATTATAACATGGTCCAAAGATTTTTGGTCCTCTCTCCTGGTAGAGGTTCTCTCTATTTTCAAAAACTTTCTATCCCTAGAGGCTTGTATGGAGGAAGACTTAGCGAGAAAGTGGGAGAAGCTATCCCTAACATAGGCGGAACTAGAGGGAGTGCCTCTACATTCCAAAATGATGGTAACATAAGCTATCTCTAACATAGGCGGAACTGGAGGGAATGCCTCTACATTCCACGGTGAGCATTGTCTACTGGCACATATCATTGCTGGAAAGCCAATTAACAATGAGGCTTTCAAAGTCACAATGACGAAAATATGGAAATGCAATAGCTGGATCAAATTCACAGAGGTCAACTCTAACAGCTTCCTTCTAGAGTTTGACAAGAAAATAGTTACAGAAAGGATCATAAATGGAATACCATGGTCTTTTGACCGTTGGCTCATTTGCTTCCAGGTTTTTGACGCACCAATGCTCTCAGCAAGGTGAAGTTTAATAAAAAAGTGTTTTGTATTCAAGCCTATTATATGCCATTTGCATGTATGAACAAAGATGTAGGGGAGGACTTAGGCAACATAATTGGAATAATAATCACAATCCAAATAGACGAGAGAGGTCTGGGATGGGAGAAGTTTTTGAGGATCAAAGTAGAACTCGACATCACTAAACCCTTCCTCCAAGGTCTGTTTCTAATGATCAATGGAAAAAAACCCTGGGTTCCACTCAAATACGAGCATCTTCCAAATCTATGCTTTAAGTGTGGAATCATCAAACATGATCCTGTTGGGTGCACCAATGGTTCGATGAATGGGGCACAACTTTAATATGGGCAAGGCTGTGAGCCCCTGTCCCATGAGAGCAGGATTTACACTCCATGAAATACTCCAAAGAGGAGCTCTCTAGTAACAGTTCTTGAAGAAGCCCCTGTCCTACTGGAACACAGAAAGAGCAAATGAAGGAAAGCGTGCAAAGCCAGACTAAAACAGCAAGGTCAACTCCAACTTTAGCATTAAGCAACAATAACTTACTTAATGAGGAAAGTTCTTCGATAGGAAAAAGACCATAAGGAGTTCTACAGATACCCAAAGACTCTACCCTTGCTAGACCACCCTCGGGACAGGCAAGATTTTCACAAATCAAGGAACACCCCTCAATCTAATGGGTCATATATGTCGGCGCCCCAACTTGCGCTTGGGTTCGTACGCAAATTGCGACGCTGGGGACGAACGTCTCAAGGAAGTCATCCCTCATCTTTACGTGTGAGAGCATTATTTAATTTTTTTTTTTTTTTTTTTTTCATATTATCTCGCAGCGGAAAAAGATCAAGCCAAAAACATTCGACAAGACGTTTACGCTTGTCGCACATCACATGGTTAACGAAATAAAACCCAAATTAAACATCATATACATATACATCAAAGTTAAGGTCACCAATGTAAACAGTTTATACAAAAGCACTTCCCAAAACAACGGGAAGATTTTCCTCAAAATACAAAGGTGATACAAAATAAAGGTACTAACGATCCCCCTCCCTCTCCGCCACACATACTAATAGGCGGGTTCTTCCTTTATCATCTTAAAGTCAGGACCGTAACGAAGACTGTCCAAACTCAGACTTGGGCTTACATCACACATCATCCCAGAGGATGAGGTAAACAGGTGTCCCATATGGAGGAGCCCATCCACTCCTAGCACCAAACAACACCTCGTAGGGCGTAAGTCATCAAAAAAGTAGGTCGTCATAGGAAGCGACTCTGCTGCCCACTGACCCAACAGGTCTAGGGTCACTGGCCCAGCAGAATCTATCTTAGTCAGGCCCTTGAGGGTCCGACCCATCTTCTCGAGAGTCGTAATCTGGGGATCCATCATTTCCTGCAATAACTTCTATCGTTCCCAAGGGAGCGATAGTAGAGATAATAAAAAGGGGGTGAGATTTCGGGAGAAATATCAGCAAGTATACTAGCACTTAAACCAAAGCATTTCAAATATACAAATAAGTGAACCAAACAATCGTAACTAATGCATATGTAATGAATGACTGAACTCATGCACATGCTCATGTAAACTTTCATACAGACTTGCTTCTTTTAGACTTCTTTTCATATCAGTGCTTTTCAAATCATTTCTTTAAAACACTTCACATCTTTTATTCTTTCTTAGGCGCCACTTATCATATACAGACCTTTTCTTCTGGCTCGAAAGCCCATCTTGTCATGACTTATCGCGTAGCATATATGAGACACAACACGGTTCCCCTAAGCACCGCGTGTTCCCTACTGGTTACCGCATCACCTTAAAGTGAGTGCGTCACGTAGCTTATAGTACGGCAGGTCCTTACACCTTACCCGTCTTTGGCACCCACCAGTGTTAGGTGCGACCGCGCTCCCGACACCTTCTGAAGCCATACACGGTCCGCCGACTGTTCTTCGTCGACCCAGGAGCTTCCACTCGAATTTAAACACTCCTGAGTGGTCAGGGAGTTCCACTGGGGCACTACCCCATCCCAGCCTTTGGAGTTCTTATAAAACTTTACTTCTTTTCTTTTCTTTCAAAAACTTAATCTTTCCTTTTCTTTTTCTTAAAAACACATTGGACTTTAAAAACATGCTTTTCATGATCTATGCATGTGACATGCAACACTTACTTATTTTCATGCAAAACTCGAGGCGAGCTCGAGTGCATTCATAGTTCATTTTCTTTTCTTTCTCATTGGGATAACTTTACAATTTCCTACTTAGTCATCATGCTCTAACATCTACATTTAGGCCTAGGATTGAAGTGGGGTACTCGGCCCATCTCCAACCCATCAAGGCCGAAACCTCCTAGAGTATTTCCTAGGGCTTTTCATCATCATTTCACTCTAAGTATCCTCCAAGAATTAAAGGTGTCTAAATAAAACATATATCATCTTTAGAAAGGGGTAACCGAAACCCTATTGTCCACTAAGGAGACATTTTTACATCCAAACTTAATTTATTCCAACTTCCTTCATTCACCTTTTAACTTGGAGAAATTTCCTTCTATTAATCCATTCAAAGTTTCCTCTTCAATAAGTGTCTTTCATAAGCTTAAACTAGATAATTCCACAACAAGGCAATATAATTCAATCCTCTAGTCTTAACCTTAAACACCATAAAATTCCAATTAAACACTACTAGTCATCATATACAAGTGATTACTTCTTTCCATATGCACGTATACACCATTTCAATTCATATGAATCATATATTTTATTCCCATGTCCATTTTCATTTCCTCAAGACAATATCCTCCTTGAATAAATCAATTATATTACTAATTTCCTCAAATAAATTCTATCTTAGCAACACCAAATTTATAAGCTTAATACTAAAATCCATCATGCATCAACTTCATCATTTCATATGATACTCATGCTTTTCATTTCTTTTTACTACTAATACTTGATCCATCATCTATACTCATATTCTAATCTTGTTTTATCATAGAGATTTACACATGAATATTCATATCAAAGACAAGTATTAACACAATCAATTTAATCCAAACATGGCAATACAATCATTAATCCAACCAGCATGATCACCTAACTATATATAAGAAATGTTAAGGAAAAGGTGAAAGTATACTTACAATATTCCTATTAGATTTTTTATTAAAATCTGAAAATACACACATAGAATCTCTTATTAGACTAATTATAATTATAAAGATTTAAAAGAAACCTTATTTCCTTTTAGCTAAAACAATGGTGCTACATGTGTGTGTGTGTTCTTCCTAAGTTTGCATGAATCTAGGCACTAACCTTCTCCAAGGTATTATCCACTTCAATACTCTTGATCTTAGCTCCACTAATTTAGGATTCTTCAAATTGTGTGGTGAAAGAAGAAGAAACAAAGGTGGAGGTAATTTGGATGGTTTTGGCCGAGAGTTAAGGAGAGAGTGAGGTAGGAATATGCTTGCATGTGTCCAAATGAAACAAACTAAGGGAATGATTATGGAGTCACACGGCCAAGCCCTTTTCCCTAGGGTTTTTGGTACACTTTTTACCATTATTAGGTATGGCCAATGATGGATTGAAAGATTGACAACACTAGGTCATTCCAAAATCAAATCTTGGCCATGCCTTGGAAGATTTGCTTTTCTTTCTCCCTCACTTGCTATGGCCGGCGCCTCCCTTGAGTGCTTAGTCCTCATTTCCTTACTTTTCACTCAATCATCATCCCTCCATCATCTCATGTGTCCATCCAAGTGATCTCAAGGCCATACTTTTTGGGAATTGAGCAATGCATGATCCGGCCAAGCCCTTGCTTCCACCGAAACTCCACTTGCTTCATCTCCTTGCTTTTGTCATTTCCATCACCTACACCCACACCATACCTTTCTTCACATCATCATACTTTCTTACACATTGTACCTTATTCACTTACACCCTCCTCCCTTGTCTCATCAACCTTTTTGGTGGCCATACTCCATGAAATCCTCCAAGTGGCTCACGGATTGCATCCCACCGAAACCCTTGCTCCTTCCTTCCATCATTCTCTTCATGCCACATGTCACATTCCTATACACTATGACTTCTATTGGAAAGTCAGAGAATGGTGCATTGTACTTCCAAGATTCCATAATAGGAAAATCTCTCCATAAGATTCTACACTCAATCCTACATGGCACATGTCTACCTACTAGTCAATCTTTACCAACTAGAATTTCCTACAAGCCTTGGATGATTTTTTAGAGTTTCTCTTCAAGTGACATGTGTCTTTACTATGGGCTTGATGGGTCATGAGTTCACTCTATGGGCTTATGGGCTCACCACTACTCTTTTGACCCCTTCACTTAATCCATATCTCCAAAGCTTCATTCCCAAGCCCATCTCTTTAGAGCTTGTTTTTACAAATTACCACTCATCTTGTATATTAGTATTTAATTAAATAATTAAATAATTAAATTAGGATGAAGATTTTAGGGCTATTACAATATATCTTCCCTTGATCAGTTTATGGTAGAACAGGTACAAGTCTTGGAGCATTCAAAGAAAAGGGCAAGCTGGAAACGAAAAACTCGAGAAAAGTGTTTTGATGGGCTTGGGCTCAACTCAATAGTGTCCACACCTAGGCCCATAGCTCACTCCAAAAGGCCTATAAGCCAGCGAGAGGGCCTTAGAAGCTGTCAAAAGGCCAAGCAACCCAAAGTAGACAGTGAAGAAGTGGAAGACTTGATAACTCATATGGTGGAGGCTGGAGCCCAGTCCCACCAATCACCATGAGTTGTATTAGTTGGAATCGTCGTGGGGTTGGAAACCCACAGACAGTCCATGACTTGTGTCAAATGGTACAAACTAAGTTCCCATCCTCTATCTTTCTTATAGAGACAAAGAGTAGAAGAGAAAAAGTGGAGAGGATCAAACGAAAGCTTAAGTTCGATACCAACTTCATAATAGACAGCAAGGGGCGTAACGAACGTATTTCAATGCTATGGAAAAACTCGGAGGAAGCGGACCTATTATCATACATGGACCATCACATATCTTTGCTAGTTAAGGGTCCTTGTGACACTCAAGAATGAGTTTTAACAGGTTTTTATGGCCAACCATGCACTGCCAAGGGAAACCAGAGTTGGCAGCTCCTAAGAGTTCTAAAACCAGTAGCAAATAGAGGGTGGTTATGCCTTGGTGACTTCCAAAAATTATTGAGCCATGAAGAAAAATGGGGTGGCTCTTACAGACTTCCCAAACTAATTGAGAATTTTAGAGAGGCAATTGAAGATTGCGAGCTAAGGGACCTGGGCTTATGGGCTTCAAATACACATGGTCGAACGGTCGAAGTGGGAATGCCTTCACTAAGGAGCGGTTGGATCAAGCTCTAAGCAATACCACCTGGTCAAACCTATTCCCTTCCTCGTGTGTTTTCACTATTCCAGCCCTCAGCTTCCCCAACCCTATCTTAGTCACTATGGATCCCCCTATAGCCCAATTGCACAACAAAGAAAACCCCTCAGGTTTGAGGCTAGTTGGTTCCTAAGGGAGAATTGTTATCAAGTTCTTGAAGAGTCTTGGAAGCAACCAAGACTAGCAGCATAAAAAATCAGCTACGTGACTAAAGGCCTCAGCAAGTGCATGTCGGATCTTCAACACTAGAATAAGAGCATTGCTGGCAACTCGAAGGAAGAACTTAAGTCTAAGATGAGCCAACTTTTGACTCTCCAACAAAAGAACACAAGAAAGTCACAAGAACAGATCAAACAGCTCCAAAAGGACATTGACAAGCTTATAGAGGAAGACCATATCCGATAGAAGCAATGTGCCAAGAAAAAAGGGTTAAAGACGGGGATAAGAATACTAAATGTTTTCACAAATGTGCATCCCAAAGGAAGAAGGCCAACACTATTAAGAAGATGAATGATGATAGTGGCAATGAATTCAACACTCAAACTAGTATTGTCGAGCTTTTCCAAAATTATTTTCACTCACTGTTTACTTCATCTATGCCCAGGGACATTGAGACATGCCTTGCCTCTCTAGAGACAAGGGTGTTGCCAACTCAAAATGTTCAACTCACCATGCCGTATACAAGAAAAGAGATAGAAGACACCCTGTTTCAAATGGTTGGTTATAGGCTTATAGCTCGCCTGGTCCAGACGACTTCCTGGCAACTTTTTTCCAAAAACACTGGAACATCATTGAGGACCAAGTAACAATAGCTGCTTTACAAATTCTGAACCTCAGAGGAGATGTGGCAACCATCAATAGCACTTTCATCACGCTGATCTCGAAGAAAAAGCAGCCTTCAAAAGTCACAGAATTTCGACCAATATCCTTATGTAATGTTCTCTATAAACTAATTTGCAAAACATTGGCTAATAGACTTAAACATATTCTACCGAGTATAATTCCTCCATCTCAATCGGCCTTTGTCTCTAACTCATTTCGGATAATGTTATTGTTGCTTTTGAGGCTATGCACAAGGTGAGGTCTTAGATGTCAGGAGAAGAAGGTTATATGGCACTACAACTGGACATGAGCAAAACTTATAACCAAACTGAATGAAGCTTGCTAAGAGCTATCCTCTATAAACTTAGTTTTTGTGACCAATGGGTGAAGCTAGTAATGAGCTGCATAGAGTTAGTATCATACCTGCTTTTGGTAAACAAGATTCCTCAAGAAACCTTTCTTCCCACCAGAGGAATTAAGCAAGGCGATCCCATCTCACTATATCTTATTATCCTTTATGCTAAGGCCCTTAGTAATCTCATTGGGAAAACAGAAATTTCTGGATTGATCAATGGTGTTCCTTTGGCACGTGGCCAAATCCGTATATCTCATCTCTTTTTTACAGATGACAGTCTCCTTTTTTGCAAGGCAAATGCTATAGAATGGATTCGAGTTTTCCACCTTCATAAACTCTATGAATGGGCCTCGCGACAATGGCTAAACATTGAGAAAACTTCAATTATCTTTAGCAAGAACACCTCTAAAATTACTCAAAGATACATCATTTTTCTTGCTAGGATCAAATCGGGTGGCTCTTATGAGAGATATTTGGGACTTCCATCAGTTGTGGAGAGACACAAATGCAAGTCTTTTAAGGCTATCATGGACAATATCCAAGCCCGGCTAAGCAACCACAAGGTGAAACTTTTATCCCAAGCGGGCAAGAAAATCTTCATAAACAGTTGTATAAACAGTTGTATCCAAAATTTTAGTGGGTTCAAGTTACTAACGAGCACAAAATTCATTGGATTTCTTGGAAAAAATGGGTCAAGCCAAAGCCTCGAGGGGATGGGCTTTAGAGATTTGGAGTGTTTCAACAAGGCACTACTTGCCAAACAATGTTGGAGAATTATTCAAGAGTCCAAATCTCTAGTTGTTTGTGTCCTTAAGGCCAAATACTTTAAGGAAACAAATTTTCATCAGGCTAAGTTCGGAGCGAAACCCTCCTACATATGGAGAAGTATTCTAGCAGCTCGACCTTTATTACAAGCAGGCTCAAAGTGGAGAATTGGTACGGGTGAAAAGGTCCTCATCTAGCATGACAAATGGCTGGGCTTCTCGGTGCCTAGAAAAATTACCTCCCCTATCAAGACACTGAATAGCAATGCCTCAGTAGCTCAGCTTATAAACCCCTGTTCAAAGCAATGGCACAATGAGCTAGTAAGAGAAATCCTTGAACTAAGAGAGGCAGATTTGATCTTGAGAACCCCCATCAGCGCCTTGAACAGTAAAGACAGACTCATGTGGCAAGGAATAAAGGATGGTGCATTCACAGTGAGGAGCGCCTACCATACTAAAAAATCAAGAGAGTGGGCCAGCTCTAGCTAGCCATCTAGTAGCAACCAATTCGAATCGGTGTGGAAACATATTTGGAAGCTCCAAGTGCAACCAATAGAGAATACCTTCCTATGGAGATCTTGCCATGAAGCCTTACCCACTCAGCTCAACTTGCAGAAAAGAAAAGTAGTAGACCATCCCCTATGTCCCATCTTTGGAAGGGAGGAGGAAGACTCCATCTGTGACGACCCAGAATTTTCATTTCTTATTATTTTATTTAATTATTTTCTTATAATAATAATATTGGTGTTTTAAGTTGGTAAGGATGGAGGCATGGGCTTAGAATTGAACTTTGGGAAGTATAGACTAGGATATTGGCCCAAAGTAGTGTATCAAAACCCATAAGCCCATGAGAGGGATCCATGAGTCAACCAAACCCATGCATGGAGACACATGTCACCCTAGGAGAGCTTTAGTAAGTCTTCAAAGACTAGTAGGTATGAGAAAGAAAATACTAGTAGTTGAAGAGTTGACTAATTATTTTTTTAGAGGAATGAGTGTGAAAGCCAATATGAGATTTTCTCATCATTAGATTTGCTTGGGAGGCGTGTAAGGGAAAAGGAGATCTTCCATTTTAGTCTCCTTAGGATTATACCAAATCTAGTTAAAGGACACATGCTAGATTTGGTGAAGATAGAAGTGGAAGAGTGGAAGTGTAGGGAGAAAGCATGTTTCGGGTAGTTGGGAGATGGGGAGTGCCGAACCCCTATGGGGTTTCCCAAGGGAGCAAATCCAAATGTGAGATCTTGAAAGGACATGTGGAGGTATGGTAGATGACTGATTAAGGGAAACATCATTGGAAAAAGGACAGGTGGATGGAAGAGGAAGCATGGTTTCGGGTGAGGGAGTTGGCCGCCCACTCCATTTGTGTATTCATAGGGTTTTTGCCAAATCTAGGTGAATGGACAAGTTGGATTGTGTAAGGATGATGGGACAAGTGTGTGTAAAAGGGTAAGGTTGAGTGGCGATTGCTGGAACACATGAGAGGAAGGAAAAATAAAGGAGGAGGAAAGATGAGTTTCGGTTGGGCTTGGAAAAGGCTTAGTCGAAAGTTGCATGCTCCATTCCCCAAAGTTTTGATTTTGCTATCTTGTGGAATGACATCTGAGATGATAGGTGAGTATGTGTGGAGTGATGTGAAAGAAATGGAGGGTTTGAAACCCTTGATATGCGTCAGCCATAGGAAGGAAAAAGGAAAGAGCTCCCAACCTAAGTGTAAGCTAGATTTATGCATGATGTGATATAGTGATGAAAGTCAATCAAAGGGGTCTTTCAACCCATTAAAGGTCAATCCTAAAACTAGGGAAATGAGTGCCTAGAAGTCTAAGAAACCCTCATGGCCGAATGGCCTAATGCCTTGATCTTCCTCACATTGTTGCTTCACTTGCACACACACACTCTCACTCCATACCTCACGGCAACAAGCTTCCCTCTCTGCTCTCACTTTGCTTTACTTTTTTCCACCTTCTAAACATTAAAATATCCTAAATTTAGTGGAGCTTGAATCAAGTTTTCTTAAGGGGAAGCACATTTGAAGAGGTAAGCAAGATCCTAAGCTATTTCAATAATAGAAACCTAAGTTAGGTCATATACACACACCAAGGTCTTATATCCCTAAGAATTTCTTTAAAACTATATGCTTATAAATTATTTTAATGGATTATTTTTATATATTTTCAAAACTAATCTTTTCTACTTGGGAGTTTTGTAAGTGCATTCTTATCTTGACTCTACCATTTTTTGTATATATATTTGAGTGAATGTGGTTGTATTATTTATTGTATGATGATGCCATGCTAGGCTTTCTTAAAGGAGATGCTTTGTTGATTTAGTTATAAATCCATGCTTAAGTCATATGTTATTTTAGACTTGAGTTTATATTACGTTGATGGATCTAGCAAATTTGATGCAAAGGAGAATGAAGCTTATTGATATGGTATATAGTAATAAAATGCATGCATAACTAAGATTAAACTTGTTGGATGTGGATGATGCTAGGTCAGATTATTTGAAGAAATGCTTTGTTTCGTTAGTAACAAAAATACATGCTTGGTTAATGTATCATTCTAGGTTAAATGTTATATTACGTTGGTGGATTTAGTTACTTTGTTGCAAAGGGTGAATGTAGCATGAATGATATGATATAAGGTGATAATATGCATGCATGTTAAGATAAAGTTTGGAGTTTGAAAAAGATTAGATTGGTGCATATAGGGGTTTCGGATTTGAAGGTTTTTAAGGGTGAGTTTTTAAATGATCAACCATTCTTTTAGATGATGGTTAAGCCTTGAATACTTGGAAAGTTAGAAGCATGAAAACGAGGAGGATTCCATAGCATGATAGTTCGCTTTCCACATGTAGAATTAAGTGTGTTATTTTGATGGAAAGAAAAATGATTAAAATATTAATTCTAAGGACTATAGGGTTCGGTCAATCTCTCTTAGTGGTGCTAAAAATATTTAGTTAATTTTATTAGGGCTTGGAGAGTATATGGATGAGGATAGAGGAAGAAAATCTTAGGAAGTGACCTTGAAGGGGTCTCGACCCAACCTTAGTGGTAGAGGCCGAGAGCTCCTCTTCGTGTGCTAAGCCCATTTGTGTGCTTTTATATGAAGTATAGATCGAATCATGTGGTGGTTGACTTGTCAATGATGCATGACAAAGTGTGTGTTTGAATCTAATCCCATGATTCACACGTTAAGCACTAAGGTTGCATGTCACATGCATGAAGCATGAAAATCATATTTTTGAGTCAAACATGTTTCCAAAGAAAAAGAAAAAGAAAAATAATTAAAATTTTTATAAGAACCCCAAAGGCTGGGACTGGGTAGTGTCCCAGTAAAATTCTCTGTTCACTCAGGAGTGTTTAAAGTCGAGTGAAAGCCCCTGGTCGACGAATAACAGTTGGCGGACTATGTATGACTCCAAAAGATGTTCGGAACGTGGTCACACCTAATACTAATGGGTGCCCAAAGACTGTGCTGACTTTTGCCTTACCATTATAAGAACAAAAATGTAGTCATTCGGTTTGAGTGGTCACCAAGTGATGAAGAGCGAATAACGTAGTCGCCCCTGACTTAAGTTGTCTGCGGGTGTTGCGATAATGCATAACATATTCACTTAGGTTTGAATGGTTGCCGGGTGAGACGGTAACTAGCGGGAAACACATGGTGCATAGGAAAACCGTGAGGTGTCTAATAAGAAGTCATGACAAGAACGGCTTTCGAGCCCAAAAATGATATGATATGTAAATGGCGCCTAAGATAAGAAAATATGAAAGAAACAAAAAATTTTACAAAAATGATTTTTTTAAGCATGAGTCAAAGGAATTACGTCATACAATGAACCTTTTTTTATGAAAAGTAAGTATATGAATCAAGATTGAAATAAAGTCAAGTTTTATGAAAATCTTCATGAGCATATACATTTGCTAAGTTATGAGTCGCACATGCATGACACACGTTCTGTTTGTTATTGACTTATATGTATACTTGCGATGATATTGTTGAGATAGTTATGTACTTACTGAGATTTCTCGAAATCTCATTATTTTATATTTTCATTATTATCCCATGTTGGGGTGATAGAAGTGGTTGCAGGAGATGACGACAACGACCTTGACCCTCGGAGGGAGTCTCCAGCCCACTGATGGGCTGGTGATCTCTCTACCTTTTGATGTGGTGACCCCTATCTTGTACAATCATTTTATAGAAGACATGCGATGGAAGGTACTCTACGAGGCTGCCGAACGGCAATGCACCGGGTTCTGTCTCTCTTTGGGATCTGACGGGTCTCTATTTATGGACAGCATTTATACCTCAGAGGCAGGGACAGGTCTCCTACGCTGTGGTCGGATGGGCCTGGGGCGATTCCTACATGGTCTTGAGGTTAAAGAGGTTAAGGATGAGCCCTGAGATAATGGACTATTGTGGGGGTCAACACGTGGGTTTTGTTGCATGTTTATATTGTTATTATATTTTGGATGGGTCCCGATATTTTTGGACATGCTTATTTTGTGGAAGCTGAGACAATTGACAATGCTATTAATATGAAGTTTATTTTGGGATCTTAAATTTGTTATACCATGTACTGCTTTTAGAACGGCTTGACCTTTTCCGCTGCAAAATTTTCTGTGCACTACTTTTAGTTTTAAAATTCATGCTCGAACTTAAGTTATGAATGAGAGGTGAACTTCCTTGTGTTGTTTATCCCCGACGTCTCGGTTTGTGTCTAATCCCAAGCGTAGGCAAGGGCGTTGACACCATCCATGCAACCTAGCGATGCAAAGCTGCTAAGGATGTTAGGTGCCAATGTTCGATTCCACTCCAAAAATGCCAACCCCCATAATCGTTGATGCTGGAGTTTATGCAGGCTCTGTTCCATTAAAGGATGAACCAATAGTTATTGAATTTATGGTGGTGGCGAAGAAAATCTGGTGGAGGAGGAATTGCTTCCTTTTCAATCGGGAGTTCAAACACCCTAATTTAATTGTTAAGGAAGCAAAATCAACTCTGGATCTTAGGATCAAGGAGCTAACCTAGAGAAGACCTCTCATAGACAAACTTGCCGCTCTCAAACTACTTGGTCAGCCCTTCCAAAGTAGTGGTACAAACTTAATTGGGATGTCTCCATCGATCCAACTCATGGATTGGTTGGCCTCGGCATAGTAGCAAGAGATCACTTAGGCCAGATTATAGCCACTTTAAGGTCAAGCAAACTACTCTTCCCCGACCCGTTCCTAGCCAAAGCCTATGGTGCCTTCCAAGCCGTGAAATTTGGCATCGAACTAGGTCTTCAACATCCTATCCTCGAAGGCGATTCCCTACAAGATGTTAATGCGCTCAAGCAGGCTTCATTGGGGAATAATAACCAAAGCATGTTTTTATCTGAGGCCCGTTTGTTGTTAAAACACTTTGCAAAGTGGGAGATTTCTCACATTAGGAGAACCGGTAATCTAATGGCCCACTTGTTGGCAAAAGACACTCTTTCCATTTTCGATACAATTGTAACTATGGATGATGCTCCATCTTGTATCTCGGCTCTTATTTAATGAAATGGCTTTGAGTTTTCCCTTTAAAAAAATATAATTTTATAACATGTTTTCTAGTATTTGAAACTGGAGATAAACAAATTCATTATCACTAGAACCATTTATTAGTTTATAACCATAACAAAGGTAAAAAGACAACCTTCGGGGGCATCCAGAATGGAGTTCCCTTGCAAGATAAAAGATCAGTCAACCTGGTAGCTTGAAAAATGATAAAGTTATTAATGTTAGGGAAAAAAAAAGAACCATTTCGGAAGTTATTTATAAAAAGAGAAAAATCATGATGATAGAGAAATGGAGGTAAAACCTTTGCCAATCCAAGATCTGCAAGTTTCACAAATCCACTAGCATCCACTAATATATTAGCACACTTGATATCCTTAATACAGGAAAGAATTAATGAGATAAGACTTCAAAGATGGGTTACAAATAGTAGATATGTGCATGTGATGAGTGTATAAAAGTACACTTTAAATATCCTATTATTGAACTAAAATGCTAAAATGAGAATATAAATCATAAGAATTATCTTGTATTTTTTTCTTATTTATGTTTTGTTTATATTGAGATATTTCCAAACACATATTTTTGTTGAATTTTAGAGTATAATAAAAGAGGCCACAACCCAATCAAATTAGAGCCAAAGGCCTTTAAAAGAAAGATGAGCAACCAAGTGAAAGCCTCTTAATTTAAAGACTTTCAAGTGGAAGATCTTTTCAACGATTTGGAATATCACATATAAGATATGGTGCTAGTGGTTGCGGCAAAAAGCTTGGTGGATGGATAATTTTAAACAAATCATTTCAAGTGGAAGGACTACAAGGGAAGACTTTCAACCGACTGGATTTTGAATGAAGATTACTCCAATGTGGGATACTATTTTCAAAAACAATTAGACATGAGTTTTCCGCTTGAATTTCAAAATTTATGAAGGATCACTTCAGTTCTAGCCCAATGCTTCACTTTAAATGGATATGGCACTATTAGAAGAAGCTTTTCAAATATATTTTCAAATTTCAAATATGGTAATAATGATGAGTGGTTATTGGATACCTAGACTTGAAAAAGACAACTGGTGGGATATTATTTCGAAAATGACAATTTTAAATTAAAAAAGTGGAGGGAGATTGCACATACAGAAGGGAAATATATAGACTTATTCTATTTTTGTTTTGGAGTGTTCTGGTTTTAGAGTTTTTGTTGTTCTAGCTCAAACGACAACTAAATCCTTAAGCAAGGTTAGGGACAAACTTGCACAATTGATGGTATATTTAGTTTGTATTTAATTCATGTGATTTTTCTTTATTGATGCAAACTCTTGTTTTCTCTAATTATTGATGATATTTTCTCATCTCTGAATAAAAATGGAATTCATCCCTTTATAGATTCAATCGTGTTTTTTCTATAGAATGATTTAGACCCTTGATTATGTTTGGATTAATTATTGTCTTTACTGATTTAATTCCTTACTACAATATTGCCCACTGGCTATACTTTCGTCGTAGGGTTTTGTTAATAAGAATGATAATTCATATAGTTTAAAAGTGGTGAATGATTTATCAATGAGTTATCTCTGGATTAGTGTAATTTGTAGTTCTATATATTCCAATTAGGGACTGTGGAGTTAAATTTCCAATTGTGTAATTTAATGAATCAAGAGTAAACAAAATTACTTGATTTGAGTAAGGAATTCTTGATGCTTTGCTGTTCTTAAATTTGAGTAAAGTATAAGGTTTAAGGGACCTATCACACAACTACTTTATTATTTGTTGCAAATGACCACTTTGACATATTATAGCCCAGATGTGCTTCCATATCAATAGTTAATTAAGTCCAAATATACTATATTCAGAACCATTAAGACCAAGTTTGAATAGAGATAGACTAGAGCCAACAAAAGTGTTCATGAAACAAATCCATCACTTAGTTCAAAGGACCAAAGACACAAGCACCAGAGGCGCTACTACAAGAAAACTGTTTATTAGCTACCATTTATTAGTCACAAATAGTCAATTTTAGTCGTTAGTAGTCTATTTTAGTTGCTAATATTCATTTTTATCGCAAATGTTTGGTCACTATTGCCTATTTTTCTTGAAGTGGGCTGAGGGAAACAAGCTTAACGTTTAGGTTCAATATGAGGCATAACTCATGACCTCCATGCCACTCAAGAAACTACTTACTACTCACCTGTTCAAGTTGAGAAAAGCTTTCATTTCTTTGGCTTCCTTGATCAAGCAGTGAAACTTCTTTCACAACAAGTAATATTCCATATATGGATTGGCGTAGGAAAATTAACAATAACTGACGAAGAAAAAATATAACCAATTAGCCAAGAACTTATGCATTTTGCAATAGTACAAAATTTTTGCCAAAATTTTTGGACATAAAATATAGATATTGCCAAAGTATTAGGAGTGCAAACAAACATACCATATGAATACTTGAAGAAAAAGAAATAAGAAAGAAAAGGAAAAAATGAAGAGTATGATCATCTTTCAAAATGACCAAACAAGTAGCATTTTGAAGTGTTCAAAAGATTCAAGACCAGGATCTATGCAATGAAATGCATACCTCCTTGACAAGTACAAAAAAATTTATATTATATCACATTTGCCAACTGTAAAAACTACAAGACCTTTATCACAAACCAGATGAGGTACCTCTTTTCCATCAAACAACTTTAGCAAAAGGCAAGTATAGTGTTGCAATGAATGGTCTTTAGGCAGACCTTCAGACGTTCCTAACTAAACAGAGCTAGTAATAGGCGAGCAACCTAAAGACAACAAACATAGGAATGTAAAGCTTCACAACAGAAACCGTTGTAGAGCTTAGTCTACCAACACCATAACAAATATAATTACCTCATAAGTATTAGAACTTCTTTATCATCGCTCAAAGAATCACAAGCTTCAGCATGGTGGGCTTTTGAATAGTCTTAAGAAGCTTGTGTGCTTGTGTGATCAATCAAATGATATGTTTCTCGAAAAAAAACACGCTAATAAATTAAAAAATAGAGAGACGAAAACTGAAGGTTTTGCAAACAATAAATATATAATTTATTGACTACTTAAGTTAACAGATAAAAGTCACAAGAATTCTAGTGAAGATAATGCAGACTTGCATGTATGTGTTGCTATTTAGGTATCAAATAGGCATACGAGTATACCAAAATTAAATACCTTGATGAGTAGATGTATAGGCAAGTGAGCTCTTAATAATAGAGAGACCCTATACATAGAGAATTTAAAATTAAGCAAAAGGTAATAGTAGTTCCATAATGTCTAATCATGTACCTATTCACTATAAATACTGACGAAAAAAAAAAGAATAGATGAAACATGAAACATGATGATATGCTCCTTTATTATATGTTCTTCCTACTGCTATTCACTCGTACGTACTGATAAAAAAAATGATTGCCGTTCATGCTCAAAGACACCATCCTCCTTTATTAATTATCGAAACTTTCATCTCGAGTAAGATCAAATGATTATTAAGATCAATGAAGTACTATTCTATAATTATCTTATTACTTATAACTCAGAACACCTAGCTACTTATAAATTAACCAGATTTTATAAAATTTATTGAAATGGCAAATGGATGGTAGGATTAAGGTAAAGAAACTCATGCACTATTCTCTAAAAAGCTTTATTAAGAAGGGGAGAGGATGCCCTATATAAAGTTCAGAACAATCTCTTTCTTAGGTAATGTAGGATTTCCCTTTACTCTCTTTCACTTGTAGGCCGATTTTTATCGTGCTTCTACAAGTGGACCTCATTAGATCAATGTGTGGAGCGTATTGCTGAAAGATTTGGTTTTGATACCATAAAAAAGCTCGTACACCCTTCTCTAAAAGGCCTTATTAGGAAGAGGAGAGGATGCCTTATATAAAACTCAAGATAATATCCTTATTATGCAATATGAGATTTCCCTTTATAAGGAACCAGAGAGCACCTGACATTCACTTTTATATACATAGGATTAATAAAAGAAAAAGAAAAGATTAAGAGGGGCATTATAACTTTTGTTCAATGGAACGAACCTTCATTCAAACGAGTTCCCAGTTTATCGTCTTCAAACATTTAACTATTATATATAGGATTATTAAAAAAAGAAAAGGAAGAAGATGCTAACAAGTTACAACTTTATTTCTATACCAACTTTATCATGTTCTTTTTGTACGTACAAGTAGAGTTTTCATTATCAGCAAGAAGAAATCAACTCCACATGATGCTAACTTAATTATAACTTAACAAAGATGCTAACAATGCCACTTCTAAATATTTTATTGATCAATTATACAACGTCCTTATGATATGTTGCCATATTGCCTTGATCCATTTACTCTATAGATTTTTTATTTAAAAATAAGTTACAAAGCAACTTTGTACAACAGCTCCCTTTTTAAAATAGGGTCCTTTGTTTTAGGGAAAAAAAAACATGTTTTTATTAAAATTTGTGTGGATTGTCAACTGACAAGATTTAGCACAAAGGAAACTACAAGGGAAAGATGGTAATTATTAAAGAGTAAATACTATATCATTAGCAGCTCAGACCAATCATATCCTTTGTTATAGATATACATATATATTATGGATATGGGTACGGTAGATTGAGGAGTTGCCTCATCTCACACCCTTCTTGAGTTGTAGGGTGGAAATCAACTTGTTGTCACTCCCCATAGCTATATATGGTCGGGACCATGCAGGGGCTATCGTCCATCATCTCGGATCACAAGATTGAATTGGTTGTATCTAAGGCCTAGAAGCTTGAAGCATTCCACGTACGAAAAGATGCTCCTAGTTCTAAAGGCCTAGATGCTCGTCACTTAGATTCTTTTGGCTCGCTATAAAAGGTCCCATTCTCTATCCTTATCTAAAAAACCATGTATTTGCTATAATTTGCTAATTTGAAATCTAATAACAATACACTTCCTCCATATATGTATGCCACTCTTGGAAGTTTTAAACAGGAGTTTTGCTACGTACAAGCAATTTGTAAATTGATATGCAGACTAATGCTGCTATCTACATAAATTACGATGGATGGGTGCGCATATTGGTGCACATATTTGCTTACAACTAAATTTTTCCTTTAAACAATTGCTAACTAATCTAACAGTTCAATTGGCACTATGAGACCAAAAACACTTGAAATTGATGTAGTATTTGAACCAAAATTTGAAAAGTAAAAACTAAACCCTAACAATTTATACATTTCTATAACCATCTTGACTCATAATAAAGGAAAGGTTTGAACTTTAAAGCCTACCATTACATCCATTGCCATTTGTAAAGAAACTAACACATTTGATATTTGTAAATTACCCTCATTACATACTTACTCTACCAAACAAAGTACAAACAAGAAATAAAAAGAGAAATTTACATGCATTCAGGGTGTAGGTGGAGAGAAAGGGGGGTCACCGAATAGTAGCGTGAGAGAGAGAGAGAGAGAGAGTGTGTGTGTGGCTAAACTAGAGGAAGATAAACTCACTAGCATTGGCGAGGTGATGACGAGAAGATGGCGGTACAAGCAATCGAAAAGCCCCAAGGTGAAGTCGAGAGAGAATAAAAAAAGTGAAGGAAAATAGGGCATGAGGGAATAATTGTAAGGGATTTTACTATAGATATCAATTACGGCAACAAAAGTAGCCACAAAAGCAATTGCAAAGCTATTATGAAATCACTTTATTTGCGACCATACTATTTATGACGACTAAAAAAAGCGTCGAAATATACAACTATTCTAGCGATTTTTTCTAGTTGTTACAAAAAAAATTAACAAATAGTAAAATATTTTTTTTGTGACAATATTAACATCGCCGAAAATAAATGTAGCCGCAAATGCTACATTTTCTTGTAGTGCCTCTCTATGCAACTTGTGGGTTGGGAGTTAACAAACAAGATGTTGTCTAATCTAGGGGGCTCAAAAAATGGTTCAGATATTTGATTTGGTTAGAAAATTATGATGACAGGTTTACTACTTCAAATGCTTGGGACTCGGTTTATGTAGTTGCCCCAAAACAGTAGTGGTCGTAATGGATATGACATACTGCTGTGCTAAGGAATCTTCGGTTGCAATGTGGAAAGCCTTTTCACAAACTTTGAGTGTGGATGACCATATATGCCTATAAGGAGCCTATGGAGCATAGATATACCCATGGTGTCCAAGTGTGAATGTTTTGAAAAGGGAGCAATTGAAGATTTAAACCACGCATGTTTGTACAGGGGTAGAATTGCTTCTAAATTATGGAAAACTTGTTCTAATTTTATTGGGTATTTCTTATGTGGAAAACCGATCTTGGTCTGAGTCAGAGGAAGCGTGGTTTAGAAGAACAAAGAAGGCTTCACAGGTGGGGAACTTGGTTGGTTTGATTAAGTGATTTTGACTTGGAGTTGCTTTAATTACATGGAAGGTTGAAGGGGACCCTTTGGTTCTTTATGGAGATTTGTTAAATATTGGATTAGCTGGGTAGGCAGTAGATTGCGAGTTTTTGATCAATTGAACCAGAGGGACATTACCATTCTGTAGGAGTTGAAGCTGTCGATTGCTCATTCTCACTCAAAACAGGTTCATGCAATCTCTTGGCATAAGCCAAGTCCAGGATGGTTTAAGTTAAATGTGGATGTAAGTTGCCGTAATAATCCAGGGGAATCGAGTGCAGGAGAACTGTTAAGAAATCATGATGGAATTATGCAGTTTGCAGCGTCTACTGGTTTTTGATCAAATAATCGAGCGGAGCTGATGGCTCTTTTACTTGGTTTGCGACGTTGCAAGACTTTTGGCTTTAATAATGTTGTTCTAGAATTGGACTTGCTTTTGATAGTTAATTGGCTGAAACAAGGTAGGTGTAATATTCAGCACTTGGAGGATTTTTGGGAGGAAATTAGAAGTTGAATGTTTGGTATCAACATGTTTTAGGGAATATCAGAGAAATTCTGCAGCAGATTGGCTTGCAATATTGGGTAGTACAATAAGGAGCTTTTACAATAAAATATTCATTTTCCGTTTAAAGGAATATTGAGAACTGATTGTAATGGGTTGTCGTATTTGAGAATGGTCTAAGCATTGGTTTTGGTCTCTTTTCTTGCCATTTTGGTCTATATTACCTGTTAAGCATTAGTTTTGCTTTGCTTACTTTGGTCTATATTTTATTTTATTGGAATAAACTTGTAGGAAGCATGGGTTATGTAAAGGGTATTCCTATGCCGAAAGTGAGGGTTTTATAATAAGACCGGAAGATATTCTTCTTTATATATATATATATATAAACACGCATTTTGTATATGCATGATTTGGTGAAAGCTCATTTGATCTTTGTTTGGAAGAAAAGAAAGAGTTGAGAGAAAAGCTCACTTACTTTCAAAGTAGTAATTTTCATAAAACTTTTGAAGAAAACCATTGATCTTGCTAGGAAATGATATTTGGAATGTAAGAAAGTGTGAAGAAAGGTGAGAGAGTTGAGACAAAGAGACTTGGCCAAGAGTTTCCTTACGAGAAATGAGAGAAAACCAAGTGAGGAAAAAGCAAGACTTAGGCCATTCGGCCAAGAGGAAAAACTAGGCTTCTAGCCACTCATTTCCCTAGCTCTAGGAGTGACACTTGATGGGTTGAAAGACTCCTTTGATTGACTTCCATCACTAGGGTACACTCATACCTAGTCTAGGTGGTACTTGGATGGAAGCTTCCCCCTCCATTTCTCTCCTATAGCCGGCGCATGGCAATGGTTCAAACCCTTCCTTTTCTTTCACACCACTCTTCACACACTCACCAATCACCTCACAAGTCAAACTCTAAGATTTCAAGATCACTTTTTGGGAAAATGGGCATGCAACTTTCGGCTAACCCATTTCTAGCACCATCCGAAACTCATCTCTTTCTCTCCAAAGATTTCTTACACATATCTCATTTGTCAAACACTTTTCCAAAGATTTCTTACACAATTGCCTAGGGAAAAGCACTCAAAGACTTGGTCTTACCTCCAAAACCAAGCTTAGCCAAAACCTCCTCAAGGGTGCAATGTCCCTATACTTGTTTGTAAGCCACTCAATCCCCACTTTGTCAAACATTTCCTCCAAGGTTTCTTATACAAATCTTCATTCTAGATATGATGTGATCTTCTTGGGAAAAACAAAGTGAGAATTGGCTCACTCTTGCTTCCTCATCCGTAGCTTTCTTCCTCTCCAAAAATAGTCACTTCACTTGCCACCATCATGCCCTTACAAGTCAACACATATCCCTAAGGATTTTCTTACACCACATATACTTTTGTCACATCAAAAGTGAAGCTTGCATAGGGAAACTCAAAATGAAGTTGGCTTGGCTTCCTCTTGCTTTTTCTCCTACACATACTCATTTCCTCAAATCTCCAACAAGTCTTCCATGTCCTTGTCACACATTTTCTCAAAGTTGCTCTTACACTCTATCTCATTTTTTGTCATGTTAAGGACTCCACATTGGGAAACTCAAAGTGAGCAAGTTGGCTCCCCCTTGGCTCCATTTCATACGCATCTTCCTTTCTCTCCAACCACCATCCCTTATCCCAATGACACCACATCTCAACTTGTCACTTGTCACTTGTCACACATCCTCCAAGAGATTTTCCCTACATCCCAACTTTACAACACGTAGCACAAGTCAAGTCACCTAGGGAAACTCAATTGAAAGAGTTGATTTTCCTTCTTACATTCCACGGCATCATGCTTTCCAAGTGATGAGAAAAACTCATCTTGGTTTCAACATTTTTTCCTCCAAGAAACCCATTAGTCAACCCTCCAACGACTAGTCTTTTCTCTTTTTACCTATTAGTCTTTGAAGACTCATTAGAGTTTTTCTAAGTGTGACATGTGTCTCTTATATGGGCTTGGTTGACTATGGATCAATCTTATGGGCTTAAAGTTTTACCATTCCACTTTGGCCCAATTACCTATGTCGTGCTTTCAAAACTCAATTTTAAACCCAACTTTAAGTGTTTAATTAAATAAAATACCTTCATCACTCTTATAATAATTAATTAATTTAAATAAAATAAGGTACAAAATTCTGGGTCGTTACACCTACCTCTGCTGCCGCCCTCGCCTGGACGGGGGGCAGGATTCCCTTCCCGCACTCCGCCCCCGCTTACACAGGGGCGGGGTACCCGTCCCTCAGCGGGGTAGCGGGAGATGGAGTCCATCTGCCCGCCTCCCGCATTCACCACTATGAGCCTTGGCCCATTTCATATTTCTGGACTTTTTTGGTCCTAAATCAACTTTTTTGGTCATTTTTTACCTAAAAAATCATCCAACCTGATTTAATCACACATTAAAAACTATTACTCTATTAAATAATAAATAATAAATATTACTATTTACTAAAATCTAAATTCATTTTAAAAAAAATCACTAAAAGTCTAAAACAGTAAAACTTAAAATAATAAACTAAACTTAGTAAGCTATTACAAATTTACAATAATACAAATTAATCCTACAAAATTACAAAATTACAAATTGTACTATTAAGTTTTTAACAATTTAACATTACAATTTACAATATCATAAGATTAGAGATTCAACATTAGCGATTGGAGTCATTCATTTGATTTTGAATTTGAACTTTGAAGAATTGTTGTGAACTTGGGTCATTGGAAATACTTTGATTGCTGAGACACGAAGAATGAAGTATGAACTGATAAAACCTTAGTAACCAGCAAATCTGCAATAATAATTAATAACAAAGTTAAAAAAAAGTTATAAGTTATAAACATGAAAAAAATCATATATTCAAAATACTAAATTACAAAGCAATATTAAATTAGGTCATTTGGTTGGAAGATGGACATTGAAATATTTAAGTCTTGACAATTGACAATTTGACATACATATTAATACTGTCATACACAATGAGAATATAAAAGTTAGAAAATGTCAAAACTCATAAAAAAGTTAAAAAATAATTAAATGTAAATTTAACACCACTTAATTTTATAAAATTATAAACATTGCAAACAACAATTAAGAGAGAAAATGTGTAAGGTACAAATCATAGTGATAGTGGGTCATAGTCATACTGCAGCGGAGGTAATTGTTGACGTTGTCCCAGGTGTTGGCTTCACAGTCGCTACAAGTTACAACAATTAAATGTAAAATTAAATGTAATTAATTTTAATTAAATAAATACAAAATAATATAAATTGATTTCAAGTTACAATTTACCATATCCAGGCTGATCAGCACCCTCGTCCTCGGCCTCGACTGGATCATAATCAAGAACCTCCGGAATATGAATTTCTATATGCAAATCAGTGACTCAACAGTCATAGGATCTAATGAGCTCCAGAAGGGATCCAATACGCGTCCTCCAGTACAGAAGGCTGACTGTGAGGCTACTGTAGTGATTAGGATGGCCAAAATGCTGCAGGCAATCTTTGAAAGTACAGGGTATTTGGGGGACATTCATCTTCCATCAAACTAATATATCAAAATCTCGTACAAAGGGATGGAGATCCAATGCTAAATATCTGTCGACCTCTAACTGATTTGCAGTGGAACGTGTCACGGCTAAGGGGGTCGTCTCCATCTTGTCACCCCAGTCCCGTTTACATTTTTTCCCATGCCTGGCATCTGCAGATGGTGGGGGGGGCTACCTCTAGGTGCTGCAACACTAGTACTACCACTTCCCATGATAGTGAACTTATAAAATAATCTAATCAGTAGTTCCCAAACTCGAGATGCAACAGACTCCGTGCAAACCTTGCCAATGGCATCAGTCAACCCAAATACCATGTTATCCACCTTAAACCGTGAGTCAAGTATAACAGTTACATATAACAATGTATTGGCTTTATCAAAGTCTTCCCCCCAATACTTGTCAAATTTTTCCATCATCATCCTATACATCTCCCACAATGTCATGTTACTATCCGCTTCAATATCATCTAATTTTTCTTTTACCTTGACAATTTGTTGATAAAATTGATGTGCCATGAGAAACAAAGAATCAGATAAAACCTTTGTAACATCGTAAAAAATCCTCAGAAACTCTACAAAAATATATACAACCTCTCAATCATTAGACAAAGGGTGCCCCAATTTCTGATCAAAATACTTGACATATTGGATGTCTTCATTCGCCAATATATCAAATGTCAACTTATTCTCTTGGGCCGCCTCTAACATTAAAAAGGTCGAGTTCCACCTTGTAGACAAATCAGTACAAAAACCCTTTTTACATGTTATGCCCGCAGTCTTTGCAGCAACTTTAAACTTCTCCAATCTAGCAGGAGAAGATCTCACCTACCTCATAGCAGTCCTAACCCGAGCAACCGAGTCATTAAGCTTTCCCAAACCATCATGCACAATCAAATTAAGAATATGGGCTGCAAATCGTATATGCAAATAATCCCCACCCAAAATCGTTTTACTCACATTATTCAGAAGAGTCTTAAGATGTCCCATTACGACATCATTAGCCCCAACATTATCAACTGTGCAAGTTAAAACTCAAGTCAACCCCTACTCTTTTACAACGGCCTCTAAGGCCTTTCCTATCGTCTCACTTTTGTGATTAGTGGTTTGACAAAATTTGAGGATCTTCTTATGCAATTTCCAACCTCCATCAACTCAATATATACTCATACACATAAAGTTAAGATTATTACAAGAAGTCCAACAATCAGTTGTAAGACAAACACTCTTCCTTGCCACTAAACCCCTCAACTTCTCTTTTTCTGAGCGGTAAAGTTTTCTAACATCTCTTGCGGCAAGAAGGAATATTGAATCTTGGTTCCAAGTACATAAAATAGGCTTGGAACCCTTTCCCATCTACCACTTGAAAAGGCATCTCATCCATAGCAATCATGTGAGCTAGGTGTGTCTTAGCCTCGTCAGGATCCCACTTTGTGTACCCCTTTAATGCCAACTCACCACTACTTCCCTCACCCATTTTTTGAAGCTAACTTCAAGCCTAGATTGGCTCTTCTCTACCAATGATTTCAAAATTGGAGATTTCTTACATTGCTCTTCTAAGTGCAACTTTATTTGGGAAGTGTCGTGTCTCTTATAGTGACAACCATAAATTTTGCCACAATAGTTACACTTGGCTTTTAGGTCACCACCTTCTATTTTTGTGACAAGAACCCAAATTATGGATGGGGCTTTCTTGCTAGGCTTGGGGGCAGGGCAAGTAGTAGGGTCAATGGTAGGGGTAGGGGTAGGGTTCTCAACCGGAAGATTCTCGACCGAAGCAGGAGTAGGGCCAGGGGTAGTGGTAGTGGTAGCCCTGGTAGGGGACCTAGGGGTACGGTTAGAACCAGAGGTACCCAAGGCCCCCTCCGGGGAACTCACACTAAAATTCGCTGGACTTTCTATTTACAACAAATCTGAAATTATTTCTTCATATCGTCAATCAAATCAAGAAACTTAGAAAAGTATGATGATGGTAAACACTTAAATGTATTAACAAAAGCATCCAAAGTGAAAAAATATTATCCAGTATCACGTCAATAACAATAAAGTTAGAAAATGAGTATTTTTGTAATATTATCCAATATTATCCATTGCAGGATTATATACAAGAAAGCGATAATCTAGTGTCTTTTTACGATCAAATTTGTGAATGTGATAGCATCTTGTCACAAATGGAAACTCTCGGTGGATTTCAGATATGTTGGCCCTTGCTTGGCAATGACTAGTGAGCTAATGAAAACTTGCATGCAGCTTCTTCAGTGAGACTGTTTATAGATAACATATGTTAGATATTTTTTTAAAACTAATGAAAAGGCTTGTTTAAGCATATTTGTCTGAAGGTGAGATTGTGATTTCAAGACACATTGTCTTAGCATGTAACTTACCAAACATAAAAGGGAAGAAAAGAACTCATTGGCTAGCCTGCCCATTTCAACAACATTATAACATTGCCATGCAAAAATTTCCATATTTTGATTTTTTTTGCAGTGCTACCATATACATTTTAAGCAATAAAGGAGATGGGGGTTTTGATCAACGTTTGACTTACACACAAAATGTATTCCAAACAATAATTAGGCATATGAAGTACCAATTGACTTATTATTTATGTGACGAGTTAATCTTAATGGTAAATGCTTGTAACCGATTGCCTTATCAATGGGGATGGGGCCCAACTTCTTTTACAGTCATACTATGCCCATGAAGTTCAAGAGCAGACTAGTGCATGAGTTGTTTATTTCTCTAGGTTCCTTCCCACAATAGTTTTTGGATATACCACTTGGATCCCACACCCAACATCTTATATGAGTAAAGAATAATAATTACTAACTAGCGGAATATGCAAAATATACATTTTAGAAAGTCTTATTGCTTTTTGCAAGTAGACCATTCACAGGCTGTGAAAAAGAAAACATGAATAATAGGCACTAGTTTCATTTTGTTGTTGCTTAAATGATATGTTGGAGGGCGTGGTCATTTTTTCCTATAGCCATTGTGAACAATGATAGTTGTTTGTTTTATTTGTAAGATGTGTAACTAAAATGCCATGAGAAAGCTTTAGATTCATTTAAAATAATATACACTCTCTGTTTACACGTTGTTTTGAATTGATTCTTCGGCATGATTTGTTATTAATCTTGCAATGGTCAATAACTTAATAATGATTAATTTTTTAATTTTTTTAAAAAAAAACTAAATAACACTGTCTACATCTTTAAATTAAATATATAATAAAAACACATAATCAAATATTCAAAACATAGATACTAAATCACAATCACAATCCATAGATTCATTATTCATAAATCACACACATGCACAAACAATCTCAATTCTCCACAGCACACAGTGCACAAACATCCTTCTTCTCCATCAATTTATAAAAAATTAGAAATTTAAAAAAAAAAAAAAGGGGGGGAATTCGGTGAATCGGTAGTACCTTTGATCTTGGGTTGCGCCACTGCAGTAGAGTCATGGACTGTGGTCCACTGGTGATGGTGGCACACCGACGACGAGAGAAGAGAGAGGAATAAGGAGAATCCAGTCTACCTACTACCTAGGATTTCAAAGTGGGGAGAAATCAGTACACTGAAATTGAATCACATCAAATTGAAAGAGAAGAAAGTGCTGGAGGGGCCAAACGGCGGTGGGATGATGGTTAGTGCGATTCTTGGTGTGGGGGAGGGGGGATCCGACAAATTGGGGGGGAGGGAGAACGAGAATGAGATAGAGCAGTGGGGAGACGAGAAGAAGGGGAATTGGGAATAGGGGGAGAGAGGAGAGGGGGGGGATGAGTTATTAACCCCTAGTCAAAACAATGCCCCGGCGGAGGGGGGGTGTTATTACTTATTAGTTATTAGTTATATATATACCCAGGCACAAAACGATGTGTAATATATTTATATTAATATATTATTCTAATTTATATATAATATATTATTATATTTAAATTAATTGATTATTTAATATGCGGGGGTGGGGCGGGATAATATGCGGTACGGGGATAACCCATTACTATCCCCGCTCCTCCCTCCCGCCTGTCGGGCGGGTTACACCGCTCCCATTATGTAGGGCGGTGCTAAATGCGAGCAGGACAACGGGTGCGGGTATCCGCTGTCCAGCCCTAAGCTGAGTTGAGGATGTTGGTGTTGATGGTGATGAAGTTAGGAAAACTTTGAGAAGAATTTGTAGAAGCCATTTCAGCTTCTAAAAGAAAGAAAAAAAAAAGGTAGAAGAAGGATGTGGGTCGCTAGAAGGCTCTCGATACCATATGTTAAAGTATAAAATTCAGAGAGCACGAGAAGTGTTCAACAAAAAGGCCTTAATGAATTGATTTCATTTGTGAATGCTGATACATGCATACCGTGCTTCCTACATTACATAATATAGACTGGTGCTAACTAACTACACCATTCAACAACTGACACCTATATTACAAAATATTGTTTCATGGAAGCTCATCATTCTAGATTATTCTTGAGGATAAGATCAAGATGATTCACTGCCTGTGGTTATATTGATCTCGTTGCTACCTTCCACTGAAATTGCAGCTTGTAATTGTGAGGGATTCTTCTCCTTAACATTGACTATGGGAAACATAATATATATATATATATATATATTATATAAATTAAGCAACTAATTGACAAACTCCCATATATATAATTCACCGCGGAGTGTTGTTGTTAACGTTTATGCATATATATCACTACTTTAATTTTCAATCTGATCTCGAACGTAAGTAAAAACTTGATTTCATGGAAGTACTACCAGTCCTAATTACGAAATTAGATCGTCTGATTAATTTCACGTGTATATATTGATTGAGATCTTCACGCGTCAGCTTTTAATTTCTATTTGAATTAATGCATGCAATTAGAACTTTAGAAATTATTGAAATTCTGAAATCACCCTAAAGAAAATAATCCATTCATGTTAATTATCTAACCCAACCTATTATATATATATATATATATATATTATGTATGTGCGTCACATGTATATCTAAGGAGTCAACAACAAGCGATTCTCGTTCTCCCTTCCTAAGAGAAACTGCCTCCCTCCTGGAGAGAAAATCTTAAAGGCAAATTGCATCTGAGAGGGGTGGGAGTTTTGGCTCCTCCCTCGATCCTTCCAGTTTTTTTTTTTTTTTTTTTTTTTGGGTTTGGTTTTGTTTGTTTCTGGTCAAAGCCAAGAGAAGCGGGTTTGATGTTTTTCGGTGGACAACGACCGCCACCCGCCCCACCATGAGGTTCCTACGTTGTTGATCTGTCAGACTGCTAAAAATTTTGCTTAAAGGAGTGTCTGACGGACTTGTCATAGCACATGTGTGGCCTCTAATGCACCACCACATCAGGGGCTCTACTGCTATCTCGCGCAGTGTTTTTAGAATCAACGTTTTCAATAGTTTCAGGATCGACGGTCTGACACACTTCTAATGCATGTAATGAAATAAAGTCCTTTTTCATAAAAAAAAAAAATGTATTATATATGTATGTATGTGTGTACGAGGTATTCAACATGCATGCATACATGCTTGGGCCGGAAGATGGTCCCCCGGCCATGGCAGGCCGCAAGAGGCAAAACTTATATATTTTTGCTGCAAGAGGCCATGGAAGCCCCCCAAGGCCAATATAAGTACGTACTTAAAAAATTGCTGCATCATTGGTCACCATCAGCTTAGTTATTTTTGCCTACCAAAAGAGGAAACAAAAGTAACCAGGAAAAAAGCGACAGTACTGTTAATAATTTTCGAGAGAAAAATTCAAAACACCAAAAACAAAACAAAAAACACACCATACATTTACATTACATTGCATGTCTCAGATATTGATTCGATTCGTTGTTTGCTTTTGGATTCTAATTTAGATGGACCACTGCATGTGATTTGATCTGACAACCTTCCATGCAATGAGGTCATTCATGCATGCAGGCCTCCTTGGTCTAAATGGCTTATGCATTACGGGTATAGTACCATAATTTAGACGTCCTAACTACCGGCTACAAGACGATCATACATCACGACCGGCTTAATAAGTTAGGAGACCTAAACTAAAAATTATGATCGAGATTTTTTTTATTAAAATATAATTTAATTAATTTTAATTTTAATTTTAATTTTTACAATATATTTTTATTTAAAAAGAATGCCCGTCATTTACTAAGTAAAATTACTAATTAAGATTTATACTACATTTTTAACTAATAACCAACTTAATCTTTGTTAAAATAATCGATTTAGAAAAAAATTTATCAAACCTAATTTTATAAGACATGATCTTGAGTTTTAGAGGTCGTTTGAGAATATAACCAGTATTTTTATGAATTCTCACAATTTTTCAAATTTAACTTCTTTTGCTCACTCAAAATCTAATAAAACATTTTCATTCAAATTATTTCACTACCATACTAGATATTAAGAGGTATTCTTAATATCTAAAAAAGACTTAGAAGCAATTATAATATCATCATCATCATTAAAGTTTTATAAAAAATTGAACCCTTGCCGCTTCAAAAGATTATACAAAATTTTTTTTATGAACATTAAGAAATTAGGTTTTGTCATTTATAATTCTGATATTATATATTAAACTAAGAATGATAAAAGAAAAATATATTCTTATAAAGAGAGTACTTGAAATAATTGTTATATGGAATACTTCTAAAACTAATAATGAAATAATATCTATTTAATAATTTTATTCTTTTATTAAGTTAATTAATTTTTTCTTTAAATTATATTTTAAACTTTTTGAAAAAGAGCCTTTTACCATTAGGGAGTCTTACATAATTGCCTAATTTGCCTAAGACAAAAGCCAGCCTTATATGTCATATATAGTGGGGATTAATGCATGCATGCATCATTTAAGTTAATTAAATTGATCAGAGACATCCCACGTACTTGGTCGAGTACACATTTATATAATATGCCATATGACATGATGAGCCTCATGCCATGGTAATATGATCGAATATCACAGGGTAGGGCCGCCCGGCAAGTAATTGGATTGTTAGACAATTTCTTTCTCCTAAACGTGGATTGTTGATTTCTTTGGTTATAGAAGTAAAAAGTATTGTTGAGATTGATACTTGAGAGTTGCCGAGAGAAAACAGAGCAATTGAATTGTATTATTTTTACGACTTAACATCAAATGAAACTTTAGTATGTATATTCTGTCATACATGGTAGGAAAGTTATATTTAAATAGTTAAGTGCTCTAACATGAGCTTAAGGTGAAAAGTAAGTAATTAAAGAAACAAATACTATTTCTAATACCCCCTTCAAGCTGGAGTGTGGATGTTAATCAAACCCTACTTGAATATCAATGAAGAAAATAAGGGAAAGCTGAGAGGTTTTGTAAAGCAATCTCTGCTAGTTGATGATGGGAAGAAACATGGAAAAGCTTTACAACTTCTGCCTAGACCGTGGCACGAATAAAATGACAATATTTCTATATGTTTCATCCTTTCATAAAATATAGGATTAGTTGCAACGTGAATAGCAGCCTTGTTATCACAATAGAGAGCAATTGCTTGAGGATGATGAACTTGTAAGTTCCGAAGCAATGAGAGTAACGAGACAATTTCACAAATAATATTAGCCATAACTCGATATTTGGATTCAACCGAAGATCGAGAAACTATAACACAAGGAAAACACAAAATCCATAATGGATTTTCGAGTATCTTGACGGGAAGCCCAGTCTGAATTGACAAATACAGACAGTTGGAAATTAGAGTTGGCTAGAAAAAATAGTCCTTGACCAAGAGAGTCATTGAGGTATTGTAGCACCCTTTGAGCTACATGGAGATGAGGCAAACGAGGAGAATTTATGCATTAGCTCAAGGTGTGGACTACAAAGGTGATATTAGGCCTAGTAATAGTAAGGTATAGCAACCTCTTGAACCATCAACCTGAGATGTTGTTCCATGGGAACTTTAACAGGTCTAGAACCTATGAATGCAATATCTAATAAGATATCTAAGGCATATTTCCTTTGAGAAAGAGATAGACCATAAATATTTCTTTCAATTTCCTAGTCAAAAAAATACTTTAAAGACCCATTACGAAGAAAAGACTTGAACTTGTTAACAACTTCTAAGTCATTACTAGCTATGAGGAAATCACCCACATAGACTAATAAAGTAATGAGACTACTACTTTGAAGCCGTGTGAACAATGAGTAATTTGGCTTGGAATGTTGAAAACCAATATCAAGAATGGTAGAAGAAAGCTTATCAAACTATTGTCTTGAAACTTTCTTCAAACCATATAAAGACTTATTTAATCGACAAACTCTTGTATATTTTTTGTTACCAATAGTTTTAAGATGATGGATTGCATTTTTTCATGATGCAGGCGGTAGGTAAGTTGTGGATTTTTTGGAAGGAAGGCATGCAAGTGCAGGTTTTGTTTTGTAATGCTCAACACATTACACTGGATATGCAAGAGAATAATAAAGAATAGTAGTTTCGCTTGTTTATGCTAAATACACTGCTGTAGAAAGGAGACTCCTGTGAATTGACTTACAAATATAGGAGAAATTCCATGGATTGTAATTGGTAATTTTAACATTATCCGTTGTGATGATGGGAGGAAGGGTGCCAGACCTAGACAAGCAACAACTATGGAAGATTTTAATGTTTTTATTGTATCTTGCGGGCTTGCTAGTAAGGAAGGAAGCATTTTCTTTTGGTGAAATGGGCACATTGGCCGAGCTAGAAGTTGGGTACATCTGGATAGGTGTCTTCTTAATATGACATGTCTAAATTTGTTTTCTGAAGCTTCTCAAAAGTACCTGCCTCGAACGACATCGAATCATGCTTTATTAATTTTAAAAATGTAACCTGCCATTACTCGGTATGGACCTTCTTCGTTTTAATTACATCAAATGTGATCATGCTGATTTTCAAAATTGTGTTGCAAAGGCATGGGTGGAGGATGATTATGGCTCGATTTTGTGTTTATGGCATCTTGCTTCGAAATTAAAGAAAATGAAACAGGTTCTCTGAACTTGGAATAGGCAAGTGTTTGGGCATATTGAGGCACACATAAAACTTCTTGAGGCTCGGGTGGAAGACTTAGAACATTGGCTATAGACGAATTTCTTAGACGTTGAATGTGACTTGACTGCTACAAAAGAATAGCTTATGGTGTGGGTGCAGAGGGAGGAGGTTCACCTATCCCAATATTTTAAATCCTAGTGGATTGATAAAGGTGAAGTGAATGGCAGTTTTTTTAAGGCAATGCAAACTAAAAAATTCAACATGGTTAAGGAAATGTATCTGAATGATGGATGAATTCTGAATTATCTGCAAGCAATACATGATGACACGGTTGAATATTTTGAGGAATTCTTAAGTAGACATCAAGGGGGTGCTTTACCGAACTTGTCCGAGCTAGTTGCTTCTGTGGTTACTAGCGATCAAAATGATGTTCTTTTGCAAATTCCTTCTAATCTGGAAATTAGAGAAGTCATGTTCTCTATCCCTATCGAACGTAGTCTGAGGCCACATGGTTTTGGATCAGGCTTCTATAGATCATCCTGGAGTATAGTGGGAAATGATGTTTGTGATGCGGTGATTGATTTCTTTATGGGGACCTGACTTCCTAGATTCTACACTACTTCCTCTGTGGTTTTGACTCCTAAAGTTTTAAATCCTTTGGGGTTTGGTAGATTCAGGCCCATAAGCCTGTGCTTGGTGGTGTATAAAGTTTGTTCCAAAATTTTGATTCGCAGACTTGAACCTTTTTTGAATTTAATAATTTCACCAGAACAATGTGCATTCATTCGAGGTAGAAGTCTTTTTGACAATGTCAATATTGCACAAGAAATGGTTCAATCTTTGAATAAAGCAGCAAGGGGTGAAAATGTTTTGGTCAAAGTTGATATTGCTAAGGCCTATGACACAATTAGCTGGGATTTTTTATTTCTTGTCTTGGAAGCTTATAGGCTCTCGTAAACTTTTCGAAATCTGATTAAGCAATATGTTGAGACTCCATGGTTTTCAGTTGTCATGAATAGAATTTCTAAAGGTTTTTTTAAAGGAGGCCATGGTTTGAGACGAGGAAATCTGCTATTTCCATATCTTTTTATTATGGTTGAGGAGATTCTCTATCGCCTCTTAAAAAGAAATTTTGCGTAGGATAAAAAAAACTTTTGTTCAACCTCAGGGTTCTCCATTAATCTCTTATCTTTTATATGCAAATGATATTATTATGTTTTCTAATGGAGGAAGAACTTCATTATGAGGAATTAGTAAGACTTTAAGCTTTTATCAGTAGTGGTCTGGTTAGGTGGTTAGTAAATCCAAGTCTGCTATTTATTAAGTCATGCTCCAAGATTCGGAGGCGCGCTTTGCTACGGATGATGGATTTCACAGAAGGTAATTTTTCAACCTCTTATCTTAGAGTACCCATTATTTCTGGAAGACTAAAATTTGTTCACTTTGATGAGTTGATTAATAAAATAAGAAGCAAGCTGGGCGGATGGAAATATAAATTGCTTTCTATGGGGTCGAGACTGATTTTGCTGTTAAGTCTTGACTAGTATTCATGTGCACTTGCTCTCCTATGGTATCTATTCCCAAGTTGGTGTTCTCGGCATTAATGACATCTTAAGCTCCTTCTTTTGGGGGTTGGTTGATGGAAAGTCTAAAAGAAAATGGGTTATTTGGAATAAACTTTACGACTTGCGACTAAAGGTGGTGTTGGATTGAGAAGTTTGCAAGGGGTACAATGGTTTGTACATATGAAATTTGCTTGGAAATTGTTAACAAAAATTCTGTGGCAAAATTTTTTTTAGAGCAAAAAATGTCTAAAATTTATATAGAGAAATGATAGATGCAAACATAGACTTGTAAGCGACATACAGTCGCTTTGAAAAAAAGTGAATATATATGAGACCCATTTGAAAAAAGTTTATTTTTTTAATAATAGACCACACTTTTTACCAAAGCGACTATATGTCATTTGTTGCTTCACGACTGTATGTAGCATTGCTTATTTACTTATCTCTTTAGTAAATGGCCAAAAAGGGCTCTAGATTCCAAGTAGTTCCTCAAGTTCTTAATTACTCCAAATGGTTATTCGGGAAGGCAAAGTCTCATTTTGGAGGGACAATTGGTTAACAGTGGACCAATTATTGAAATCTTGCAAGTGGTGGAGAACTCATAGCTTACCATCAAAGAGTGCAGACTAGCTCATGGCTGCGATATTGAAAGGATTAGTCGGCTGTTGGGGTTGGAAAAAATGTAGGAAATTACTAAGCAATTAGGAGGGCATAAAGAAGGCGCCGATGTGCTTATATGGAAACCTACAAATGATGGTAAATTTGTCTCGAAGAGTGCTTGGGAATGTATATGCAAAAAGGCCACGAAAGTGAGGTGATCGGAATAGGTGTGGAATAATGTGAAGCCTAAGAATATTTATGTGACTGATAAGTGCATGAAAGTGCATTCTATATACTTTATTATTATTAGATTAAAATGCTAAATTGTGAATAAAAATAATTGGATATAATTTATATTATTGAATGTTATTTTTATTTATATTGAGATATATTTACATTAAATTTTATTTACATATGAGGGCAGGTTGCATTTTGCTCTCAATTTGGTTAACTGTCCCTAAGGACCTCTCAATTTTATTTACACATACAGGCCCTCACATTTAGCTGCACACATAGGCATATATGACTTGAATTAAAGGAGACCTGGACACCGCATGATTGGCAATCATATAGATGGGCCCACGCTTCACATCTCATAAGTTGCACCTGCACTTAAACGCACGCCAATTCATTTTGGACCACAAGCACTTAACATGGCCGCGTGTGAAAAAGGGGCATGCGACCACACACACAAAAAACACACACACACACACACACATATATATATATATATATTTATATATATACTCGTGTGACCGCAATGTGCAATGCATGTTTGTCTGCATAGAAAAAAATTTCATATTTTTATTTCATGTTATACAATAAAAAAAATATCATAGAAAAATATTATGAAAAAAAAATATCATATGTTACACAATAAAAAATGAGTACCTCTCTGTCATACACAAGAAACAATAAATGAGTAACTCGATGATAGAACAAACCTGCATAGACTAACACAAGAATATTTTTATTTCTCCCCAGGGCTCAGCTCATTTACCAACATGCTTGATATCTGCATCAGTCTATGTATTAGGTTTATCATGGTTACAAAAAAACTCACACAACATAATAAGTTAGAAACCGAGCACAAGATTTTTTCCTTGTTTTCCCAGTAACCAAACAGATAAACAATACATAAGGATAATGAGAAAAATAAAAGACGAATCGAGTTGAGAAATACCATCAACTGAAAAGACATATAGCATGATGTTCGATCTAAAGAACATCATGTTGTATGTCTTTTGGTTAACCAATGAAGAAGGTCATCTAAAGCAAGCTAAATAAGTTTTTGGTTAAAAGATTCTCTAATGAGGGCTAGACGAGTCCAAGGTATATAAAAAAAATTATATGTATATTATTTAGAATAGAAAATCTAAAAATTACAAAAAATACAAACAAGATCCTCTTTAGGTTAAAGCCTACCAGCATCACATCTAATTGAATAGTTACATAAAATTGCAAATACTAACGCCCTCATAATCTTTACTCCCTCTCTCATAACCATAGCAGGCAATACCCACTTTAACTAACAATGCACTACAAGTCACACACCCCTAAACTAACATTCAAAGATCCACGATACAAAGTCAGAATTACAAAACCAACACTTAAGAGCAGATAGAACTTCACAGAAGAAACACAATAATAATTTTAAAAAAATTGCATATCTAGGAAACAGCTGAGAATTAAACCCTAAATGCAAAAAAAAAAAAAAAAAAAAAACTGTTATCTAACCAAGACTTAGCAATATAAAATAGAACATAGACGAGAAAGCCACCTAATCTTGTACCTGACTACAATAATTCCTCGACTTTGCATCTGCTCCATTCTCAAGCAGCAACACCACAATCTATTCAAACATACACCAACCCTACAGGATACCAAGACAAAGGTCAGAATCAATAGGTAAGGACTCCTATTCCTGCACTATAACAGTAAAAGAGAAAAGCAAAAAAACCATGAAAATTAATATTTTGGGCTAATCATTCAGGTGCTTTAATCTTGATGACAAAAAATCAAAAATTTGCAAATGAATAAATCCTCATGGAGCACTGGCATATCAGAAATTTATAGACTCCATTGTTTGATATAACTTCTATCTGAGATAGCCAAATTATTTTTCATAAGTAAATGGATTTTTTTTTTTCAGTTTATGTCTAAGATAGCCAAATTATTTTTCAAATCTATGTAATGGCTATCATGTTAGTTCTTTGCATTTTTTCAAATGACGGTCTGATTTTATCAATATTCTTTTATTATTTAGGTGGGGTGCTTGGGTGTAAAATGCAATTGATTAAAGTTTTATATTGGAGACTAAGATATGATCTTGTCTGAACTTTTTAGTTATAGATTGCACAGGCTTATAAAATTATATCCTCTCATACAATCACCTGCAATATGCAGCAATTATAAGCCCATAATAGATAAAAAAGCACCAAACAACAATTTACAAATATTCTTGAAAATAGCAATTTGAGTTTGATGGTATATTGGTATATGTGTCTTGAAGAAGTCTCAAAGCGCAAAAACATAAATAAAAAATAAACAAATGCATGGATAAATATTTATCACCACAACAAAAAAAAAAATAAGAAATTTATGAAATGAGCATAAATTTGCACTATCATACCAAATTTGATTCAATTTGCCCACCCAAAAAGATACCAACAAAGCACCCTCAATGCACGGCAAGAGACCAACGAACCATTGCAATAGACCAAAAAAAATCTTTCATTAATAAAATAAACAAATGTAAAAAAGTATCAGAATACAAAAACACAAATGAAAAATAAACAAATGCGAAAGCACAAGAACATAAATAAAAAATAAATAAATGCATAAAGAGAAAATTTTTTTCATTGATCTGTCAACGTTAAAGAAGTCTCAAAGCATAAAAACATAAATGAGAAATACCAGCGAAGCATCCAAAAAGATACCAGTGAAACACCCTCAATGCACGGCAAGAGACCAGCGAACCACTGCAACAGACCAAAAAAAAAAATCTTTCTTTAATAAAATAAACAAATGCATTAATAAACAAATCTAAGAAAGTCTCAGAACACAAAAACACAAATGATAAAAAAAACAAATGCAAAAGCACAAGAATATAAATAAGAAATAAACAAATGCATAAAAAGAATATTTGTTTCATTTAGCTGTCTTGCACTACAACAGATAATTAAAAACTGGGGAGATGCAACAAAAACTGTGGTTGTTATTTATATTACTAACATTTTTGGAATCTCCACTCTCCAGGAGTCTTCAAAAAGACTTTGGAATGAAAACTGGGGAGATGCTATGGGATTATAGCAGAAGAGTTGATGATCGGTTAGTTGGGGTGATTCAAGTTTGGAAAAGGACATGATTTTGATCAACCACATAGCTTTCAGTTTAAATGGATATTTTTTTTTTATAAGTAAATGGATAAATTTTTCTTCTTTTTTCCAGTTTATGCCTGAGATAGCCAAATTATTTTTCAAATCTATGTAATGGCTATCATGTTAGTTCTCTTATATAGGGGAACAAAAAAAGAATGCAAAAATTCTGAAATCTAGAGAACTGCAACACTGCATCAAGGGTCTGAGGTTTCAGATTAACTTTTTCTGCTACGACTCATAACCAACCAAAAAAAAAAAAACAGAGCATGAGACTGATTTTTCAGGTCCTAAAGCAAACAAACTATAACCCAGGAAAAAAATAAAAAAATAAAAAAATAAAAACAGAACATCCAGCCAAGAGACCATACCCACAGGAAGCCACAACGAAGAATGATCAGCAACAAGGCAAGAACACACAACGGGAAGTAACAAACAGAGACCCCAACATGCATTTATTTTTCAAAGCCTTGCAACCAACAAAAAACCACAGAGAAGAATACCATTTTTACCAAGCAAAACAAGCCAACTTGGGCCAGATATCATTACACAAGCACACACAAGGAAAATATGAAAAGTAGCTTTAGAATAATGACCAATACAAATATGATATGTATTTAATATTGCTACTACATATTAAATATATGAACCCTTCCATCTGTTAGTCCTATGGCAAACTGTTATGGTTCTTGTGGATGTGCAACAACCACAAGAGGATATACTGAAGAACTGTATCAACATGGACAAAAACAAAGACCGAGAAGAGATAAATTATCCACACTACCCATACCATATATTGAATCTGGCCAAGATGCCATAGAATGCAGATTCAAAACTCTGTGTGTCAAAATTATTTCAAGTAACCATGCATGCATGATGCAGAGTTAGAATGAGCTCAAAAACACCCATGACAGATACCACTTTGAAAATTGAAATTAAACAAAGAATTCTAAGTAGGAACTACGCAAAGCTGATAGCACATATATCTTACTAAAGAAGGCCAGGCCAAGCATCTTGACAAATAAGTTTCCAAAATATCATTGAATACCTTACATCAAATAAAAGATAAGCTGCTTAGAAAAAATAAATAAAAAATAAAAAATAAAAGATAAGTATTGGGATTAATCTGACATTGTAATTGGAGATTTGAAGCACCAAATACACGCACAGTGCATATGTATGTCACTCAAAGTATTATTCGGCGTAAACAAAGCTGCCTCAAACTCCTTGACAGAGAACTACATGAAGATATTCAAAAGAGGCCTAAATGAGCAAAAACACAAAATCAAACATAAACCTTAAAGCACAAGTAGACAAAAATAAAAGACTTTGAACAAAGATCACAACTTTAGAAGCCAAAATAAATAGACGACACAGATGAATACCAAACAGTAAATAGTTTCAGATATTTTACCATAGAGAGAAATATACCAGCTTCCACAAAAATAAATGATGCAAGTAAAGAATTGGGGAAAATAATATAAATAGTTTCAGGTATTTTACCATAGAGAGAAATATACTAGCTTCCACAAAAATAAGTTATGCAAGTAAAGAATTGGGAAAAATAATATACTTCAATAAGCTACTTATGAAGTTGTTTCTCACATTCCAGAATCACAAAAACAATCAAAAAACACGAAAGCTAACTTGAGCAGTTCGAAGATCAACAATCCTGGTAGCGATTGATTCAGATTCCTTGTGAAATCAAATGTCTAAAACAAAATAAAGTAAATAAATATTTAAATGATAAAAAAAATCAAAGACATTAAACCCAAAAACCCTAAAATGCAAAACTATCTAAACAAACCCAAATGCACGAAACACAAGTCCAGTAGAACCCTTCTGTCTGGCGTGCTTTGCAGCTGCTAACGGCGGCAAGGGCCGTGAGGTGGAGAGAGAGAAAAGAGAGGGTCTGAATCGAAGAGAGAACGAGGGAGGGAGGGAGGGAGGGAGGGAGAGAAAAGAGAGGATTAATCCCAAAAAACCTAAAATGCAAGACTATCTAGACATACCCAAATGAACGAAACACAGGCCTAGGAACCCAACAGAGTTTCCGTCGAGCAGGCTTCCATCATTGGCTCATCCACGTCCTGAGCTCGCGATGCCAGTTTCGATGCCATACTTCCCAGCTACCGCTTCCGATGGATAGATAGATGGAAGAGACAAAAGAGGCGTTTTGGTTCGAGAGAAGGAAAACGAGAGCTGAAAGGTGAGAAGAGGGAGAAGTAGAGATGAGAACGAAAGCGAGAGCACGACGAAAGTTGAGAACGAGGTCGAGAGAGAGAGAGAGAGAGAGAGATACTATCCCCTACTGAAGCAAATGACAGAACAAGTAAATTAATGTAAATAAAAAAATAATTAAGGGGTAAGATTGAAAGTGGAAAACGATGAATTGGACTGTTCATCTACTATTCATCCGCATTGATATTTATATTATATTAAAGAGGTTAAGTATTAGGGGAGACAGCAATGTATAATACACGTTTGCCTAATTGTAAAAAAAAAATTATCTAAAAAATTTTTATATGTTAGACAATAAAAAATTATGACTATTTATATAATGTAAAGCAAGAGAAAAATATGATGTTGAGCTAAAAGAAACAATGTCTATTTATATAATATAAAGAAGTACATAAATCATCATATGTTATACATAAAAGTAATCATTTTACAATTTCAATTTAGTCTAGTTTAATTTATTAACTTATTATTTCATTATATTTTACTCTATTTTATAGTTTATTTTATTATTTTATTCTATTTTTATATTCTATTATATTAATTTATTTATGTATTTATTTATTGTATTTTATTTAGTTCAATTTATTATTTTATTATTTCATTTTATTTTATTCTATTTTATATCTTATTATTTTATTAATCTATATTTTAATCTATTTTATATAAAATAATAAAATATACTATTTTATTTCTCTACTTTATTATATTTTATTCTATTATCAAATTTTTTATATTATTATATTCTTTTTATTTATTTTATTTAACTTTTTGTTTTATTTTATTAATCTACTTTATTATATTTTATTTTATTATTCAAAATTTCTATATTATTATATTCTATTTAATTATTTTATTTAACTTTTTATTTAACTTTATTGTATTTTGTTTTAATACTTTATTTTATTTTATTTTATAGCTTACTTTATTTTATTATATATTCGTTTTATTTATTTATTTGTTTTTATTTTTATTTAATTTTATGGTATTTTATTTTGCTATTTTATTTTATTCTATTTATATTTTATTTTATTACATATTTATTTTATTAAATTTTTTATTTTATTTTATTCTATTTTATAATTTATTTTAGTTTATTTTATTATATATTTAGTTTATTTTATTACATTTTTATTTTATTTTATTAATTTTTATTTTATTTTACTTTTTATTTTATTCTATTTTATAGTTTAGTTTAGTCTATTTTATATTTTATTCTATTATATATATATATATATATTTTTTTTTTTTTTTTTTTTTTTTTTTTTTTACCTAAGCTAACTTTTACCTAACCATCAACCCAACGAAACCCATGAAGCCCAGCCCGCAACGAAACAGCCCATGAAGACAGCTGAAGCCAAAACCAAACACTCCAAAATGCATCGTTTTCGGACCCTTTATTATATATTATTATTATTATTTTATAACCTAAGCTAACTGGATCCTATGCATCAACCCAACCAAACCCATGAAGCTCAGCCCGCAACGAAACAACCCATGAAGACAGCTGAAGTCAAAACCAAACACTCTGAAATGCATCGTTTTCAGACTCTTTATTATATATTATTATTATTTTTTAACCTAAGCTAACTGGATCCTATGCATCAACCCAACCAAACCCATGAAGCCCAGCCCGCAACGAAACAGCCCATGAAGACAATTGAAGCCCACCAAACACTCTAAATGCACCGTTTTTAGACTCATCCCTAATTGCACCACCCAAAATGCATCGTTTTGCATTTCATCCTTAACCAAAACACACCGCATGAATTGTCTTCAACCTCGAGTTCGGCTTCTCAAGCTTCAATCTGAAGCCTTCTTCCTACCAAAACACCTCGTCACCTTAGCCACTTCCTTCTTCCCTCTCTCAAAGATCCACACACTACAACCGAAACTCAAATAAATAGAGCAACGCAAATGAAGCAGCACTCATAAACCCTATCCGCGAATATCCGCAAATAATCCAACAAACAAAGCAAATAATCGAAGACAAACAACGGAAATAATCCGAAAAATACAACCCAAACACAACGCAATCCAAAGACAGAGAATCGAAACACATTCAATCCCAAAAACACAACAGAAATAGAGAACATAGAGAAATCCAAACAATACCTCTTTTAATCTTGCGAAAAACACAGACAAATTCGAGAAACACAACAAAAAATCGAGACACAACAAGTGATTTCTCTCTTCTCCCAGTCCTTTTGCACCTCATGTTGCCTGCCTGCACAAATGCTCAAAGCATCCCATTGACCAGAAAAACATTTCAATAAATCTACTTTTTCTAACATTTAAACATCACACAAAAACACTGTACACTAACCAAAAAGACCAAATAACACTAAAATGGAAGAAAATTTTTTCGGATAGAAGGGGCAGGAATGGAAAAAAAAAATCACCTAAAACGCACTATTCACGTTATCCACACTTATATATATATATATATATAAGCTGGAGAGAGCCAACGCTGCATACGTGAGGAAGTATGGACATACAAATGTGGATGGACTAAAGGCTACGAACACAGAGATGAAATTTCCATAGCCGTTGTTTGCTTTACTTTTTCTTGAAATTTATGTTCTCCATCATATTTATGGGTAATTAAATTATTAAATAGGGCTAAAGATAAACTTGTACACTAGATGATATCTTTAATTTATTTTTAATTCATGTATTTGATTTTCAATTATTAAAACTCTTTTATTTTATCAGTCTCAACTCTCAATTTATTATTGATATTTTTTTCTCTATATAATCATAAAGTTTACACCGTTTATAAATTTAGTCATACTTTTTCTATTGAATGGATTAGTTTTTTAATCATATTTAGACCAATTGATTGTCTATATTGATTTAATTTTCTATTGCAATATCGCTCCTTGAATATATTGTCGTCGTTGAATTTTTTCAATAATGATAATAATTTACGTAATTTAAATGCAATGAATGATTTTTCAAAGGGTTATATTTGGTTTAATTTTGGTTTATAGTTCTATATCCGATTGAGAATTTTGGAATTGAATTTTCAGTTGAGTTATCAATAAATTAAGAATATTTAAAAAATACCAGATATGTGCAAAGGATTCCCGACGCTCTACTATTTGTCAATTTGAATACTTTTTCTATTAATTATTTTGTTTCATTTTACGTTGCACTTAAAATTTAATCTTTGCTATCTCATAAATCATTTAATATTTTCTTTAGTTTCTTTGTTATGTCTTTCATTCTTTAATCTGTCTCTCTATAGAATCGACACCTTAAAGTTATGTTACAACTATCGCGTTATTATTTAAGCGTAATCAAATTTTAGCGCCGTATTCGAGAAAACAGTAGAAGAATTACTAGATAACTTCATTCCTTCTTTTAGGTTATTGCATCTTTGTTTTATTTTATTTTATTTTATTTTTCATAGTTTTTTTTTAGTGTTGCGTTTTTTTTTTTATATATGTTGCATGCACAGGCAAAGAGACGTCTTGGGTCGTTTTGCTAGTAGACATGTACTAGAGTTAGAGTCAGAGTCTAATTTTTCTAATATTTTGTTTGATAATCTATCTCTTTTGAGAATATGAGTGAACACGAAGACTATCCCACTAGAACTCTTCAGGATTAGTTCTACCCAACACATACAGTCACACCATCATGCATCATGTTTTCAACCAATACTTGCCAACTGGATTTTAAAACGGGGATGATACAGTTGCTTCCCACTTTTCATGGTTTGAAAAATGAAAACCCATATGTGCACATTAGGAAGTTTGAAGAGGTAGTTGCGACTTTCTATAGTCGAAATGCAATTGATGATATTGTAAAACTCAAGTTCTTTCATTTTTCTTTGAAGGATAGAGCCAAGAGTTGGTTGTACTCACTGAGACACGATTAATTGGATCGTGGAATAGGATGACTTAGGTCTTATTTAATAAACATTTTCTCCAACATAAGACCAATGCTTTAAAAAGGCAAATTCTTATCTTTGCACAAAAGGATAGTGAGACTTTGTATCAGTCTAAGGAGAGATTTAAGGAGTTGTTAAGTATGTGTCCTCACCACAGGTATGAGAATTGGTGCTTAGTGAGTTATACCTAGAAAGAGCCAATTTGGCGAGATGATGTGTAATAGTGAATTCTTACAGAAAATCTTGATAAAGCCATAGAGTATCTCAATGAGCTTGCTGAAAAAACTCACACTTGGACTAGACCTAGTACTACTGAGAGCACAAATAGGTCACGACTTACAGGGAACCCATATGGTGGTAAAATTTACCATCTCAAGGAAGATGATAACCTAAAGGCAAAGGTTGAGATGCTTACTAGGGAGCTAGAGGTGTTAAAGACCAAGGACTTAAAGTCAACACACTTGTCTAATCATGCAGAGTCTTTTGGACCATGTTTTGTGTGTGGCGGGGTAAACCACCTTGCCCAAAAGTGTCCCATGTTTGCTAAGATGAGAGGTATGTATGAGGAACAATGTAATGCTTTAAGTATGTACAAGAAGCCTTTTGCATCTTTCTCTGAGACCTACAATCTGGGGTGACGTGATTACCCAAACTTTAGTTGAAAGTCTGAAAGCTAGCAACCAGTAGCTTGCATAGCCTCTTAGAGCATACCCTGCACCATATCATGCATTTCCTTTTTCTAGGAATCCTTTATAAGATACTTTACATGCTTTTATTGAGGCACATGGTAAAACTAACCAAAAGTTTGAATCTTTGATTACGCAAGTTGTTAAACAAGTCAAGGAAATAAAGAGCCAGGTATCCAAGTTGATGAGCTCCGTAAGTGTGAATGAATGTGGTAAATTCTCTTCTTAAGCTCAGTCCACGACCCATAGTCAACATATGGCACAAGAGAATTTGAAAGATGTGAGTGCCATTATAACAAGAAGTGGTAAGTCTTTACACATCTCAACAATGGACAAATTAGAAGATGTTGAAAAGGATCAAGATAGTAATGGTGCCGAGCTGCCTAAGAAACTTGAGGTAATAAAGAATCCGGTTAAGGTACCATTTCCTCAAGCTTTAAAATCAAACAAACTAACTTTAGATCTGAGTAATGAAATCCTAGAGGATCTCAAACAGGTAAAAATTAATTTTTCTCTCTTACATGTAATTAAACAACTTCTTACTTGTGCAAATTTTTTTAAGGATTTGTGTACAGTTAAGAAGAAGCACCATGTGAAGAAGACAACATTCCTGATAAAGCAAGTTAGTTCTCTAATTGAGCAACAGATTCCCCCTAAGTACAAGGATCTTAGTTGTCTAACCATTGTATGCAACATTAGAAATTATGAGTTTGGACAGGCATTGCTAGATTTAAGGGCTAGTATGAATTTAATGCCTTGTTTTATTTATTTACAGCTGGGATTGAGAGAAATCAATCCAGCTTCTGTGGTATTGCAATTGGTTGACTGTTTAGTCAAAATACCATGGGATGTGGTAGAGGATGTTTTGATTCAAATTAATAAATTTTATTATTCTGTTGATTTCCTAATTTTGGAAACTAGTTCTGCCGTTGAGTCTACCTCTAAAATTTCCTTAATTTTAGATAGATATTTTCTTGCCACTGTTAATGCTCTTATTAATTTCAGGAATGGTTTATTGAAACTCTTTTTGGAAATATGACTCTTGAGGTAAATGTTTTCTATATTGCAAAATAGCTAGAAGAGAATGGCGAGTGCCACCAGATATTTATGATTGAGTCACTCATAGATAGAGAAGTTTTCACAACTCACAATTAGAATCCCCTTAAATATTTTATTGTTAATTCTGAATTTAATTCTATTAGTGATTCATCTAATGTGGCTAATATTTAAGCAATTTTTAGTACAACTCAGGATTATGACATATATGGTTAGCAACCGAAGTTTGAGGAGTTAGCTAAAAAAAGTGAAGAACACGTTCATTCAAGTGGAGAAGTACCAAGAGTTGACTTGAAATATTATCACCTACCTATAGACCTCGAGCATCAGACTTATTGGGTCAACAAACATTTCAATTTTGACCAAGAGAAGTAGCTCCAGAAGTGGAAGACATTCCACCTGCGAACCCAGTCTATCCACCTTGACCACACCATACAGTTATTTTTTTTTTTTTTATTTATTTTTTGTTCCTTTTATTTTTACTTGATTTTGTTTTTCTTTGTTTTTATTTGCAGGTTAGCTTTATTTTGTCAATTCATTTTGTTATCTCTGGTGCTTAAACAGCTGTCCACGTCACACATCAGGTATATTCTACTCTTTTTAGTCACTCCCCCTTCAATTTTGATTGTTAAACATTGAAGATAATGTCTCATTTAAGTTGGGGGATGGGAATGTAAATTTGGTATTCAAAATGTTTGTTGAAACTTTGTGGCATATTTTCATGTGTCAAGTTTTTTTAAAATTTGCATCACATAGGCATCCTTTCACATGTGTACTCATGCTCATCTATGACCATCTTCGTGAATTCACCAACTCATCTTAATAATTTTGCTTCGTGAATTCACAAAATCTCTAATGCACTCATCCAAGTTTTGTGGTAAGATGGTGGTTTGACACATATAGCATTTTCTTTTCATATACCCACATTATTAATACTCCACATTGAAGTATAACCTATACATTGATTCTTTCTACCCTTATTACTTCCAAGTGTGTATTAGGTGTGGAATTTGCATTCTTTTCTTTTGTATTGGGTCTTAAGAAAAAAAAAAGAGTACAATTGCAAAGTATTCAATTGAGTGAGCTTCAAAGGCAACAAAAAATAGGTTGGGTCGAAATGGCAAGAATACCCAAGTGACATGTGTTTGTTCAACAAATTGTTGAAAAAAAAAAAAAGGAAGAAGAAGGAAAATTATTATTATTCGATGATCTGAAAAATCGGAGAGTACATTAAGTGAGAAGTGGTCTAATAAGATGTTTAATAAGATTCACTTGGTATTTACTTGAAAGTTTTTTAATCATTTTCTTCATATAGCCCCTAGTCAAGCCATATTACAACATTTTATGTTGATCATTCTGATCCTAAGTAAGCATATGGAAAGAGTGGTGGAATTCTCATGTTAATGTTCCTATCATAAGATTAATATTTGATTGTTGCTTGTACATAATTACATAATTCCCCATAAGAGTGGGTGTATATCCCTTCTCAACTACATAAAGAGAACCTTAACATGAAACACTTTTATACTCGTGAGTTATGGAGTTGAACCTTTTGCTTGAGATATTCTTGATATTTTATATGTCGGGGCTTTTAGTTAGATAGATATAGTTTATAGTAAAGTCAGTACATAATGAGATTGTGGAAGAAAATATATGAGTGCAAGAGATTAGAAACTTAACTTTTCTTCTGAAGGGTATGATGCTATTTATAGGGTCAGTTGGAGAGTGAGAACTGTTGGAATTGTCCTTCGCATTTGTCTAATCGTCACTCATTCAGTGGTGTCAAAGTGGGCAGGTTTGTCTTGAGTCGTGCTACTTGGTAAGGAGATAGATGTCTAATTCGGGCCGTGTTAGTTTCCTAATTCCTGATTTTGTGTGACCGAATTTACGGTCTATATTTAATATGGCATGACTCCATATGATTTAGCATTTAATGCGGTGTGGTACTCGGTGTAATCCTAACCTACTTGGCATTTAATGTGGCGTGAGGCGCCGTTCAAGCCCCTGTGTTTCTAGGGCCTTCTTAATTCCCTTAGATACTTGGCTTTACCTAGGTCTATCCTTGTCACTGGGTTGACCTACTCTAAATGAGTAGAACTCGAGTCGATCGCATCGTCAACCAAGGCCCTTGTGATCTAAATGGGCCTACCATAATCTGGCCCCTTTACAGTACCCCTCAAATTCTTAACGAAGGGACTTCAATAGGAATTTGTTCTAATATAATCCCATTTTTTTACCTTGCGAATTATTGCCACCAAAGAGGTGGTAGGAATTTTGATTCGGTGTTCTGCTTTCCAAGCTCTGACCCGATTGGTCGTTTTCTGAGCTGAAGGAAATTAATACAAATCTGAATCTTCCAACGTCCTAAATCTAACGATTTGTCTTCTGAGCCCAAGGCATTTAATGCAATTAAATGCGCATCTCTGTCGTCTCAATTTTCGTGGTATGTGCCCTCCCTATGATTGGTATGTGCACGTACATAATTAAATGTGCAAATTCCTTCATTTCACCATTCTCTTTCGTCCTTGCCCTTACTGGCTTCATTCTTCTTGTAATTTCTTTTTCTCAAGTTCGTGTACTTTCAAGCTTTTTCTTCAGCATCCATGGCCACAGAAGGGTCTACTTCGTTTACGCAAGTTCTAACCAACACATTGGTTGCTTTTGCTGTGCATGGTTGGATGTCGAATTTCCCTCCTTCAGAGATTCAGGCATATTGGATCTGCTATAAAATTTACTATCAAATTAAACTGGAGTCCCCTAGGGGGACGGATCACGCCAGCAATTCTCTGGAGAATTCGCAAAGGGTAGTGCTCTTCCTTGCAATGTTTGCGAGCGGTTTTTGGTTCCCTTTTATTTGCGCAGCTCGTAAAGTCCTCCATTACCTTGGTTTGGCTCTGGCACAGATACTTCCAAATGGATGGAGTCTTCTACTCGCTAGTTGTGTTGTTTTTCAGATGGCCCTCTCGATAAGGAACAAAATTTATCCTGACCTAACTGCCCGGGAGTTTTTGACGTTGTACCGCCTGAATCATCATCACCTTGGGAACACGACCAATTTCCAAGTCAAGAATGGTGGACGGAAACTAGCTCGGATTTAGGAAAGGCACTCCAGCATGAAAGATTACCATCAGAAGTTTTTTTTCGTCTAGGGGGAAGGCTAGCAAATCCTGAATAGTGAAATCGCATAGGAGTTTCCAATTCAGTCAGATTGAGGTCTCCTCCCATCTGTGGAGAGTCTCGATGTTGTACTAACTTTTGAGGAGGCAGCTCGAGTGGAGGTTGTGTTAGCCTGGACCAAGTCGCACCTTAACCTTTTGTGGATGGACCACCTTCTTTCTGACGTGAACATCATAAAGTATCTGGTTCAACTGAATATATCATATGCTGAGAGTTAGAATATTCTGAGGATTCTTGAGGATCCTCCGATTCAACCTGGCAAGCAGGCTTCTAGTCGGGTCGACCACTAGGAAAGAAGGAAAAGGGGATGCCATGTCTAAGACCCTTCAATTCTCGAGGCATCTTGACATTTTTGGAAGCGCCAAAGGGATTCTTCTCCAACCTCATCATCCGAGCGTTAGGATCAAGAGGAAATTTGTGCTAAGGCACAACGAATAGCTCCTTATGAAGAATCCATTGCCCAAAAGGCGGCAGAGGCTTTTTCCTCCTCAGCCATCCCTTCTTCTAGCATGGGCAACAAGGCAGAAGATGACATTGATGCTGCCTACCTAAAGTCATTGGCTCACCCCTACTCTGTGTTCTGACGCTAAGGCCTTATTGTCCTTCGAAGAGGCTATGGCCATTTGTGTTAGCCAGCTGCCAGTGCAATCTAAGGACATCTTTATATTCAAATTTTAGTTCTGATACCAGCTCCCGAGATGGATCCGAGTCTGGGGATGCCAATGCCAAAGACTAGGTTAGCAGTGTTGAACACAAGGTTTCAAGTTTCATGTAATTATAAATCTACACATGGATTTTGATGATAACAAATGAATTCAAAGAATAAAGGAGTCTCAAGCTCAAGTTATCCACACAATAGAATCAAGCACATCAAGGAACCAAGCATGAGCAAGAAGGGAACAAGTTCACATTGAAGTTATAGAGTAATGTTGTAAATCTCTTAATAATTCGAAATTAGGATTAAGGCTCAAAATTAATATTTTATCATAAAGCATTAAAATACATTTTCCACATGTGCATGAATATTTTGAAAATTAAATTTGAAAATTTTGAAAGATGATTGATTGTCATCTTTCACATGTGCATAAGATGACATGATTAAAGGTTTGAACTTTGAAAATATTAAGATGATTGATTGTCATCTTTCACATGTGCATGACATGATTAAATGTTTGAACTTTGAAAATATTAAGATGATTGATTGTCATCTTTCACATGTGCATGTTTTATTTGAATATTTTCAAAAGTGGTGGATGCTTTTCTTGACTTATGCAAAAGATAGATGTCTTTATTTGAAAATTTTAAAAAGTAAAGTGTGCTCCTTTTGTCATATGCAAAAAGTAAAATATTAAGTTTGAAATTTTTGAAAAGTAAAGTGTGCTCCTTTTGTCACATGCAAAAAGTAAAAAGATTAGATTTGAAATTTTTGAAAAGTGAATGATAATGTCTTTGACATGTGAATATTTTTAAATTTGAATATGAAGTCTCATATGCCTATAAATAGATCATTTGAGAGCTTCACATTCACAACACCAAGAGCATACAACATTCATTCAAAGCTTTCATTCTCTCTTCTCTAAGCATTGAGCCTTAACCCTTGTTCATTTTGAGAAATATAGTTTGCGCTGTATTGTTTTTATTTCACTCATTGAGGAGTGTTTTCTGATAGCCTACCCACTATCAATTCTTATATCCGTAAAAGGGTGTGTACAATCCTTGTGTGTGTAGAAAGTGTTCTACACGGGGAATAGTTAAATCACCAAGTGTAAGGTGATTAGAAGTGTAGAGGGTGTTCTACACGGATTCTTTGGAGCGGTGCTGCTCAAAAGTGTAATAGGTTTCTATCTCCACCTAAAGGAGATTGACTAGTGAATTTGGGATCCTTAAGGGGTAGCTTGAGACGAGGACGTAGGCAGTGGGGCTGAACCTCGTAAAAATACTGAGTTTGCTTTCTCTTACCCTACTCTTTATATTTCTTACTGCTTTATATTTTGTTTATATTTTATATTGTATATTTGATTTATAACTGTTATTTTTTAAATACAACTCAATTCACCCCCCCTCTTGTGTTAGTCATCTGGGCAACAATTGGTATCAGAGCTAGAGCTCTATTATAAGATTAACTATCTTTTGAGTTAAGATCTTATGGCTAACATTGTAGCTTCATTTGGTGAAGGTCAATCTAGCAGTCGGCCTCCACTCTTTTGCGGAGACAATTACTCATTCTGGAAAGTTAGAATGAGAATATTCCTTCAGGCTCAAGGTCGAGAAATCTGGAAATGCATTGTAAATGGACCTTATATTCCAACAAAAGTGGTTGATGGAGTAAAGGTCAAAAAGGAAGAAGAAGAGTTTGATCGTGAAGACGATAGACTTTATACTTTGAATTTAACTGCTATGAATTTATTATATAATGCTCTCAATGGTAATGAATTTAATAGAGTAATGACTTGCGCTACAGCAAAGGAAATTTGGGATAACTTGGAAGTTACTTATGAAGGAACTTCTCAAGTCAAGGAATCAAAAATTTATATTCTTACTCATGAATATGAAATGTTTAAGATGAATGATGATGAATCTATTTCTAGTATGCACACTCGTTTTACTAATATCATAAACAGCTTGACAGCTCTTGGCAAAGTTTATTCCAAAGTGGAGATAGTAAGAAAAATTCTCAACTCTCTACCAAAACGTTGGGAATCAAAAGTGACAGCGATTCTTGAAGCTAGAGACCTCAAGAAGCTTGAAGTGAATGAACTCATCGGGTCACTTATCACCCATGAGTACACATTGAAAAGAGGAGAAGAAGAAGGAAAGCAAAAGAAGAGCTTGGCACTCAAAGCCGTTCCTCATGAAAGTGAAAGCGAAGAAAATGAAGAAAGCGATGATGAAAAGATTGCAATGATCACAAGAAGATTTAAGAGATTCTTGAAAAATAAAGCTCCTCCAAGGAAACCTTTCAAAAAATTTTCAAGAAAGATTCAGGTAAAAATGACACTTTAATTTGTTATAAATGCAATAAGCCTGGTCATATCAAGTCAGATTGTCCTCTACTAAAGAAAGATCGAAACAAAGGCAAAAAAGCAATGAAAACTACATGGGATGATGATTCAAGTAGCTCAGATAGTGAAGCAAGCAATGGAGAATCAGCAAATCTTTGCCTTATGGCTAAAGATGACATTGAGGCAACAAATCTTGATAATATTGAAGATCCTTCATATGAAGAATTGCAAAATGTTTTAGAAGAGGTATATGAGGAATTTGAAAATTTGGGTATCAAATATACTGCTTTGAAAAAGAAAAATTCTTCTTTAACAAACGAAATTGATATTTTAAGAAAAGAAAATATTGTTTTGAAAGATGAAAATCTTGAGTTGAAGAAAAAGAAAACTGATTTAGAAAATATTATTGAAAACTTTACAAATGGAAAAAAAAATTTTGAAAAACTTCTTGGTAGTCAAATATGTGTTTTTTACAAGGCAGGCTTGGGATATATGCCAAAACAAAAATACAAATCTTATAAAAACTTCTTTGATAATCCTTCTACATCAAAGTCCAATATTCAAAATTCTTTTCATAAAAATAATTTTGTTAAAAAAGGATACTATTATAATCACTCAAGTCCTTCATATATGTCACATGTTATTTGTAATTTTTGTAATAGAAATGGTCATAATTATCTTGCTTGTCCTATTAGAAGAAAACATACAATGACTATTAGGGCCATATGGGTACCTAAAAATCTTGTTTCTTCTAATACTAATAAATAAAGGACCCAAAGAACTTGGGTACCAAGAAAAATCATTTTAATTGTTTTTATAGGTGTGCATGAAGTCCTCCACAAACAAAAATAAATGGTTTTTAGATAGTGGATGTTCAAGACACATGACGGGAGACAAGACTAAGTTCTTTGATCTTAGATCTAAAGAAGAAGGACACGTGACATTTGGAGACAACTCAAAAGGGAAGATCGTGGGAATAGGTAAAATTGGTAATGAGTCTTCTCTCATAATTGAAGATGTTCTACTTGTTGAAGGTCTAAAACATAATCTTTTGAGCATAAGTCAATTATGTGATAAAGGATTTACAGTTACTTTCAAAATGGATAAGTGCATTATTTTGAATGATCATGATTGTAATATTTGTTTTATTGTTTTTAGAAGTAACAATGTTTATACAATCGATTTTGAAGAAATTATCTCACAAGATGCTATTTGTTTTTCAGCTCAAAATGAAACTAATTGGTTATGGCATAGAAGACTGGGTCATGCCAACATGGAACTTATTCCCAAACTTTCAAAAAATGATCTTGTGAGAGGTTTACCAAAGGCAAATTTTCTTAAAAATAAAATTTGTGATGCATGCCAATTTGGTAAACAAACAAAAACTTCTTTTAAAACCAAGAAACATATTTCCACTACTAGACCACTGCAACTGATACACATGGATCTTTTTGGACCAAATAGAGTTGCAAGTTTAGGAGGAAAATATTATGCATTTGTTATTGTTGATGATTTCTCTAGATATACTTGGGTCATCTTTCTTGCTCATAAAGATGAGGCATATAATGCCTTTACCAAGTTATGCAAGAGAATTCAAAATGAAAAGGGTTATACTATTTCAAGTATCCGAAGTGATAGGGGAAAAGAGTTTGTTAATAAAAATATTGAAACATTTTGTGATGAAAATGGTTTTGTGCATAATTTTTCTGCTCCTCGAACTCCTCAACAAAATGGGGTAGTAGAGAGGAAAAATAGATCTCTTCAAGAGATGGCAAGAACAATGCTCAATGAGAACAACTTGCCTAGTTATTTTTGGGCCGAAGCGGTAAGTACTGCATGTTATGTTATAAATAGAGTTATGCTAAGGTCCAAATTAGATAAAACCCCCTATGAGCTTTGGAATGAGAAAAAGCCTAACATTGGTTACTTTCATGTATTTGGATGCAAATGTTTTATTTTAAATGACAGGGATAATTTAGGCAAGTTTGATGCAAAATCTGATGAAGGTATCTTTCTCAGGTATTCTACTAATAGTAAAGCTTATAGAGTATTCAATAAAAAGACTTTGACTGTACAAGAATCTATGCATGTAGTATTTGATGAATCTAATTCTCTACTCTCTAAGAAATCTATTGATGAAGAAACAGGAGGTATAAATAAAACGAAAAGTCTCAATCTCAACAAAGAGAACACAATAGAGGAAGTCCAACATGGAGACATCAGGAAAGATCATCAAAATTTAATACAAGATGCAACCAAACAGTGGAAATTTGTGAAAGATCATCCAGTGGAACAAATTCTGGGAAAACCTTCACGAGGTGTAAGCACTCGATCATCTCTTAGAAATATTTGCAATCATACTGCTTTTCTATCTCAGATTGAACCTAAAAATATTGATGAAGCACTTCTTGATGAATCTTGGATTCTAGCTATGCAAGAAGAACTTAATCAATTTGAAAGAAATGATGTTTGGACACTTGTTCCTAGACCCAAAAATCATACTATTATTGGAACAAAATGGGTTTTTAGAAACAAGAAATATGAGTCCGGAGTCATTACTAGAAATAAGACTCGACTTGTAGCCCAATGTTTCAATCAAGAAGAAGGAATCGATTATGATGAGACATATGCACCAGTCGCAAGATTAGAAGCTATTCGAATGCTACTTGCATATGCTTGTTATAAAGATTTCAAACTTTTTCAAATGGATGTTAAAAGTGCTTTCTTAAACGGTTTTATAAATGAAGAGGTATATGTTGAGCAACCTCCAGGTTTTGAAAATCATATTTCTCCAAATCATGTTTTTAAACTCACAAAAGCATTATATGGACTCAAACAAGCTCCTAGAGCGTGGTACGAGAGACTCAGTGGTTTCTTGATTGAAAAAGGCTTTTCAAGAGGAAAAATTGATACAACTCTTTTCATTAAATACGAAAATGATGATATTCTTTTGATTCAGATTTATGTTGATGATATAATATTCGGTGCTACTAATGAAAATATGTGCCAAGTTTTTGCTAAGACTATGCAGGAAGAATTTGAAATGAGCATGATGGGAGAGCTTACATTCTTTCTCGGATTGCAAATTAAGCAAGCAAAAAGTGGGACATTCATCAATCAATCAAAATATATTAAGGAATTGCTGAAAAAGTTTGGGATGGAAGGTGCTAAGGAAACTGGAACACCAATGAGCCCATCCACTAAACTTGATAAAGATGAATTCGGTAAACCAGTTGACTCGAAGGTATATCGAGGTATGATTGGTAGCTTATTATATTTGACAGCCAGTAGACCAGATATTATGTTTAGTGTGTGTTTATGTGCACGCTTTCAATCATCTCCAAAAGAATCACATTTAATTGCAATTAAGCGCATTCTTAGATATCTTAGTGGTACAATTAATTTAGGGTTATGGTACCCTAAGCACACATCTTTTGATCTAATTAGCTACACAGATGCAGATTATGCTGGCTGTAAAATAGATCGAAAAAGCACTAGTGGAGCATGTCACTTCTTAGGTCATGCACTAGTTTCTTGGTTTAGTAAAAAACAAAATTCTGTTGCACTATCTACTGCTGAGGCAGAATATGTTGCTGCAGGTAGTTGTTGTGCTCAAGTTCTTTACATGAAGCAACAACTTGAGGATTTTAAACTTATGTACAATCACATTCCAATCAAATGTGATAATACAAGTGCTATAAATCTTTCAAAGAATCCAATACAACATTCTCGGACCAAACATATTGAAATTAGATATCATTTTCTTAGAGATCATGTGCAGAAGGGCGATATTGTATTAGAATTCACTAGTACACATGATCAATTGGCAGACATTTTCACAAAACCCCTACCAGAAGATAGACTATGCACTATTAGAAGAGAAATAGGAATGATGCATGCCATGAATATCTGCTAGATACTTTTATTTTATTATCTTAAATGACCTACAGAAACTTGAGGTTCTTAGCCTCATGTTTAAGACGCTCATTCTCTTCATACAATATCATGTCATCTCTATCCATGGGAACTGGCAAGCGGAATGAAGAATCCAATAGAGATTTCAACTGTTTATTCTTCTGTCGAATGATTCCTTCCCTTATGTGAGACTCTTGAACAATTCGTTGAAGTACAACAATTTGTTCTTTAAGCTTTTCAACCTCATGGTTTTTGACTTGTAGCCGCTGGGAAAAAGAAACAATTGAAGATGAGTAGCGAGTCCCGAGACTCACCAAGTCGTAGATAGCATCGGAGTCTGACTTATTAGCCAAATTATTATTCTCTTGCTGCAACATGGCGCCAATGGTAGCTGCAGAAAGGACATGAGATTGAGGTGTAGAATACCTCATAGATGGATCTAGAGGAATGTTAGAAGAATGAGCCATTGAGAAAAGAATTGAAAACTTAAAGCGAGAATATTGAAGGAATGCAGATGAGTTATAGAGATGAGAATAAGATTCGATGCAAATTGGATGAACTTTAAAACTGATTTTATAGAGATAACATAAAGAACAAGACAAACTATTATCTCTTTAAATCTTATTTAGTTAAAAGAAATACAAGATATGCTGGACACACATTGTCAAAAGTTTTCTTACTAGAAAAACGGTTCTCTGCTCCTATCATGGCATTGACGGCCTCAGGAGAGAAGATTGATGGTTGATGCGTCAAGGGTTCCTGATTCAAGTCTGGAATATTAGTGGAAGAGAATTGTTCGGCCATTCTATTGTTATGGAAAAACAGAACTCAGGTCAAGAAGCGATTTTTTTGTATCCGATAGGTGAAAAGGATCATTTTTTTTATAGAAACTCAGAGCCTTCAATCCTGTTTGTCAACAACATCAGGCGATTGTTTAAATCTTCAGCCGCACTAAATTCATAGAGTTAGGCCTCGAGGCCTTGCAGCACTTGTCGGGTCACGGACGGCTCCCTTTTTTCAACTATCTACAGTGTCTATTAACGCACCGTTTTCTTCAGTCTATTTACTTGCTGCCGATCCTTTTTAATGATGCCAAAAGGGGGAGAAGTTTTAGACTAGAACATTAACATTGTTTAATTTGCTAAACTTGTTATATATGCTTGGAATTATATTTATATTTTTGCTTGAAAAACTAACGCACATTCTCAGGGGGAGCTTAAGTATTAATACAGGCTTCAGGTTCTATCAAGTATTTGTCATCATCAAAAAGGGGGAGATTGTTGAACACAAGGTTTCAAGTTTCATGTAATTATAAATCTACACATGGATTTTGATGATAACAAATGAATTCAAAGAATAAAGGAGTCTCAAGCTCAAGTTATCCACACAATAGAATCAAGCACATCAAGGAACCAAGCATGAGCAAGAAGGGAACAAGTTCACATTGAAGTTATAGAGTAATGTTGTAAATCTCTTAATAATTCGAAATTAGGATTAAGGCTCAAAATTAATATTTTATCATAAAGCATTAAAATACATTTTCCACATGTGCATGAATATTTTGAAAATTAAATTTGAAAATTTTGAAAGATGATTGATTGTCATATTTCACATGTGCATAAAATGACATGATTAAAGGTTTGAACTTTAAAAGTATTAAGATGATTGATTGTCATCTTTCACATGTGCATGACATGATTAAATGTTTGAACTTTGAAAATATTAAGATGATTGATTGTCATCTTTCACATGTGCATGTTTTATTTGAATATTTTCAAAAGTGGTGGATGCTTTTCTTGACTTATGCAAAAGATAGATATCTTTATTTGAAAATTTTAAAAAGTAAAGTGTGCTCCTTTTGTCATATGCAAAAAGTAAAATATTAAGTTTGAAATTTTTGAAAAGTAAAGTGTGCTCCTTTTGTCACATGCAAAAAGTAAAAAGATTAGATTTGAAATTTTTGAAAAGTGAATGATGATGTCTTTGACATGTGAATCTTTTTAAATTTGAATATGAAGTCTCATATGCCTATAAATAGATCATTTGAGAGCTTCACATTCACAACACCAAGAGCATACAACATTCATTCAAAGCTTTCATTCTCTCTTCTCTAAGCATTGAGCCTTAACCCTTGTTCATTTTGAGAGATATAGTTTGCGCTGCATTGTTTTTATTTCACTCATTGAGGAGTGTTTTCTGATAGCCTACCCACTATCAATTCTTGTATCCGTAAAAGGGTGTGTACAACCCTTGTGTGTGTAGAAGGTGTTCTACACGGGGAATAGTTAAATCACCAAGTGTAAGGTGATTAGAAGTGTAGAGGGTGTTCTACACGGATTCTTTGGAGCGGTGCTGCTCAAAAGTGTAATAGGTTTCTATCTCCACCTAAAGGAGATTGACTAGTGAATTTGGGATCCTCAAGGGGTAGCTTGAGGCGAGGACGTAGGTAGTGGGGCTGAACCTCGTAAAAATACTGAGTTTGCTTTCTCTTACCCTACTCTTTATATTTCTTACTGCTTTATATTTTGTTTATATTTTATATTGTATATTTGATTTATAACTGTTATTTTTTAAATACAACTCAATTCACCCCCCCTCTTGTGTTAGTCATCTGGGCAACAAGGAAGTTGAGGTTGAAGGAGTCATTGGTCAGGAGGAGGAGAACAGTGTTGAAGACCAAGCTTAGTCTAATGAAGTTGGAGACCACATCGAGGATGGGGCCGGAGGGGCTGGAAGCCAAGAGGAGGTTACGGTTGAGGGAGTTGGCAGTCAAGAGGAGGGTGCTGCCGGTGGTGCCAACGGTCAGGGCGAGGATGAGGTGTCGAGCGGTGGTGGTCATTAAGAGGAGGTCGTGATCATCAATGATAAGGAGTCTCCAAAACTCACCTTGGTTTTGGAAGTGGGGTCATTATCCAATGCTCACCCTAGTACTCCACCTCGTCCCCCTTCCCCATTTGGCTCCATAGTAGGATTGTGATTCTCGGCTAACTTTTTGGGTTAGAGGTCGGGGTAGAGAATAGGGGTGTAACCAGTCTGATTTTGGCCAAAATCTAAAATTGAACCTGTACCACCGGTTTTGTAAAATGCAAAACCGATTATGCCCTGATTATCCTCCAAAATCGGTAGTATCGGTTCCGGTCCGATCTTCCGATTTTAATATATTGTAAATTTTTAAAATAAATCTATATTTTTTTTATAAAAATCTAGTTTAATTTTTTTTTATTACAAAAATCTATTAGACTAACAAAAAACTGTTATATAAAAAAAATCTGTAATATAAAAACTGTTATAAATTTTTAAAAAAAAAATTATATAAAAATACTGTTATATAAAAAAAATACTGTTAATAGAAAACTGCTTTAATTTCATGTTTAAAATTAAACTTTTATTTTATAAGTGTTATAGTATTATTTATATATGATTATGTTATTATGTATTATATAAAAAATATATATAAAATGCAAAAACATATTATATATAATATTAAAAAAATAATTTAAAATATATAATTACTATGACCGGTCCGGTCCGGTTTTAAAATAAAAGGAACTGGAACCGGACCGGATCTTACCGATTTTGTGTTTCTAAAAACCAGTTCCAGACCGAACTGGTTCAAACCCAGTCTAACCGGTCCGGTTTTTTTTTTTTTTTTTTTTTTTACACCCGTAGTAGAGAGCAGTCATGGCCAGGTTCCAGGTCCAAGCCCCAGCGTGCCTTCAAGTTTTGAGCGGGCTCGGGCCGTTATTACCAAATTCAGAGTACATATGTGGCAGCCTTTCCTTAGACAAGTATGTGTTCTTCCGTTTAATTGTCTTTTCCATATAAGACATAGTTTTGCTTACTTTCTTGCAGATCTAGGTTGCAAATCAGTTGATAGAGGTGCTCGGCTCTAAGCTGACAGAACTTGAGGAGTTTAATCGGGAACTCGGCATGGTGTGTCAATTTGACTTTTCCAAGTTAAACAGACGGACGATCAGCTCCAAGTCTTCGAGGCGATACGGAAGGTGATGGTTCAAACTACCCAAGAGCTAACGGTGGAGAACGAGAAGTTGGAGGACAACAACTTGATTCTGCAAGCACAGCTTAATGAGGCTTGTTCAGCACTTAAGGCTGCGAATAGAAGGTGTGAACGCCTTGAGGATGCCAACGCCAAAGTTGAATGGGAGTGGTTGGCCCTGTCCTAAGATCTAATGACTCAAGAGGTAGAGTTACAGACCTCAATGAGGGAGCTATCTACTCGGGAGGCCTCCTTAGAGGCCTTGGAGCAAAGGCGAGCTGCTTAAGAGGCCGAGTTGGCAACTTCAATTCGAGAACTGTCTGCTCAGGAAGTAGCGTTGGAGGCTTCTAAGCGAGAGCGGATTGCTCGGGAGGCAGAGTTGGCAAGTACTCAAGCCTCTTTGGAGGAGACCAATAGACAGTTGGAGGAGCTCAGGCCTCAAGCATCTCATACTTTAGCCACTTACAACTATACTTGGGGCTACGGTTATCAGGAAGCTTTAAGGAGGGTGAGAGCCGAACTCATAGCTAGTCTCGGACCAGAGCTAGGAACTCTTAACACAAGCTCTCTTCCTTCCAATCCGGTTGCCAAATATTTTTTCAAGAAGATAAGGAAGCCCAGCTACCTCCCATTCCAAGATCCTCACCCTCATCCTCCTCCTTTCAGATGATGAAAATTCTAACTTTGTAATCTTTTTTTTTTTTATGTAAACAACAATCATAGTGAAAGTTTGACTTTTGTTCCCCCCGTGCACATTGTCCTAGATTATTTCTTGTTCTCGCACTTCTTTTCTTTTTCTTTTTTTGTCTGACTTAGTGGGCTCAGATTGGGGTCTAGGAGTTGCCAATGCCAAGGTGTGTTAAGAGCTCGGGATTGGCACTCACCCTCTACCTTGTGAGAATTGGCATTGCTATGGTGTGTTAAGAGCTCGAGACTGGTGCCCAGCCTCCACCCCACAGGAGTTGTTATCACCCGGATGTGTTGAGGGCTTAGGACTAGTGCCCAGCCTCTACCTTATGGAAGTTGTCATTAATAGGGTGTGTTGAGGACTCGAGACTGGTGCCTGGCCTCTACCCAGCGTGAATTGTTATCACCTGGTTGTGTTGAGGGCTTGAGACCAGTGCCCGGCCTCCACCCCACGAGATTTTCATCACCAAGGTGTATTGAGGGCTCAGGACTGGTGCTCGACCTCCACCCCATGGGAATTTTCATCGCCAGGGTGTGTTGAGACTGGTTCCTAGCCTCCACCCCATGGGAGTTGTCATCACCAAGGTGTGTGTTGAGGGCGTAGGACTAGTGTCTATCTTCTACCCCGCGAGAGTTGGGCTTTATTTCCTTTAGGTTGAATAACAGGCTCGAAGCTTCAACATCTGATCTTATTGATAAAGCCAATCTACAAGATAGAAGAAAAAATGAGAAAAAATTTACATAGGTGTTTCCAGTCCTTATATATAGTACCTCTTCAGGTGCTCAGTGTTCCATGGGTGAAGGAGTTCAATCCCTCGATTGTCCTTCATGAGCCTGGTTGGTTGCTTGCGGTTACCACGTACGGCCCCTACCAATGCAGTCCTAGCTTTCTTTCTTTCGAGATGGTGACACCCATTTGCCTTAACATTAGATTCCATATTTTGATGTTGCATAGCTTGACTCTTTTGTTGAAGTACTGCGCTGCCTTCCATTTGTTGTTTGCCACTTGTACCACAGCTTCCTTTATCCTTCCTTCCAACAGGTCCATTTGTTTCGCAATCTTCCCGTCGTTGGTGTCTAGCTCGAAATGTTGGACGCACAAGGTTGGCATTCCTATTTCCACAGGGATCGATGCCTCGCTCCCATCAGTGAGAGCGATGGTCTGAGAGGTGATATTGGCTAGGGCCTCTGCCTCGACCCACTAGGTGAAATAGTTAATTGTTACCATAACGAATTTGACCCCTCCCCTGACTACTGGGAAGGATTCAATCAGGTCTAATCCCCATTGTGCGAAGGGCCACAGGGCCACTACCGATGTTAGTTCCTCAAGAGGGGGGAGGGGATGTGGTACCGAGCCGTAATCTTGACACATTGGATATTTCCTCACATAATCTTCCGCATACTTGTGTAAGCATGACCAATAATATCCGGCTCGGGTTACCTTTGTAGCCAGAGCTCTGCCTCCTATAAAACTTCCACATATTCTTTCATGGATTTTCGCTAGGATATACCAAGCTTCATCTAAGGGACAAGCACTTGAGTAAGGGTTTGGAGAAACCCCTCTTATACAGTACTCCTTCTAGCAAGATGATCCAAGCCACTCTGTTTCTAACTTTCCGCACTTCTTCCAGGTTGGTGGGTAGCTTCCCTTCTTAGAAGTATTCGCTGATGTCTGCTACCCATGGGGGGGTGGTCATCGTCACAATGGATACTTCTATTTCAATGGATGAAGCCTTGACCATTCTGATCTCAATATGTTTTGAGGGTGGGTGTTCATCCTGTCCAAATGCTATCTTTGCCAATTAGTCAGCCTTGTGGTTCTCTGCTCTTGGGATTTGTTGTATGTGGAAGTAACAGAAGTGCTCCCTCAATCGTATACGAGTTGGAGATATTTCTTTAGTTTTTTCCCTTTGGTGACAAATTGCCTGAGTACATGGCTGAAGACCACTTGGGAATCGGCTTTAATTTCTATCTCTTTTGCTCCTAGTAATTGGGCCACGGTCATTCCAGCCAACAGTGCTACATTGTTAGTTAACTTGAAGGTGAGCATTATCGCGTAGTTATGCTCGGTTCCTTGGTTAGTTGCGATGTGCACTCCCACACCCCCGCCAACCAGACAGGACGAGCTATCGACGTAGACCTACCAAGGGTTGTCCTTAAGGTGCACGAGGGACCTCCTCGAGGAAGTTAGTGAACTCGGCTATGAAGTTTGCTAGGGCTTGGCCCTTTATTGCTGTTCGAGGTAGATATGCCAAGTCAAATTCGCTCACTTCGATGGCCTACTTAACCAACCGGCCGAAGGTATCTGGTTTTTAAAGGATCGTCTTAAGGGGATGCCTAGTAAGGACTCTGATGGATTGAGCCTAGAAATAAGCAAGTAATTGGTGGCAACTATGACTAAAGCAAATACTAGCATCTCGATCTCTGGGTATTTGGCTTCAGCACCACAAAATGCTCAACTAATATAATAAATAGGCCTTTGCCCTTGATCCGAGTCTTGGACCAGGACCGTTGAGATCGCATGTGAGGACACTACCAGGTAGATGGTTAGTGTCTTGGGTTGAATTCTATGAGCCTTCCTCAAGACCTAGAAGAAAGGTAGGAACTGAACAGTGGATCGTGCAATAAAACGGTTGAGGGATGCTACTCGTCCAGCTAGCCGTTGGACTTCTCAGAGGTTGCATGGCAAAACCATGCCAAGGATGGCCTCCACTTTCTCAGGATTAGCCTCAATCCCCCTTTTCGAGACCATGTATCCTAAGAATTTGCCTGATTTGACTCCGAATGTGCACTTTGCCGAGTTAAGCTTCATCTTATATTGTCGTAGTACAACAAATGCTTTTTGGAGATTTTCCATGTGCTGTTTGGATTTGCAACTCTTGACTACGAGGTCATCGATGTAGACTTCCATATTCTGATCGATTTGGTGTTTGAACATTCGATTCGTCAATCGCTGGTAGGTTGCTCAAGCGTTTTTAAATGGCATGGCAGTGTAGTAGTAAAGCTCTAGTCGGTTATGAACGTTGTCTTTTCCTTATCATCAGGGTTCATTCTGATCTGATTATATCCGAAATAGACATCCAAGAAACTGAGGAGTGGGTGTCTATCGATTGAATCGACAATTAGGTTAATACATGGCAAAGGAAAACTATCTTTCAGATAGGCTTTGTTGAGATCGGTGAAGTCGACGAACATCCTCCACTTACCATTTGCTTTTTCCACGAGGACTATGTTAGACAGCCATTCAGGGTAGTGCACCTCCATGATGAATCCCACAGCCAGCAAGTGGTCAACTTCTTAAGTTATGGCTGCATATTTTTCCACGCAGAAGTTTCGCATTTTTTGTTTAACCTTTTGGGCCCTAGGGTCGACACATAGGTGATGCTTGATGATGGATTGGTCGATACCAGGCATATCTTCATGTGTCCAAGTGAAGAGGTCCCTATGCTCGATAAGGAGCTTTTTCAAGTCCATCTTTAGCTCCGAGTTCATTCTAGTGCCCAGCTGCATCATGCATTCTTGGTGCTAGTGGTCGACTGGAACCAATACCAATGGTTCGTTGGCTTCGACCTACCTCAGTGCTTCCTCATCTCAGATTTCTTCATCCCAATTTGTTCGGATCGATGGTGGTAGTAGGTTGATCTCCCCACTGCTCGTCTTTATGGTTGTGACTGTTCTGGATTCGTGTTGAAGCTCTCAAGCATAGCACTCTTGGGCCAACACTTGTTCGCCACGGACTTTGCCTATTCCCCGACCAATTGGAAACTTCATCTTTGACCATCAGGAAGTAAATCATGGTTGTGGTGGTCTTGGGTGTTTTTCCCACCAATCTTGACAATGTGATGACTCCTTGCAGTTGGATGACATCACCCGTAAAGCCTTTGAGTGGGACTGGGGCTGGCTATAATCGATAAGGATGAATCTCTATCCGGTTAAAAGCTTCTCAGAACAGGATAGCTACCGAACTGCCATTTTCCACCAAGATCATCCGAGTGGTAAAGTTGGCGACCTGCATGGTGATCACCAAGGCATCATTGTGGGGATGGAGGATCACTTCCTCATCTCTATCATTGAAAACGATTGGGGGGCTCCCAGGGGTTCGGGACACCTCCACACGGGTGCTCCTAGTGATAAATACTTCTTCGTAGCGGGCCGTTTGGACATGCACTCTTTGGGATGAGGAGGTTATCCCGCATTTTGAGAGTCTTCTGGTTATGGTTTTGATGTCTCCAAGCGGTCAGTCTACTGGTGGTGGGTTCCTCCTGTTGCTACATCCGGACTCGCACCTTCAGGGTCTACGGTTGCACTGGGGTTGGGACTGACTCCTTCCTTACCAGTCACGTTGTTCAGGGGACCGGCGTTCTGTTCTCTTCCAATCATCTTCAAGTCATATTTTCAATACATAGCAATTTTTTGTGTTTTGCCCATAGGTCCGGTGATACTCATAGAATCGATTTTCCCGTTTGCTCTATTATTGCTCGTGTCTCGAACTCAGCTGATGGTCACCTTCAACTGTTAGGCTAGTGTGGAGGTGAGGTTGGCTACGCGTCTTGGGTGGTTCTCACCTCTTCTTTTCGTCCGAGGATTTCCTTCTTCCACTGTCTCAGTTGGGGCCTTCTTCCACCATCAAGACTTTAAGAGTGTCTTCGACGTGAATCTATTACCTCGATCCATGAACTCATTCTATGTGATTGGGGTCTTCCGTGCGATCTAAGCCATGAACGGGCTCCAGGGCAAGATGCCTCCCAAGAGTGTTGTCAAAGTGATCTTCTCATCTTGATCGTCAGTGGTCATGCATTCCCGATTGAATCAGGCAAGGTATTTTTTTCAAGCTTTCCATATCTCGCTGCTTGACCATGAGGAGGTACACTACCGAGCGCCTTCGATTTCGAATGGCCATGAACTCCGTTGTGAAGAGTCGAGCTAGTCCTTTGAAATTGTCGATAGTTTTCGGAGGGATAGTTCCAAACCACGTTCGAGCCGCTCCCTTTAGTGTTAGTTGGAAGGCTCGGCAAGCAACTTTGCTTTAGTAATCATGCAAACTCATATGAGCCATGAACGTCTCTAAATGTTCAATTAGATCCTTAGACTCATCATAAAGTTCTACTTGAGGGACTTTGAACTTGGGGGGAAGTGGAACAGCCATGGCATTTGAGCTATATGGCATTCCTATACTGCCTCGTAGTAAGCCCGTTGTAGAGGGCATCTTGATTAACTTCACCATCTCAACAATTTTGTCTCCAAGCTCTCGAAGTTCGATATGCATATGATGTTGTTCCACTTCGGATATGGCGTCCTCAGCATCTCGCCGAGAAGCCGCATCTTCACTCATATTGGTTTTGTTGCGGATGGCACATTCTTCATCACATTTTCTTAGGCATTTTCATTCATTGACTTCCTGATGGTCTCTTCCATTGCTGCTAATCTTGCTTCTATTGCGTTACTTTAACGCTCCTCTCTATGAGTTGTTTGGGATCGCGTTGTTGCCGGCATGCAAAGTACATGCTACTATAGAATCAGCATGCCACAGACAGTGCCACTGTTAATGTCCTGTTTTGCGGCCTGGACTACTCGGCGATGAGCCAAACAATCCGAACCTGTAAAACAGATGGCAGAAATGAGGAAGGGTCAGGGTCTGAGACCTCTCCAATAGTAAAGTCAGTACAGAATGAGATTGTGGGAGAGAATATATAAGTGCAAGAGATTAGAAACATAACCTTTATTTTAAAGGGTATAATGCTATTTATAGGGTCAGTTGGGCTTAGGTGGAAAGTGAGGACTATTGGGATTGTCTTTCACATCAATTCGATCATCACTTAGTCGGTGGTGTCAAAGTGGGCATGTTTGTCTTGAAACGTGCTGCTAGGTAGGGTCAGGAGATAGATGCCTAATTTAGGCCGTGTTAATTCTCTAATTCTCGATTCGGTGTGATTGGGATTTGTGGTTTATATTTAATGCGGGATAAGTCCGTCTGATTTAGCATTTAATGCTGCATGGTGCTCGACGTAATCATAATCTGCTCGGCATTTAATGCAACATCAAGCGCCATTCACGCCCCTTTGTGTCCAGACCCTCCTTAATTTTCACAGATACTCGACTTTTTCTAGGTATGTCCTTGTCATTGAGTCGTCCTGCTCCACATGAGTAGAACTTGAGTTGATCCCATCGTGAATGTAGGCCCTTCCAATCTGAATGGGCTACTGTAACTGGGCCCTGCTTTACATTTAGTATTTTTGTTTTCGTGGTGTTTCGAGCATACATAGAGAAAGATGAAGGCCTGTACCGCTTTTGGTGTATCTTGAGCTGCACGCACTTCTCTTTTGAAATCAAAAGCCTCCAATCTAAAGAGTAAAGGTCAAGATGTGCAATAATGTCAGAATAGGATAAGCCGCCAGTGAGCTTCAGCGCAACCCAAGCCACGTATGAAACTCACTTGTAGTCGCAACCACGTACTGCGTAATTTCCAATGTCGACAAACATCACACCGCCTTATTTTTTACCTCAAACTCTTCTAAATTTGGATACCATTGTTCTTTCAACAATGAGTAATACGTGTAACATGCTAGTCGATCCAAATTTCTTCTCTTTCTCCCAACTTTGTTGTTTTTCTTCCAGAATATATAGCTCGCTTACTTTTTTTCTAACCTCATTGAATAGCTAGGGCATTCATCATAACTATCATATTGAATTATGATTATATATATATAGAAAATTCACATTGGCCATCATTATTATCGCAGCAGATATCGATTGGATCCTATGTGTTCATATTTAAAATTGCACAACTTTCACTCACATGCATTCTTGTGACGTTAGCTAGGTTGGTTATCCATATTGTCATATTCTAATTAATTATTGTACGTGCATATGATCAACCTATTGGTCATACATGATAAGTTACATGGTACGTGTGATCACGACTAGGGCTATACATCTAATCGACTCGACCTGACATCGTCAAGCTCCGACCCAACTTGAAATCTAGCGGGATTCCGATTAGCCGTCACCCGAATACCCGATTAACCGAATTTTTATTTTTTAATTTATTTTTTATAGATCTATGAGGGTTTCCAATGCTGGTCTTGTTGGTAGAAAATATTCAAAGGTTTCTGGTGCCGGTCTTGTTGGTAGTAGATCTTCGAGGGTTTCTGACGCCGATCTAATTGGTAGCAGATCTTCGAGGGCTTCTGATGTTGGTCCTCCTACTCATGACTTGTGATTATTGTTTTCAATTGATCAACAATATCTTGGATCTTAAAATTCACAAGGCAAAGGCAAAGTTGTGTAGAACATGCGCAATCTATCTGATTTGAGCCCAAAATTGAAAAAAATGTCGATTCTTTCACTTCTAGACAACATCAAAACAGGGAGAGAGAGAGAGAGCACATACTGCCGAGAAATTCATGACAATGGTCTCAGCTTCCTTGAAGATTGAACTTCTCTTCTCCATTTGCTTTTGTCGCTAGCTGATCCACTTGTTTCAATTGTTTGGATATCTGGGAAGTTGTGGGAATCATTTTGAGTCTCGATGTTGGAAGAAAGAAAACATACCAATTGGGTATCAAGATTGCCTGTTACCCAATATCTACCGAACGAGTCGAAATATTGAGCCGGCACAATACGGGTAAACGGGTCGGGTCGAGTATGCAGGTTTTTTGTTCAGTCCTAATCACGACATCATGCATATGTTTAATGTTTTTGCATGAGTATGATCCGCATGGGCATATGATCATTTCTTATCTATATCACATAAGGTCTGGTTTGGCATTAAATATTAAATGCTCTTATGATATATTATATATACAAAAAGATGCATTACAAGAAAACTATTTAATTATGACCAGTTATTTTTTACGAAAATAATTATTTTATTAAAAATAATCTATTTTGATGATCGCAAATAGTTATTCTCATCATATTTAATTTGTCATAAATATTCATATTTTTTGTGACTTTTTTGTTTTACCATGCAGCTTCCAAATTATAATTACTATTAATTAATTAGTTGATTTATTATCTTTTGTATTAATTGGGGCTATATATTGTTATGCTGTTATGAATCTCATTATTGGGCCTAGCTGATAAATAAAAGTAGTCTAGGGACCATGGGCCTAGTTAATGCAGTTTGATGTTAATTGATAGTTAGTTACAGTAAAATTAATTTAGTATTTTTCTAAGGCTGGTAAAGTTGAATATAGCCCATGCGAAGAGAGCACTTTAGATAATCTTTAAATAATTTGTAATTTATATTTGGAATCTCATCTATAAAGAAATTGGGGCCTCGAACTGCCCAGGCGTGATTGCAATATTGCAAAGGAGTGGAAGAAATGGCTGTAACATTTGCTAAGTGGAGAATGAGTCAACCTAGCTATATAGATAGATAATCCTTAGGGTCAGTCGTACTGTACATAGTTGCAGGAAAAAGAGGCTACATTGCTATATTTTGCAATATTACAAAAGGTTATCCAAATCAGAATATCGTCATTTTACAATCAAACTTTAAATGTTGGGTCCTAATTAATCATGGAGTTTGGAAAGAGAAAGGCACTATAAAAAAAAAAAAATTATAATATTTTAATAATAATCAAAAAGATTATTTATGATAAAAATAATCCATTTTTATCGTAAAAAATCTTTTTAATTATAATTAAAATATTATAAATATATATATATTTATAATGAGATCACTATAATCAAATTAAGGAAACACGTTCATTTAATACTAGCTTGACTTGATGGGATTTTGTTCCTGTTAATTCGAATGGTGTCGTCTGTGATGATCATCCTTCGACAAAAGTATGTACGTACTCTGTCTTGATCACTTCTTTCAAAATGGATCATTGCCTTTAACAAAACCCAATTAGATCTTCTTCACACTTTAGTACTGCTGGTTGGTCGCTCTTTCCCACCAAGTTTTTGGCTTTCAAGGATTCTCTTTCCCAGTCAGTGTTGTATACCACTGATAAGATGGAGACCGCACATGCAATTTGAGCTGCTAAAAGCCCATAACAAAGACCCACAAACCCTAGCTTCCAAACAAAGGCTAAAACTATGGCCAGTGGTGCACCCACCAAGTAGAAGGCATAAAAGTTTATCCCGGCCCCTATTCCCGGCCTCGCACTTCCTCTCAGAATGCCACAACTTGTGGTTTGTGGACAATTTGCTAACTCACACAGTCCAATTATCGGTAGAACAGTCACAGTTAGCTCTAGAACCTCACTGTCATTTGTAAACACTCTTCCCCACGCTTCTTTCCCTAGAGTGGTCCAAGATAAACCCACTAAAGAACTCAGAAGGGCCAACCCTATGGCCACCATTGTTGCCAGACGGGCCCTCTTTGGCCGGCTTGCTCCAAGCTCGTTGCCTACGCGGGTCGAGACCGATGCGCTGAGTGCTGCTGGTATTGCATACATAAGAGAGGTGGTTTGTATTACAATGGCCGATGTTGAAAGTGTCACCCGAGGATTATGAAGATAACCGGCTAGAATTGTCATGAACTCGTACCACCACCACTCTAAACAAACAGCTACACAGCTTGGTATTGCAAATCGAAGCAGCATTCCCCATTCCTCAGCTCGAGAAGAAGAAAGTGGCAAAGGATCCTTCGACAGCTGCACATACAAAGGCTCCTGATCAGATTCAGGAGTACTACTGCGAGTACTGTAGGCCATGTAGCACATTAGGAAGAAGAGGATGCTGAAGTTGGTTACGAAAGTGGAAACTGCTATTCCTTTTACCCCTAGACGAAGAGTGAAGGTCAAGAAAATGGTGATGGGAATGTGCAGAATAAGTCCCAACAAGTTGCACCACATCAAAGGCCACGTTGTTCCTTTACTACGGAGATAGATACGAAGAGGTTGAAGAAGGCTATTGGCAACGAGATCCGGGACAGAAAAGCGGCAATATAGGCTTGCAACTCGTGTTATGTCTGGGTTTTGGTGGAGGCTGAGCATGAGAGGTTCGAGGTTAACCCAGAGTAGTCCGATGGAGAATGAAACAATAAGTAACATAAAAATTGTTCTTCTTAAAGTCAGAGAAAGAATGGAGAAGTTTCGTGAACCAAAGGCCTGGCTACAAAGGGGCTCCATGCCCATAGCCAGCCCTGACAGCACCGAGTAGCCAGTGATATTGGTGAAACCAATGGCTAAAGCTCCGCCTGCTAGCTCGAGGCTTCCCAGCCTTCCCATGCACATCACCAAGATCATGTTTTTGAGATATCCGACAATGCTCACGGCTGCTAGGGGGAAGCCTACACCTCCCATTCTCTTTAGTTCCTCCAGCACCTGATGATGATAAAATCATTAAACATAAATGCAGAAAATTGTGTCAAAGTGAGATATTCATGTATATTAAATTTATTACAACATTTTGTAGGAATCGTAAAAGATTTTGTACCTCTGGCATTGTCGGGTACTTTTCGGGTGTTTCCGCTGCAACCATCTTTGTTTCTTTTGGCCTAGTCTCGTGTTTTAAGTGTCTGAGCAATATGGAGATATGTAGAGGTCAGTTTTTTTGGATGATGGGATCTGATCCTTTTGCTTACCACACAGCATAAATGCAGAAGCACATGAAACATGCACGGAGAGAGAGAGAGAGAGAGCAAAGTGAATAATGTTAGAAACGAGTGAGAGGGTTTTTATAAGGGGCTGGAGGTGGATGATCGGGGATTTCACTTTCTGTATACGACAAATTAATGCTGCTTGCATATATTTATAAAGCTCAAAGCACAATAGTTGGAGTGACGTGACTCAAATAAAATGGAAAGAATGTACAGTAGTACTGATAGGAAAAATGCCCATCAATCTTGTTATAACTTGAACACTATTGTGATACTGTAGATAGCAGGCACGCCACACACTACATGCCTACTCGATTGGATCATTTTTTTTTTTGTCATTTTCTAAAACAAATGAAACACATCCACTTCCTATTCGGAAAAATCATATACATGCATTAGATTACAGAATCTTCTTCACGTGATCTTGAGATCAATTAATGTATTGTCACCGATCGAATTATATTGCATGGGTACTCTACTCTCTATACGTCCACTTCTTTTATAATAATACTGGCCACACTAAAAATAAAAATTAAAAAAAAAAAGATTTTTGTGACTAATTAATTGAAATAAAAAAATCTATTAAAAGTTTGATGAAAAAATTATTTATAATTAATTTTAATTATAATTTTTAATTATTTTATTAAAATTAATTATTTATAAATAAATATTTTTCTTGTAATACCATTTATTGTTAATGCTGATCATTATCTCTATTCCATGATGTTCGTCTCGTCTTTCTTTTTAAGTTATATGAAAAGTTCCCCCGGCCGCGGGAAGTTCAGCACTAATTGCCGGCTTTACCCCCTCATAAAAGAATAATTCTTCACAATTTTTTATTATTTACATAACTTCTATACACTACATTTTATTTTATTTTATTTTTTATTAAATATTTGATATATGGATAATAAATAAAAAAAATTAAATTAGTTTAAAAAGAATAAATTCAAAATAAAAATATTAAAAAATTAAGAAAATTAAAAAATAATTAAAAAATAATAATGTGTGAAGATTGAAGAAGTTGTGTAGAACTTCCCTCATAAAAATGGGCGGTTAATATTAGATCACAGAATTAACTTCTGTATCATGTACGCCCCATTTCTATATATAACTCCAACGTCCAATATTATTTTCCCAATAAACTGCTCATGATGCATGGTAATTAGCATTTCAACGAACCAGCTTTTATCACTAATATTTTACACCAGCAATTTATATTCAATTCGTGAGAGTTTTCTCACTTTCTACAGTATTAATACTGCTTCTAACATATTGTCGTTCGATTTTTGATCTGGACTGAAGGCATGCATGCATGAGCTGGGGATCATCATGAGTATGCGGCCTAGCTAATGGCCTGTACTATATTTACTTTAAAAGAGGTAATTGTTGAAAATCATAGATCAGCTACTTGGCATGTTTAAATTTGGTAATCTTCAACAAATCAAATATAGCTGACACGTCAGTACATATTGTTATGTAATATAAATCAAACTTGTAAGTATAAATAACAATTTTCTTTTCTAAATGATCCGTTGGAGAAATTAAGATTTAAGCTAGCTGCTATATAAAGGGATGTTGATAGGAAACTTTTCAAGTATTGTTAGTAACAAGTCACTTTCTTCATCATATATATGGCCTATGATGATCAGATGAACGATGGAAGGATTGCGGTACCGCTGCGTCCACATCACAGATATTAGAGGAGGGTTTAAATTGTAATGGAAGCAAGAAGCTTTTTTGCACATGTTTTCCCGAGATTCCTTGGAAGGATTCACAACCACAGGAATTAATTAATTTGGACTAGGCACCGGCCAGTTTGAATAGAAGCTCAAGCTAGCACACACCTTGTCCATAAAAGTTACTACAGCCACCAATTGATCCTTTTCTCATCATATTTTAATCTATATATATACACATAGATTCCAGATTAATAGCGCTGTTGGTTTGATTTCGGGATTAATATAATTACTCCTCTTTTAAAAGAAGATAAAAGTTAAAACACACGACGCATGCAATAAATACAAAGAAAATATAAAACTACTAGCTGATCTCTCTCTCTCTATATAGATGATTTTGTACGTAGTTTACCATCACTATAAGAAAATTATTTATCTGTAACTAATTATTTTTTGTCAAAATAACTATTTTCTATTAAAATAAATTTCATTGTAAAAAAAAAAAAAATCAGATATAACCATTCTGATGCATTTAAAAATGGCAAAATGACCAAATTGTATTAGATTGATCATTTTTACCCATTTTGGATGCATCAGATTGGTTATATCTGCCTAAAAATCTTGTCGTGTCTATTTTTAAAGTATATAGTCATTTTCACCACAAATAATTCATCATGAATATTCATTTTTCTTGTAGTGCATGACTGCAACACACTTTAATTAATATCTCTAATTTCTTTAAACTTGTTTTCAAACCTGAAAAAGTCAGTAAGAATGATTAATTATTTATCTGTTTCTTTTCGAACGTACAACGTTCATGATGATCTGAATGATCTAATTGTCAAAAATTGAACATATCCTTCAAGAATATTGACTTGAATTCTATAAAACAATGCTGGAATAGTCAATGTTACAGCTATTTAATCCGCTTAAGTAATACAAAATGCAGACTTTTATATATAACAACCTAGCTTTCTGAGAAATTAAAGAGAGAATCAGCTCGTCTCTTTGAATTATTCCAGCTTCATTCATACACGTACACTCCCTCGACACGAAACTCAAAACATATTTAGAACAACCACTACAGCTAGCTAGCTGATTATCTCTAATTTCTTGCCACAGTTATATGCATGGGACCATATATGCATGTGCATCGATCTAAATTCACCAATTAATCACTAAAGTATCATTCCTTCCGATGACAAATAATACACCTACTTTTGATAATTATGTTGAAAAATCGCATGATCTCAATCACCTTTTGATCTATTATGTCTAAGATGGGAGTGATTTCACACCATCAGCAAAATGGTTGTTAGGGTGGAAATTAGGGTACTGTATGACCAATTAGTGGTCGGTCACATCTTGAATCCTTGGCCATGTGTACGTTTATCATGATCATCATGATCTATATAAGTTATAAAATCCCAGCCACATATACATAATACATAATATATATATATATATATATGTGTATCATTAAGCCTCAGACAGTAATGTAGGGAAAGAATTAAAACAAGTGAACAACCAACATCTTTCTCACTTCCCACCCCATGAGTGACATAGAATACTCATGTCCTCTTGTCATTTTACCGGTCAGTCTGATGTCCAATCCCTTAAAAATCTGATAAAGATGGATAGCACCAATGACCAATCGCATTACAGATCATGATCCATTGCTCTATCTAAACGCTCGTGAACACTTATTCCACAATTTGAACCTGAGATCAGTTGAACTTTGATTGCCTTCTTACATGCCCCACACACGCATTACAAGAAAATTGATTTTTTGTAATATCAGATTTCATTATAAAAGATAAAAAAGAACCTTATAAAAAATTATTTTCAACAAAATAGTCATTTTGGTCACAACTGTTTGATCGCTCAGACTCTTTTTTTTTTATAATGACGTACATATATTATATATGTTGGCATGGTATTTGTTGGTTGATTGCAAACGCATTCTATATGGAGGTAAAAGGTCAGTCATATGTAAAAGGAGCTCAAAAAGAAAAGGAAAGATAGAAGAATATTCATGTTTGGATCTACTAATAGTACTTCAGTACTAGTACTTATAGCTAGCTAGCTCAAGTCAAAAAGCTAGAAATTAAGCAAAACAAATTGAATTTTGTGTATATTATATGGATCATGATCGTCTTAATTAGGGTAATAGTACTCCTTGGTGGGGTCCCCATGTGTTTGACATTTCTTACAATATACTTGATATAGATGATCTAGCCAATCTATTTATCTTTTAAATGATTTAAGTAATGCTATGCTGGCTCAATCTGCATTTGTACTAAACCGTAAATATGATGATAGTACTCCTATAATGGGAAATCTTGTTGGATAGAATCTTCCTATGTATACTAGATTGCCCACATTTCTTGGTCTCTTCACCTTACAGTGACGAACACTAGATCGAGGCCGGCCAGCTAGGTGGATATTTAAGTCAAAAGAATAAGATTAGAGAGCCATTGACTTTTGACTGTTACCTGTCTACAGAAATATATACAATAAAAAAAAGGTTAAAGTCACTCCCCAAAGTCACACTTCACAAATCCGGATGAGATGTTTTTATTTTATTTTTATTTATTTTTAATTAATGATGAAGGCAATGCTTTTTAATGATGTCCATGTGATTTTTTAATGTTCAAAAATATATTTTTTTTTTAAAACCCAAAAAAATTAGTTCTTACCTTGGCGGGATACTGTAGTTTGTGGCTGTAGAGCCGCCCATACATAAATGGAGCGTGGTACGTACGTTCGTACGTTCGTTTAGAATGCGGATACGTGCAAGCTGCAGCTTTATCTAAGCATTTTGACTCCCTTTCTTTTAATGGGAAACAAAGGTCCGTATATAATATCACCTGAGATATCTTGTAAAGTGTTTGTTGCAAACATGACAACATTAACATATGGATCAGGTTTTCAACAGTACTTTCCTGCAGGACCATGATATCCGCTAGTGACAAATTCTGTCTATTATGTCTTATATGAAATCATCAGAATATTTGGAAAATTGCAGTTTTATGGCCCTGTGATAGAGAGTGAGAGAGGGAGCTAATATAAATAAGGTTCTTTTGTATGTATATAGCTAGATAGATCCAAGAAGATATATATAAATTCATTTTCATTCATAGAAGTCATGATATAATGATCATGATCTGCTCAGAAAAAAGAAAAAAGAAAAAAAAAAAGATATACTAGGAATGTTCCAAAAATTTAGATAATTTCAAGAACTCTAGCTAGCTCATTGTAGAAGACAAATTAATACTAAATTAATATACACCGGCCATATTTGTGCACATGCATGTATATATACAGTACACGCATGATTTTAGACGTGCAGCATTTTTTTTACATAAAATGACGTTTTGTAATATATTTAAAGGGTAATGCTAGCTAGTCGGCCGCCATCAATGACTGCTCGGCGTGTCGCCTAGTGCAAATGCCTTTTTTAATTTTTAATTTTTTTACATTTTTATAATATTTTTAAAATATATATATATCAATATACTAAAAATCATTTTCTTAATCATTAATTAAAAAATTAATTTGAGAATCGGTCAAATATGCAATACTTTTGAGGCGGCATAGTAAACTTATTCATATTTAAATGTAAAAAAACTGAAAATAGGCTGAATAGCTGAGTAGCCTAATGGTTGGGGGTATTACTTATTGGATAGTGATAAACTTACTATCCTATTATCACATATTTACTAATCTCAATATATATATATATATATATATATTTGTTATTATTTTCTTTAAGAAATTTTTAACATCCTTAATCATTAAGAAAAAATATAAAAAATATACAACTTTACTAATAATTATTCTTTAATTATTAAGTAAAAGAATTTTTTTTAAAAAATTAAAAAAATAAATAAAAAAATAAATAAATAGTAATAGAGTATTAAGGTTATCATTTTCCTTACTTATTTGTAAACCCACGTCATCCGTCCGAGCCCCCACGGTCACAAGATCAAATTCATTAATTTTTTTTAGTACTCTTAAATGATGTCATTTAAATCTTCCCATATATTCATAATTTTAATTTCTTTTAACTAACACTAATTAACCCTACTCATTTCATTCTCCCGTCTCTTACTCTTCTTCTTGATGTCGCCCAAAATTTCTTCTTCTTACTTATTCTCGATACGAGCTTGGAGTGATTTCGACTTAGATGTATGTTCGATTTTTCGCATCGAAGACTGAATGGATCGAGGCAGTACAGAGGGTTTTGGCTTGGAGCTTGAGCGATATGGGAGCTTGAGCTAATGGATCTGAACTCATGTATTTCTACTTAGGTGTGGACTTGCAGTTTGTTCTTTCTTCTCAATGTTCCTTGTGTTTAACCTTTTCTATATTTGTTTCTCATTTAGGCTGTTTGGATAGTAAGATGAGATAAGATGGTTTTATATAAAAGTTAAAAATTAAATAAAATATTATTAAAATATTATTTTTTAATATTATTATTATTATTTTAGAACTTGAAAAAATTAAATTGAGATTTAAAAAAATTGAATTATTTATCATATTTTTTTGAGAATTTTTGACATCTCGAATTTTTCGTGAGAAACCATTATCCATGTTTGAAATTGATGATTATATTATTTAATTATATTGAGGTATTTCGAGATTTTAGAAAAGTGAAAAAAAAAAGCCTTTTAAGGAAGTTCCTAAGTTTGTTAAATTTGAAACCCATTGGTGCAAACTCTTTTATTTTAATTAATGTATAGTGAGATATAACCCAAGAGAAGAGAGCAAGCTCATGAGGTTAGAAACTCTTTCTTGAAAGCCCAATTAAGCAAAAGCATATTAGAAAATTTTAAAAGAAGATAAATTGGACTCTTGTCAAATTTTGGTAGATAAGGAAGACAAGATGTAGGGACGTGGCCCAAAAGGCCCAAGAGAAATCCAAGGGAGGACCGGCCATAGTGCTCGGTGCCACTACTCTTTTGGAGTCCCTCTTGGACATGTGTTAAGCTAAAACACAAGATCTTTTTCTTTTCCAAGAAATATCTTGCATGAGATATATGGTAAGAAAGAAGATAGAAGGATTTTGTGGGAACAAAATTATGGTAGATGTGTAGAAAAAAGGAAGAGTGGGAAAGTAGAAGAGACATCTTAGAAATAACAAACCACTCATACACTTATCATGCCAAGTGGCAAGCTAAGAGGTTAGAGTTAAAGTGAATTACCAAATAGTCATTCTTAAAATTTTGGACTCAAGCATAGATTGAGGGGCAAAATAGAAAATTTGGAAGTAGAATTTTTAGATTTGACAAGAGGGGGGGCCGAAAATCTTGTACTCTTTTGTCTCCCCAAGACAATCTCATTATTTGAAAAAGAATATGAAAATTCTATCACATATCAAACTTTGAGGCAAGAGCCAAAATTTGAGGAGGTTTTTTCCTACAAATTTTAGAATCTTCATCTCCTAGGGTATTCAACCAAGAGCACTCTCCTTATGTGCTCTCATTTTCCCTTACTTCCTCACTAGCTAAACACTCCTGTTTGTTTGGATTTCGATTGTTTTCTACGCTAAACTTTTAGGAACACCTTTTACACGAGGTAAGCATCACTTGTTCTCATTTTGAGTCACCATGCACGAGTTTGAGGAGAGTTTCTATCATCTTCACGATCAAACTCTTCTTCTTTCTTGTTGACCTTTACTTCATCAATAATTTTTGTTAGAATATAAGACCCATTTACAATACATTTCTAGATTTCTCGACCTTAAGACTGAAGAAATATTATCATTTTAGTTTTTCAGAAAGTATAATTATCTCCACAAATAGTGGAGGTCGACTACTGGATTGACTTTTAGCGAATGTAGCTGCAATGTTAGCCATATGATATTAACTCAACAGATAATTATTCTTATAATAGAACCCTTGCTCTGATACCAATTGTTGCCCAGATGACTAACACAAGAGGGGAGTGAATTGGGTTATATTAAAAAAATTAGCACTTATAACCAAATACACAATATAAAATATAAACAAAATATAAAGTAGCAGGAAATATAAAAAGTAAGGGCAAGAAGAAGCAAATTCAGTATTTTAACGAGGTTCAACTCCACTGCCTACGTCCTCGCCTCAAGCTACCCCTTGAGGATCTCAAATTCACTATTCAATCTCCTTCAGGTGGAGATAGAAACCTATTACACTTTTGAGTAACACCGCTACAAAAAATCCATATAGAACACCCTCTACACTTGTAATCACCTTACACTTAGTAATTCAACTATTCTCTATGTAGAATACCTTCTACACACACAAGGTTATACGCACCCTCTTACAAATACAAGAGTACACTCCTCAATGAGTGAAATAAGAACAATACAACGCAACCTATATCTCTTTCAAAATGAACAAGGATTAAGGCACAAAACTTAGAGAATAGAGAATGAGAGTTTTGAAAGAATAATGCAAAACTTAACAATTGATGTGTAAGCTCTTGTTTTATTTTTGCAAAACTCAAGTGAGCTATTTATAGGCAAATAAGTCTTTATATTCAAATTTGAAAATGTTCGCATATCAAATAAGAGCACTATTCACTTTTCAAAAAATTCTAATAAAAACATCTCCTTTTTATATTTGTTAAAAATAACTTCATTCATTTTTCAAGAAATCAAACCTAATATTTTACTTTTTATACATGACAAAATGAGCATGATTTATTTTTCAAATCAAATCATCTTCTTTTTGCATATGTCAAAAAAACATACAACCACCCTTCAAGATTTTCAAACAAAATTATCTATCTTTTGCATTTGTAAAAAAAAACACACAACCACCCTTCAAGATTTTCAAACAACACATGCACATGTTAAAAATGACAATCAATCATCTTACAAATTCACATATTTATGTATATGTAGAAAATAATAATAATAATAATAATAATTTTTGAAATTAAATATTTTAATAAAGTTATACAAATGTAAAAAATGCAATTTGATGTTTTATGAGAAAATATTAATTTTGAACCTTAATCCAATTTCAAATTTTAAGAGATGTACAAAATTACTCTATGAGCTTCATTTGTAGACTTGTTCTTCTTCTTGCTCATGCTTGATTTCTTGATGTGCTTAGCTCTTTTCATGCATAGACAACTTGAGTTTGAGTCTTGAATTTATTTGTTATCATCAAAATCTATATGTAAATACGAGACTTGAAACCTTGAGTTCTACATATATCAAGTTTGTATTTTTAAAATGAGAATGAAAACTAATCTCTTAGAGAGATTTGGCCCCAGGATTTTTAAAGGAAAGTGATGATATTCTTGGAAGCCAAACACTCTCTTTGTTCTCCAAAGTTTCGGATTTAGGGTTTTCTTGAGTTAAATATTAATTTTCTTCTTGATTTATCTTCAAATTGCTTTTGGTGATATTTCTTAAAAATTTGTAAGTATGCTCTTAACCTATCTTGAATATTATTTGCATCTATTGTGTGAACCTTGTTTGTAATTTCGTTTGTGCATCGTTTGTTTGCTTGATTGTTATATTTTCTCAAGAATACTTAAGATTTTACCTCATGAATCTAAAGAAACTTTGATGGATCAATGATGGTTAATTGATGAATATTGGAGAGGTAAAACTTGTTGATTTTCGGCCTAATTGGTTGGATTGAGATGGAATGATTACTTAATAAAAAAATTGAGTTTTTGGGATTGATAGGGTTCATCCATGAGGTTATTTTGGGTTAAAATTTATGTACTCAACTTGTGAATGGAAGTATGATCTTTCTACTAAATTTTTTGGGTGATCTATGAATTTAATTCATCAACTACCCTAATATATATGTTCGGATATGTATATGCTTGAGGTCTTAGAATAAAGTGTGATGACTTGATGAAAGAACAACAAGATGGACCATATTAGGGTTTTGACTAAGGCCTTAAAGATAGCCTAATGATGTGTTTTGATAATCTTAAATGAATGCATGAGTTGGTAAGATAGAAGGTGAGAAAAATAAATCATTGGAATGCATATGTGTTTCAGCCATGACCCTCATAGGGTATTGGTTGAGTTGCTTATTACTTTTCCGAGCTTGAATGAGTAAGTTTCCATGAAATGAAATATGTTTGCATGTTCTAACGTTTTCAAGCTATGAATGGAAAATGTATGCTTCACTTTCTCAAAATTTCATGTTTTGCATAAGTCAAAAATATACAAGTTCATGTCACATGATTGCATGTCTTTGGCTCAAAGTTTTGAAAAGAAAAAATTAAATATTTTCATAAGAATCCCAAATGGTAGGACAAGAAAATGCCCTAGCAGAACTCCTTGTTCACTCAAGAGTGTGTAAAGTCAAATGAAACCCCTAGGTAGGCAAAGTACATTTGATGGATCTCGAATGGCTCCTATGGAAGGATACCAGAGTGAGGTCACACCTAAAACTAGTGAGTGCTAAGAACGGTGAAGGCGAAATAAGAGAGCTATCATATAAGTACATGAATATAACGTAATCACCTCAACTAAAAGAGTTGTAGAGTAATGCGACAATTAGTGGGTAACACACGGTACATAGGGAAGCCGTGAAGTGTGCACATATGTTATATGAAAGTCAAGAATAAAATTTTGAGCCTATGAATGATTTGAATGACAAGAAAAGATATGAAGTGTTATGAACACGTGTTAAAAAAATTCAAAAGAAAAAATAATGTATTTTACATGAAAGTATATGATGCATATGTCAAGTTATAAGTCTCATTACTCATATTTATGCATTTGGTTTGTTTTTGCCTTTATATACCTATGATACATGTACTATGTTATTTGTGTACTTACTAAAATTTCTCAAAATCTCACTTTGGTAGTTTTCACTGCTATTCATTTCCCGAAATGATAGAAATTGTTGCAGAATTATATGGAAAAGTGCAAGAGATCACCTCCCAAGAGAGCTCAAGAGACCTTGGAGAACCCTGAGGGTCCCTCGGAGTGCTTCGCGTATGATAGATTAAAGGAAGTCGACCAGCTTTTAGTTCAAATCATGAAACTTTTTAAAAAGTTTAAGGGGATCCTGCATGAAGGAATGGCTAAGCATGACCAGCCTAGCATGACTCATATCTCAGAGTGATGATCTTATGTGTTTAGTTCCCTCTTGATATCAGACAATATGTTTCAAGTTTTAAGTGTCTAAGGTTTTAGATTCCCAATGGTTTTGGGATTAAGGACTATAACTATTATCTTTTGTGGTACAACTACTTGATAAATCTTTTGGGATATTTGCACTAGTAATACCATGTGATTTTGGCATTATCTTATTATTTTGCCTAAATTTTTAAAAAAGATTTTTTCGCTGCGATATTTATTACATACTGCTAGGAAGCTAGATGCATTACATTTTATATTGTCATGTATGAGGGGTATGTAACCTTGTGTTACGTGTCCCCAGTACTTCAGTCAACATTAAATCACAAGCGTGAGCTGGGGGCATCGACAGAATTTGAGAAGGTCATAATGATGAGATGAAATAAGATGGTTTCTCAATTTAAACGGGGCCTTAAACTGTAATAGGATTATTATAACTTGTGAAATGGGATTTGGATTTTTGAGGTTATGCAAATAAGAGGAAGAGTATTCCCTATACTAACTATCACCCTCATCACTTTCCTTGTCTATACCTTCGGTGTTGGCTTTCGATCTAGGTAGGTGCCAGCTTTTGAACTGGAAGGAATGCCACACACTTTAGAACGTATTACTATGTAAGTCTAACTGGGGATAATCTTAATCGAAGTCAGAGCCCAAGCCTATATGCAATAGCAGATTAGGAGTTTGAAGACTTCATCAAAAAAAGAAAACTAGTTTGAAGTATCAATGAGGATGTCCAGTCTTATGCCTTTGGTTGAAGGAGCATAAGCATAGTACAACTTTAGCACAAAACCATGTACAAGCCATGAGAAATCACTGGCTTTTAGAAAATGGTACTGGTAGTCAATAATCAACAACAACAAAAAGATTAGAAGGTAGTGGCAAGACACAGTAGTGTGCAAGCAGAAGACTGTAGATCTAGTGGCAAAATTAGGAATTTATTTTAGGGGAGTCAATCAAAGCTAAAACTATAACAAAATATTTTTTGTTTTATTTCTATACAGGTTTTCCTGCGATATAGAATAATCTGATAGTAAATTTTAAAATAAAAATAAAATAAGTTTAATACAACATATGTATTAAAAAGGTATATGATATCTAAAAAATAATATATTATTGAAATAACATAAAGACACTCATATAAATATATCAAATAAAATAAACACAAAATTGTAACTTACATTCTTTTAAAAAGCAAAATCATCAAGTATTGAATCTAAATCAAAATTCTTGGTTATTATTCTTTCAATATAGACAATTAAATTATTTGCTACAAACTTATCTTCAATTTTGTTGTAAAGTCTTGTTTTAACAATTCTCAACGTGTCATCATGTTATTAGATCAATTTATTCTATGTGAAATGTATTTTATTTATTGTATTTTTAAATTAAAGTAATTAATCTATAAGATCAAAATAATTTTATAAAGGAGGGGTTAAAATAATTTTTTAGAGATGAGGCTAATACAAGATGAGAGTATTATCATCTTATTAAATCATGAAAAAATAATATATATATATATATATTTTTTCAAAATTAATATATATATCTTTTTCAAAACCAATATATATATATATATACATGTTATCAAAACCATAAGAGGAGGGGTGGAGGGGGATGCCCTGGCCCCCATGTAGTTCTGCCAATGGGTAGATTTGACTTGAGAGAGAATTAAACAATAAATTTGAGCGAGAGTAGTGATCAAGGGCTACTGCATGCATGTGCAGACTTTTTTCCTTTAATTTGATCATCTAAGTTAGGGGTGAACAAGATACCCGTTAGCCGTTACCGTCAGTTATCCTGACCCGACTCGACCTGATATTCTCGACTCAATAAACCTGTTAACGGAAGCCTTGATTATGATACCGTTACCGATTACCGTTTTCAAACAATTAAAAAATATGATTATCCCAAGTATGTAAACATTGATTTGAAACATCAAACTCGTTTCATTCTCCGCCTCCCTCTTTCTCGCTCGATTCTCTCTCGCCAATTGCTCATCTCCGATTGCCACTCTTTCTCTCTCTCTCTCTCTCTCACTAGTTGTTATCATCTCTCTCTCTCAGTTGAAATAGTTCTGGAACCCATTGACACAGTTGTAGTCGAAGGGTCAGTTTTAGGTTGGAGTTCGATTATAACGGGTGGATGGTTCAGTTAGTATCCATAAGCAACAAATTCCGAAAGTACTCTGTTTTATTTCTTAAAAACAAAGCAAGTTTTTCACTATTCCTCCACCGATCGAGCTTCACCCCGTCGGACCTAGCTAATTGAGTTACACCTTTCTGTCGTCTCCTTACTCCGCTGTAGACCCCGACCAACCCCTTCACGTCACCGTTTCCACACGGGCCAAGTCCCCAACATTACATGGTGCGTAACGTCTCTCTTTTTCTCTCAAATTCTCATTCTCTCTCTTTTCTCTCATACTTTCTCACTCTTAGTGCAATTCCGCTGTGTGACCACTGTAATAGCCCAAATTTTTCTAAGGTAAATTATTTTATAGATATTATTTTTAAGGAAATTTATTTGATGTATTTATTTATTAGAAAATTAGAATGGGAGATTTAGTTGAGGAATGTGAGATTTCACTTAGTATTAGAATTATGCACTTTCGGATTAATCTGTCGAGTTTTAGGAAAATGATCATAAGTCAGCCATATGATGTCCAAATGAGGTGATTCCAATTGGTATAGAACCTTAAGAGATAGATCTAAAACTTTTATGTTTGAGGTTTCCTGAGATTCGGAAGGAATAAATAACTTATTTGGGAATCAAGTAGGCAGCTTTGGAATGGGCTTAAATGGAACCCGAGTTGGGTAATTGAACTAGATTGGGGCATGTAACCAAATAGGCAACTGGTTTTAGGATTCTCTGGGATTAGGACATGTGTAGGGATAGTTAGGAATGAATGGAAAGTTGATTTGGAAGTCAATTGAATAGTTGGGGTGATGGAAACTCAAGGGAGCCAAAATCTGGTTGATTGGTGACTAATTGGATCAAATTTGGCTCTACCTTAACTAAACTATGAAGTGACCTTCTAGAACTTGTTGAGGGAAGACCTAAGGGAGTTGGGAAGGAACCAAATGGATTGGAAAATCTGGAAGGGGCGTGTGACACAAGGGGGAGAGCTGGAGATGAGAGATGCATGCATGGTTAGGTGAATTGCCACCTCACCTCTTATCCCTTTAGCTTGCTTCTCAGCCATGGATCAAAATGGGCAGCCAAACCACCTCAATTGTGAGCCCTTGGATGACTAATCCAGCTGCAAAGCCTAGGATTTGGGAGGCTTAATCCTCATCATTAGATTTTGCCTAGATGGACACCTCATCACATGCAAATCTGCCAACTAGGGCACCTTGGGTGCAATTCCTTTTCTCTCCCTCATGTTGGTCGACCACCACCCTATAAATAGAGCCTTGAGAGCTTCCTAAGCTCCTTTAGAAGGAGAGAGCACTTGCCTTGTGAAGCCATACCAGAAATCCCTCCCCAAACCCTCAAAGTGATCACTTGTGAGTGAAGTGTGTGTGTGTGGGAGATAACTTGGAGGAAGTTGGTTGGATCAATTCCCTAGAGCTTGGAAGAAATTGTAAGTCCATATTCTAGCTTAATTTAAGCATGGAACTGGTTTATTAGCATGATTGAGTTATGTTTCATAGTAGTGAACACTTGAGAACATGTTTGAGTGGAAATGGACATATGAGTAGGGTTGATTGTATTTGTCTTGTTTTTATGTTCAATAAAATTGTGGAAACTTAGATTTAGGTTTTTAAGAAGATAAATGGAGTGTATGGAAAAGATTGGCATGTTTTGAGTAGAAAAACCCTTAGAGCCGTGAGTTCGCTCGACTCTCGCTCAACAGGTGGTCGAGCGAAGGCAAAATCTGAACCCTCGCTTGACTGTCGCTCGATACCCCACTCGAGCGAGTCCCAACCCGAGACTTCGCTCGATACTCGCTCGACAGGCCGCTCGAGCGAGATGCCCTGTTTTGCTTAGGTTTAGGGTTTTCTTGGAATAGAAGTGGTGTTCCAAATGGGAAAGGGTTATAAGTGAGATGACTCATGTGTATAAGAGAAGAATAAAAGAAAGAAAATAATATATAAAAGATGAGTTAGTCACGTCATGACGGGGACGGCGATACGTAACGCCCGTATGACTGACGTGCCGGCAGGGACGGCGATACGTAACGCCTGTCGAGATTAAGTTAGTCACGTCATGACGGGGACGGCGATACGTAACGCCCGTATGACTGACGTGCCGGCAGGGACGGCGATACGTAACGCCTGTCGTGATATGAAATTGTGATCTCCACGGGGACGGCGAGACGTAACGCCCGTGTGATTGATCCTCGCGGGGACGGCGAGACGTAACGCCCGCAGTACTATGTGTATATATTTCGTGTCATAACGGGGACGGCGATACGTAACGCCCGGATGATTGACACCAGACTCATCATAACGGGGACGGCGATACGTAACGCCCGGATGATTGATGAGTATATGATTGATAAGTTAGTCACGTCATGACGGGGACGGCGATACGTAACGCCCGTATGACTGACGTGCCGGCAGGGACGGCGATACGTAACGCCTGTCGTGATATGAAAGAATATAAAAATCTTAAGGAAAAACGGGGTAATTTAATATAAGATCATGGGTGAGTTAAGAAAAAAAAGTGTCAGTTAGACAGTGGTCTTGTGAGGGGTATGTTAGGGTATTCTCCATTGTCAGTTGTGGTTTTGACTTTGTGGTTGTTTTCCCTGTTTCCTTTAAGCTGTTTATGTACTTACTGAGATTTCATTCGAAATCTCACTCTTTTGTGGCTCCATATATTTTGTGCATATTATTTCATACAGGATTCGATGACCAGCCGGGGGACAGCCCCGACGAGGCAGGAGACTTCGGGGAGTCCTGAGGGACTTTCCGATTATAGTCCCTTTTTGGATATTTCTTTTGTTTCCTTCGGACCTCCTACCAGTAGTCGACCCACCGGATCTGGGAGTCTTGATGCATCCACTTTTGTTGAGGAGAGGCGACGTACGGGATGCTGCTTAACCTTAGGAGCAGACGGCTCCTTGTCCATATGTGGAGTTTGTGTGACTCCACAGGGACAACAGCTCCAGCGAGACTTTAGTATTAGTATGGATAGGTTTCGCTATGGGAGAGAATACCCTGAGGTTAAGAGGGAGAAAGAGTGAGGTGAAGGAAAGTTCTTTTGGGATGTATGTATATATTTTGCTACAGTTGGGTTGTGTATATGTATAAAGTACAATGTTTAAGCTTTAATGAATGTTGTATATATATATTTCCGTGTGATCTTTAGAAAGTCTTATATCTATAACCTGATCCGCTGCGAATTAGATGATTTATGCTTTTTAGTATTGTTAAGTACGAGGGTGAGTAGCCAAGTGTTGCTCATCCAGACACCTTAATTTACGTTAAATCCCAGACGTAAGTTGGGGGCGTCACACACCATTGACCGCCACTCACCTCCCAGCACTTCGCGTCGTTCCCTTCTCTCTTGGTGAGTAACTACTCTGCCATATGTTTCTTCTATAGAACCTCAGTCCTATGTATTTCGTATTTGTCCTTTTGCTTCCTTGTTTATTTTATTAAAATACCTGCCTTTAAGTGGGTTTTATCTAAAAGAGAGAGAGAAAGAAAACTGAACGGAATACCCGATAAGGATATCGGAACAAGTAACAGGCCAAACGGCCTATCGGCTTAATGGCACAGTGCATTAGCAGGTCGGGTCGGAAGCTGCACTAGCGGGTCAAGTCGGTCGGATGTTCACCCCTGATTCTAAGTATATATAAAACATGAAACGCTTGCAATAAATACTAAATTTGGTCCATCTTTTCATTAAAAAAAGGTTCACTAATATTCAACATCTGGTTATCGATGTTGTTTCTTAGTTTCAGTAATATATTATATCAATTGGCTTAGAATTCTTCAATCATTCTTCGAATATGATAGTATTTCTCTATCTCTATCCGCTTGTTTGAATATCGATTCTGATCATATCCCAATCGATCTCCTAATTTAGAAGAGAGATATATTTGTTTATTCAAACTAATCACTTAAGTTGTCAAAGGTTTAAAAAAAAGATAGCCACTTAAATTGATAAAATATTGGTTATCACGTAATGAGAAGTAATACGATCATAAAAAGAACTCATAAAAATAAATTTAAAAAATTGATAGACTAGAAATAATATATTATAATTACTTTACGAAAAACAAATCTGATGTATGTACTCTGACAAGGTATGCCAATTTGTAATATATATATATGTATATATTTTTATTATATATAGATTTTTTTTTGTTAAACTATAATAAAATCTACCTCTTTCCATCAATTTAAATTTTTGAGATAAGTGGTAATTTTATATAGTATTAGAGCAGAAGTCTTGAATACGAATTCTAATTCTATACTCTACGTCCTATTTAACTAAATATTTCACTTGTTAAGTCTATTAATTGAGGGAAAGTCTAGCCTACAAGTGAGAGGAAGTGTTAAAATATAATAAAATCTACATTTTTTCTTCAGCTTAAACTTTTAAAATAAGTAATGATTTCACATTTTTGATTCTCATTCTCATCTTTGAATCATTAACCCTAGTCCTGTCGAGTCTTGTCAAACAGCTCAAACATTACAATAACACATCACACATGAGCTCCAATCGATTTAGGCTACAAATCTCGTGATCTCTGATTCTATAAATACATTATCAGCCTGGCTTTGCCCCAAAATTGCTTTCGATGTTGGATAGACAGGATACCCCAATTC